>JAUBOD010000667.1:3635464-3652945 GCA_032353885.1 Nothura maculosa
CGGTGAGCGGCGCGGGCCGGGGCGGCGGGGCGGGCCGGGCGGCCGGGGCGCGCGCTGAGCGGCGCGCTGCGTGTTGCAGGTGGACGTGCAGCTGCGCATCCTCTCGTACCTGTCGCCGCGGGACCTCTGCCGCCTGGGCAGCACCGGCAGCTACTGGCGCGCGGCCGTGCGCGACCCGCTGCTCTGGCGGCGCCTGCTGCGCCGCGACCTGCCCGCCTGGGCCTCGGTGGACTGGAGGTCGCTGCCCGAGGCGCAGCTGCTGGCGCCGCTGCCCGCGCCCGGCGCCGCGCACTGCGACTACATGGCGGCGTGAGTAGCGGCCGGGGGTGCTGGGGCTGCCCGGGGCCCGCACCGGGCTCTGTGCAGCGCTCTGCTGCCACGTGGGCAGCAATTGCGCAAGGTGCTCCGCAATAAACAGTGCTGACAGACGCTCTGTCTCCCTTCCCTGTTTTATGGGCAGGTAGGAGGCACCCTGGAATTGGACGTGCAAAATGTCCTATTAGTTGTGAGCATTGGGTTTAAATCTCTGCGGGCCTGAATACTTCTGCTCACATCATATACTTGAAGCTTTCTGTCTCTGATTTTCAGGGTGTCTGTGAGCACTGCATGGTTTTCCTGATGTCAGCTGCAGTGCCTTGGGCGGGAGGCAGGGTGCACACAGTTGCTGTTTCCTGGGAGTGATTTTTCTGGCATCACAGGACCCAGAGCAGAAGCAGATAAGGACCCAGCGCAGCAGAAGGACCCTTAGTGCAGAAGCGGCTTCTCCAGGGTGCCTGTCAGTCCTTTGACTGCCCTCTCTTGTGATGGCCAAAGTCTCTTCACACCTTCCAGCTCCTGCATCAAACGAACACAAATCAAACAAAGCCTTTATGTGTGGAAGGGATAAGGCCTTTTTCAGATGGAGTTGCCTTTTTATAAATAATAAATGTAAAGGGAGGTCTCATTACGCTTGGACACTCAGAATTCTCATGTTTTTACAAGAGGTTTATATTAGATCATTCAAGCTCTGTGTTATTTTACAAATACTGTGTGTGCAAGGGATGCTAAATAGTTGGGAGAAGTTTACATATATATATATATATATATGCACACACACACACACACACATATATATATACACGCACACATGAGAGAATATATATGTATATATATTTATAAAGTAGGAGATCCAGCATATAGAACTATAATAAGGTCCTAAACATCATCATTTGAAACTTGGCAGGGCTAGTGGTTTTACCTGTTTGGGGCTGGTGATCTAAACCATTGATATTTTTAACTGTCATTTTAGATCTATGCTTAAGATGCTCTAATAATACAGCAAGGGAATTTCGGGACCTAAGTTAATTGGTGTTCTTTGATTAATACCTTTTTGCATTTTGTGTTTAATTTCTAGTTGCGTCTATTTTACACAGATACAAAAAAAGCTGCCCTCAGAGTAGAAGAAGTCTGAAATCAAGCCGTCCCCGGTACGGGGCTGTGGCATCTTTCTTGCAGTCACTGGTCACTCAGGCAGAGCCCCGCTTTGCTATGTTTGGGCCAGGCTTGGAAGAGCTGGATGACTCCTTAGTGCAGAAGATGATGACCTGCCCAGAAATTCTGCTGGTGGCTGGCCTGCCTCAAAGGCGAATTCATGGTAAGGCTTTTGGAGCTGGTGGTTTGAATTTTATGAAAAGATATGTGTTAAAAAACAACAAATGCAGGTGGAAAAATAGGAGCAGTTTTTTTTTAATGCGTGCGTTGAAGGTCAATAGTGTGATTGTAAAAATACTTGGGATGTGTGTGTGTGTGTGTATATATGTACATACCTATACACACATACATGTATCTTAAAGAACAAACACAATAACCAGGTAGGATAGAATTTTAGCACCAGCGAACTTAATGGTTAAATTTTTGTAGGGTTAGAGGATCAAGGTTTTGCTCTTTAGATTTTTGTCTTAAATTCCATGCCTCATATGCTGCTGTAATGGATAAGTATGAACATGATTTCCTTTAAATAGTGTCTATAAGTGCCACTATTACTTCCTGGTTAAAGCTATACTTGTCGTCTTATACTGATTCTTGATTTGATTAAATATTCTGGTGTTGAATGAGTGTTAACCTTTTTTAATAAGAAAAACATAAAGGGGATCAGATGAAAGATACTTTGTGATATTTGGAAAGTATTAAACATTTCTGACATCTGCAGTTTTGCTTCAGGTTAAAACAGGTACAAATCATATGACTGGTTTTTAACTAAGAATATTTAAGCACAGCAGAATTGGGATAATTAAATCACATTTATAGGAAGTGGAAAAATCCACATTTTTTTTGCTGTTATTTTCTTTTCTCTTTCATATCTTTTTCACTGCAGCTTGTCCTAACTAGACTAGAGCTTTCCTGTGTCACTTTAGGGTAGCAGATGTAAATCAGCTCCTCTGGAACTGATCAGCCTGTCAGTAAGTTGTGTTCAACAAGCAGATATCTGTAATCTCATATGTTCATTTTCTTGTAGGGATTGGATCAGGAGTCAGTTTTCAGTTCAATAACAATCAAAAATTCAACATCCTGACATTGTATTCAACCACCAGGTAAGGTTATTTTTCCTCAAAAACTACAACTTCTCAGTTATTTTATGCTTTTTCTCTTGATTTCATGATGTAAGTTTTATGCCTTTATTGCGTACATAAATATCCATTATACACATACTGAACCTCATATTTATTCTTTCTTTCTTTCTGCACCCACTCAGTTTCCATGTGAAAGTATTAAACCTTTCATCCACACTAATGCATAAGAAAAGTTCTAAGACAAATCATAAACAGGTAATTCTGTCCCTCTGTGTATTCTGACTGTTTCCCTTTTGAAACATTTTATGGATTCATCCTGGAGTGTATTTTAATGTGCATCTTGCAGCCTGCTAACCATCTGTATGTGCACACCCAAAAAATGGGAGCAGCAAAGCTATTTTCCTAGTTAGGCCTTTTTCCCAGCACATCCCAGAGATGTGCTGATCTCTGCCTAGACCCTGTTTTTTCATTTCTAGCTGAATTAACCTGGCTACTGTTGTTAAATGGCTGGAGTGTTTCAATATCTTTCAGTGTGGAAAGGAGGAGAGCAAGGGCGGAACAAGCTGTTGTTGTGAATAAGATGTTCTACCAAGACAGCACTCCAGAGGGGAGTCAGCAAGCCGGGCACTACAGTGTAATAGCTCAAGTGAAAAAGGTGTGCGAAGTAGTTGATGGATTCATCTATGTGGCTAATGCAGAAGCTCATAAAAGTAAGAGATTTCTCTTTATTGTACTTATATTTTGTGAATGACTGAAATGTCGTAAATGGATCTGTTGAGAGTATGGAATATATCAAAATCATATTCCACTTCTTTCAGTGTTTGCTTCTTTGGTCCCCTCACCCAGACACCTTCCCTCCCCTTCCTGCAGGGGTTTGTGGCTCTTCCTGTCAGTGCCAGCACTGCATACCTGCTCCCAAGTCAAATCTGGGAAAGGATCTGTACTAAACAAAACAAAAACTGGGAGGCAGTAGGGCAGTACAGGGGGTAGGATGAGTGGGAGAAGAAGCCTGAAGTAGAGAAGTGCTGATGTAATAACCTGGAAACAGAGCCTTTGGCAGGAGCACTGCAGTGCAAGATGTAACCACTGCAAGTCAGGATTGTCCTATAATAACAGCCTAAGTAGGGGAAATCCAAACACATGTTATGGTGGACAGACTTTATATTCATCAGCTTTAAGTGGAGGGAAAGAACTTGCTCAAGAAAGCATGGAATTAAAAAAAGAGGATATACTGGCAATGAAAATTAAGTTGTTATGAAAGGGCTACTGACCATGTGGGTGTCAACCTTTCTCAGTGGTGATTTTGGTCTCTGAGATACTTGTAAAATGCTCTGATGTTGTGATTGTCCACAGATCTACAGAGATTAAACATTAGCTAAGGATGAGTGCAGCTGATCCAGCCCTGAGATCTCAAATAATTTGTCCACCCTTCTTTGAGCCCAATGTTTCCTCACTTCTGCAAAATAAATATTTGACAAGTCAGGATTAAAAAAAATGGCTAGGGATTTGCTAGCAATTGTATATGTATTTAATATATTTAATACTTACTCATTACAACTTGTTTCCTAGAGCATCATCGTGAAGAAGAACTGGCCCACATTTTGGCCATGACCGATCCTGCACTTGGGCCTCGAAACAGACCTCTACTGGTTTTGTCTTGCATCTCTCATGCGGGTGTGGAAAGAATTCCTTGTGTTTACGTGGCACATCATTTGCAACTGAATCTCGTACATCAGCCCTGGATGGTACTTACTTCTAAATCTGTATTTTCCTCCATTTTTTTCCATACTTAAATGCAGTTTAGGCTTATTGTAGTTCTTGAAATGTACATATCAAAGTAAATCTATAGCTTTCAACACTGATATTTCAACATCCACTTAAGCAATAAATATAATTTATTCTTAAATTCCTTGGCCCTAAGGCCTTGGCCATAAGCTAGGCTTTTCTGTCAGTTTTCATGAGACTTAATGGTCACTGGCTTGACAGCCTATACAGAGTTTTTGGCAAATCACAGTTTTTGCCTAGTCCATGAGGTATTGAGTCCATTCTTTCATGCCTGCTGAGCATAGAATATATCAGTTTATCTCAGTAACAGAATTTTTTCTTTTGGATAGCATAATTGAAGGATAATACTTAATCCAAAAATAGAGATTTAATTCCTTTCTTTTTACAAGGAGAATGTTTATTTTTTTTCTTTTTTTTAATTACCATTTATTATAATAAGCTATTGGAAAAATGGAGAATAAATAGTCTTGAATTCTAAAACTGGCATCATTTTTCCTCTAAGAATTATTAAAAGGATTTTCAAGTAGACTATCATCTGTAAAGTAGTAATAAATATTCTGATGGAGGGCTTGGTATAAAATTTGCTATGATATAAAAAATGCACAGTTAACAGCTCTCTCTAATTCTTTATGTAAAGAATAGTGTCATCTCTTTGAATGTTATTCTAAGGAAACTGTCCTGCCAAAATACCTGGAAACCAGTGATAAAATTTTTTTGTCATGAATATTTCTGACATAAGAATAGCAGAAGTGTTCATAGAATATTGTTGCCATAGATTTGTTGCCTGTAACCTATGTGTGACTTCTGTTGTTTTCACAGGTGCAGGACACTGTAGCTGCTACTTTAGATGGACTGCTGAGCGGGCTTGAGTGGCTTCTGGAAGAAGTGGACTGTAAAAATGCCCTGTAATAAAACTCTATAGAGACTTTAAAATAGTGCAATTCAAATAAAGTGAGAATCTTGTCCTGATACAACATTTTTGAGTAGGAGATTTAGAGGACATGCATGTATTCAATTGTACGTATTTTCATAATTCTTCCAACTGCAGATCTGAATTAGGACAACAAATAGGATTGCCTGGGTTCCAGCAGATGATGAAGAAGTGGTCTTTCTTGGAAGCTGTTGAGTGTTGTTCTCTTTTGAGTTGGGACTCATATAATGCAGTCTTTTCTCTGTACATCTGTTATGATTTTGTCAATATACCTACTGCTGGGTTAATTTATGAGCACAGCACCATGGCATACATCACATCACATTTACAAAATATAGTCAGTGGAGAACTGACAATTCCCAACCACAGAAAATGCACTGTATCCTGTACTGTACTTTCAGCTCATTATCCTTTTTAGTAGGTTAATATAAAGGCAATATATCCTTAAAAATAATAAATTTCTCTAAATTTTTTCAGGAGCAATGGCTAGACAAAAAGCAGTGCTTGAAGAGGAATTCTCCATTACAAAATTCTCAGAAAAAAAACCAACAAAATATCCCATAGGAATCATTTGTTTCTTGTTTATTTGAACCACAAAAACTTCCGCATCTTCTGCTTTCTGCTTTAGTGAAGTTGTTAGCTCAGACTAGACATTTTTCTGTTATGACAAACAAATGTTAGATAGAATCATTAGATGCATAGATCCCACGGATCTTCTAGTTACTCAAGTGGTTGTGGCATTTGCAGATGTGAAATGTGCCTGCTTGAAATTTTCTACACAAAATTAATTTTATAAAAAGAGACAGCACTTTAGAGCTAGAATTGTATTTTCTATATTGATGCCTTTTAGGATAGTTCTGCTTCTAGTCTTCTATGTTTTAATTGCCTTTTTTTTTCTGTATGTATGGAAATGCAATAGTCTCACAATCAATTGTTTCTTGCTCTGTAGATAAATGAACACCTGATGTATATTCAGCTGTCATGTATGACTGTACAGTGTAGCAGTAACTGACCTCTTTCAAACTGTTTTTGTTGCATAACATAACTGTTTTAGAAACACATTCCATTTGAGGAGTCTCTGTTTTTTAACAGACTAGGAAGCAAGAAATAGAAGTGTCTTAACATTTTTTTTTCCTCTTTATCCACATTAACTCATTTTTTTACACTTTTTTTTCTGACTTCTTATCAGGTTATGTGGGGTTGTTTTAAGGGAAAATCTGTGGGAAGCCAGTATGCTAATTGTGTGTTTTGTCCTTCTTAAATAAGATGTGTACTGTTCCTTTAAAACTGATGACACAAAATGTGTATCAGTATTTGGGAGAAATTCCCATATTTTGTGTTTGGATGTATGTCAGTGCCCTGCTAGTTGTAATTCTGGAATGATTCCTCCGTATTTGGGATGAGCGAATGCTGTGGTCTAGCAATCTGATCGTATTTAACTACTGTGAATGTGTTAGTCATGCAGGGTCTTCCTTGTAACACTTTCTGCTTTCTTCCTAAAGAATAAAATTATTTTTTGAAACAAGCGACTCTTCTAGTCTTTAGCATTGTCTGTGATTGTGCTACAGCAATAGATAGCCATTGGCACTAACATTGTTTTCATTAGTGCCCTTAATGATACTGAATGTGTCGTTGACAGATTTTAGTTCACTATCATTTTTAGAGGTGAGGATAATATAGGGAATAGAATTTTTCTTGAGCTGAAGAAACCAGTTGTGCTAGAAAGGCAGAGTGAGGAGCTAAGAGTTCCCAGAATCATAGAATGATTATGACTGGAAAAAACCTTCAAGATCATTGCATCCAACCACTGTAAGCCCTTCAGCACCCTGCATGCTAAACTGTGTCCCTAAGTGCCTCATCTACATGTTTTCCTACACTGCCAGGGATGGTGACTACCACCTCCCTGGGCAGCCTGTTCCAAAGCTTCACCGCACTTTCCATGTAGAAATTGTGCCTAATGCCTAGCAGGAACCTGCCCTGGTTCAAGTTGAGGCCATTTCCTCTTGTCCTATCGATAGTTATTTTGGAGATCAACCCCTGCCTCACTCCTTTCAGGTAGCTGAAAAGAGCAGTAAGGTCTCCTCTGAGTCTCTTCCAGGCTAAATAACCCCAGTTCCCTCAGCCATTCCTCATAAAGCCTGTGCTCCAGCCCTTTCACCAGCTTCGTTGCCCTTCTTGGGACGTGTTCCAGCACCTCCATGTCTGTCTTGCAGTGGGAGACCCAAAGCTGAACACAGTATTTGACCAGTGCCAAGCACAGGGGAACGATCACTTCCCTAAGGCCTGTTCCTGACACAAGCTGGACGGCTGTCGGCCTTCTTGGCCACTTGCGCCTGTGACTGGCTCATGTTCAGCCGACTGTTCACAGGTACTCCTAGATCCTTTTCTGCCATGCAGCCCTCTAGCCACTCCACATGGAGGCAAACGACAAGACTTGTGGAATTCCAGAGCTCCAGCACCCCTGGAGCAGCGGAGCCAGTGGGATGGCCTGCAGGGCTGAGCACCTTGTCACATCCGCACAGGCGACAGGGACAAGGAGCGGCCTGTCCCCCATGCCATGGACCCGCTCTGCTGCTTGAAACCGAGCTGGAGCACGTGGAGAGCGCACGTGGAGAGCCAGAGACACTGCAGATACCTGAGTCCCACTTCTGTTTTAGCACCGACTTTTAGATTGCACCTAATACCTCCAGTTGTTTAAATGCTTTATTCTGGCAAGTTTAGGATTGTAACATATCAAATACATTTGGGTCTTAAGTCAACAGTGTTTCAAAATTAGTGGGATGTTGAAAACCAAAATATGGTTAGAATTTATTTTAAATCTAACATTTTTTTAATACTAAAAACAGTATTTTTATCCATTCAGTTTGGTATTCACGTGATTGAGAGCAACTGTGGGGTATCTGTGAGAACTGAAACTGCCAGTGTTTGATTTCCATGCATTTTGTGCCCTCCTTGGGAAGAACCTAATGTTGTTAGGAAGAGAATCACTTTCGAGAGTACTGAGGCAGAACATTTAGCTGAAGAGCAGAAAACAAATAAATAAAAGCAGAAAGTTAAACTGGAATTACATCTATTCAAATAAACTCAATTACTAAGTTTTCCCCCCAAGCAAATTTCCCCTAAAGTGTCTGTATAGATGCTAATTTTCATAAAGTCTTGGAAACTTAGAGAAACCAAAATTGCCTGTGGTGACTCCCACATCAATACGTGGTGATGCCTGCGAAGGCCGCGGACGAAAGAGCTCGTGGGGATGGGGATCGTGTCCCTTCTCCCTGCGGGCTCACGGGAGCAGCGTGGCTGCTGTTCCCGCTGGATGGCGCTGCTGATCCACCAGCCAGGTCACGTCGCTCCTCTGGGCCATGGAAGCAAGCAGACACGGCTATGGAAAAGCCCTTGGGAAAATCAACTGCTTATTTTTTCTCCTAAAGACATATAGGGGAATATGCTGCTTCTTTTAATCTGGTGGGTATCAATATCAATTTGTGAGGCAGAATGGGATTGCTGCCGGGGAGAATATCCAGAGCTACTGTGGCGGGAATGTATGGAAGTACTGCCGGCATCATTGCCAGGCAATTGGAGCTTTGCTCTGTGTTGAAGTTTGTCTTTTGTGCTGCGTTAGCACTAGTGGCTCTGAATAAAATATTCTTGTGTTTAGGAGTAAAGAAATAATTTTCTGAGGCCAGATACAGAGGTAAATGCTAGAGGTTCTGGTTATAGCCTCAGATTAGCATGACATGATCCTGGTGACCATTCAGACACCTACTCTGTCTGTTAAAATATTTAATACTTTTGCTTGAAAAATGATGACAAGAAAATAAACTATTCTGGTCTCAGGAGACAATCAAAGACCTGCGGTAGACTGAAAATTAGTGGAATTCTGTTTCTTCAGGTGTTCCCCTCGATAAAGAAGTGTTACCTTTTTTGTGTGCCTTCTTCTGCATCTTCCCCACAGCCATTCTTCCCTCTGAATGAATTCCAGCTTGTCCAACACAGAAGGTTTTATACAGGTTTCTTAGATGGATAAATCAACTCAGAAATTTCTCCTTTAGGACAGATAGTAGTCACAGCAAGATATCTTTGACATTTCTAGGGCTCATGTTAAAACCGAGAGAGTAAAAAATCAAAACAGTGGTTTAATTTCAATCTGATAATTTGCTATAATTAAATTCTATTAGATAAATTCTCTAAAATTGTGACAAGAATTCAAATCATGAGGATTAAAGTAGCTTACATCAGTTACCTGGGAATCTGCTTCTAGCCTTTATTCAGCACAGCACAGCTTAAGGATTTCCTTCCACCACAGCACATATCATAGAATCCAATATGCTTCTTTCAAAAAAGCACAAGCTACATGCAAGACAATCAATGCAAATTCTAAGTTAAACTAACCAAAAGATGAAAACAATCTTATTTCTTTTTTTCCAAGATCAGATATTCAAATTTTGTATAAATACACATTTTGAGAACAAGGAACTTAATTGCCTGATTGCTGCTGCATTCATACAAAAGAGGAGGGAGAATTTTGTGCTTGAACACAAGTATCTTTCACTTTTGTTTAAACAAATTACTGCTGAACCAACTTCCTTCTTTTCATCTGATATAACTGAACTTTTTTTAGATGAATTAAAAGATTAGAACCGCTACTAATTATTTGTATTAACTTCCACTACACCACAGAAAGTGAGCTGACATAAATCAGCTGAAATATAAATCCACAGTAAAAAATTCTTCCTCTGGCTGTGATCTGATCACTTGTTTCAGATATGTTAATAATTTACAAATAAATAGAAAATTAGTGTGTAAATACTTTAGGTATGCCTGAAAGTCCCAACTTAACAGAGGATACTGAGAAATGGTGCTTCAATAGTCAACAGCATTGGTGTTGCTCACCCAGCATGATCAGTGTTGGGAAATTCTGGCTCACATCCAAAATAAGCAATCCTGATGTTTCCACATTGCCCCTTGTCTACTTGGAGTGTTTCATACTGCCACAAGCGGGAGGGTGACCCAGTCAAATCTCACACTTTGAACAGGAGACACCATCAGTCCTCTCCCGCAGGGCTGGATTCCAGGCATCTCCTGCATGCAGCAGGACAGCGTGGCAGCTCTATTACTCTGTTTGCCAGATTCACCTCGTGAGCTTGATCCATGATCTCCCGAGCAGCAGAGCCAGCAAGGCAGGGCCCAGGAGAACCACACAGGACTGTTCTGGGTGGGCACCTGCCCTGCGTGGGACACCACACACTGAGGCACAGCTGTATGTATGTCAGCCTCCTTATCACCCACCAGATGTGTAAACTTACCCTGTGTCTCAAGTCCCCGAGCTGCATCCACTGAATTTCAGTGCCATGGGAAATTCCCAGGAAATAGTGAAATTCCTCAAGCCAAGCTCAGCAATCCTGGTGAAAATGCTGCTTGGATATCTGCAAGAATATCTATATTGTTAGTTCAATTTCTCTGTGTACATAAAGAAGAGAGAGAAAGAGAGCCAGTGGGATACTGAACTAACGATGTTTTCACTGAATTCCTTGCAATGGGCAAAAAACTCATTCCCAAGGGGCAGCTGTGACATCCACAGCCCGTCAGGCCGCTCTTCTGCCCACCTGCCTGGTATCTTCTATTGAAATCCCTGAGAAATATTAGAGGGCCTGTCCACATTTGAAAGTCAGCTCAAATTACAGGCTACATCCAGAAAGAAATTGCTATCCTTGAACAATTCCATGTAGGGCCACTTTTAGTCCAAAATAACAGCACTTTGTTCATTTGAAAGTGGCTTAAACTACACCAGAAAGATGTATTCTTGCTCTAGGAAAAGAGCAGCAGCACAGCAGAGCTATTCAGTAAAAAGTTTATACCAACATAACTGTACAGAAAACAGACCTTAAATGTATTTCACATGAGATATGAATTAATAATTTATTTCCAAAATAAAAATAGAGAATTAAATCTCAGCCTTTAGTCTTTCTATTCTGGATCGTTGTCCATTGAGTCTCTTCTGAGTTGTATGTTTATGGACCCACCTATTTGCAACCTCTAGATCTTTATATAGATAACCAGTGCTGAGAAACACTTTTACAAGAATTCTGTGTTGTCTATTGGAAAAGCCCCTTTAAAAGATGAAGTCCCGCTCCTGTGGTGACGGGCAGTTTCATGCACTGTAGGAATGAGGATTTCCCCATCCTGCCATCAAAAAAGGCTTGTGGGTTGCTGGGCCGTGCATGGGGCTGCCGGCCCCTAGGGAATGCTAAAACCTCAATGGAAAACGTGAGGCTGGGAGAGGGACTGGACAGTCTGGGCATCCCCTTTTGTGGACCAATTTAAACGAGCCCCCAAAATTAAATACATTTCATTGCTTTTTTTTTAGCTGATACTTCCCTCTCAGCTCAAAATCATCTGTCATAAAATTATCAGGCTCTTATATGAAGTCTGTTTTTGCTCTATGTATAAAAATGTCCAGAAATAAAGTCTAATTTCTAGAACAGTCCAAGAGCTATTTTTAATAACAATTGCACCAAATATATCATTTTTGGTATGAAAATACACCTTCTTAGATCTTTCTCAAAAAAAATCTTTAAAATCTGTGAAAACAAATTGTTACAAGAATTTTAAAGTTTCTTCTTATAGGCAAGCTTTCATTATGTTGTCCTTTTCATTTTTTTTGCATTCATTTTGTTAAATACAGAAAAACACTGAATAAGTGCTTTCTTCCTAAAGCCAACCAAGCAGGAAAAGAATGCAGAAAATCCTGGAAAAGGTTTTACATACGTGGTAACATTTGCTCCATTGTCTACAGATACTGTGATAAAAGGAAGAGATGTTTTTGAAATGGAGAATATTGCTCAAGTGCAGGGACGGTCTGTAACAGAAGATAGTGAAGAAGCAGGGGAATGAAGGACAAAATGCAGGTGTCTGCAGGCTTAAAGTCTCATTTTCCAGCAGGATTCCTCCCAGCAGGAGCTTGGTCTCTTTCCCTCCATGGCAGTGACAGCGGAGGAGCCTGCGGCTGAGGAAGGAGCAGGACGCGGCCACAAGGTCCCGGCTCCGGTGACACGGAGCCACGCTCATAGGGAGCACTAATCAGCCCAGCAGCACCTGCCAGGGGAGGGAAGACTTGTTTGTATCTCAAAAAAACAGTCCCAGGTCTTGAGGGGGGTCATTAACAGTGTTAATGATGAGAGGTAATTGGGCCCTGGCCCCGCAGTGCCTGCACTTTATTGAGGTTTCTTTACCTAGAAGCAGAGAAGAAATGGGTATGGATTGCTTGGCATCCTTCAAAACCTGCAAGCAACAAAGCGTGCAGCAACACTGGGAACACTCTGGATTTTTCCAACCAAGCAATGCTGCTTGTATGTGGCTAATGCCAGAATTTACCGTAAAAATTGATTTAACTTTTTACTTTTTGAACGCTTTGCCATTTCATGCTGATTACTCATGGATTAAGGCAAAAGTGGCATCAGTTCCACTAGACCAATGAGCATTTTCAGGACCTAGAATCAATTTTGCTACAATCCTACTGCATGGTGATGAACAAATACAGAGTAAGAGGCTCTTCCCCCTTTTCACAGTCAGACAGGATAGGCTCTTTGTTAATTATTACCATGCTATTCGAGCAAATTGCCAAGGAAAAAATAAGACAAAAAGGTAGACAGAAGGGGGGCAGCAAGTCAATCAAGCTTTCCCATAGAAGAGGAGGCCTTCAGAGTGCATTCTAGCTCCAGCAGGATCCTGTTTGGGGGCTGGTTGGGGTTTTGGTGGGGTTTTTTTTTGCTTTGTTTCTGTGATTAGAGGAAAGACACGGGCAGTGTTACCCACATGGTCTGTACAGTGTTGAGCTGCCTTCCCAAGGACACTCTTCCTGCTGTAGATCTTAGGGCAGAGAAAGAACCTCACTAGCTAAATGCTAAACCTTGATTCACTCCAAAATACTGTTCCTGAATTCACGTGCTTCATTCATTCACTTCTCTCTCTATATTCCACGTGTAGCTACACATTTCCCTACATATTGCTTGCGTGGCTCTTGCTAGTCTATCTCAGCATTAAACCCACCTCCCTCTGTCCCCAAGGAGCTCTGAAGGATGAACGTGAGCTCCAGTCATTCCAGAATATCCAGCATTTCAGTCCTGAGTCTAAATGGAACCATATTTACTGTAAACCCTGTCTGAACACCTTCATGATGCCAAGGACACACTATAATGGAGCAAGCAACAGCAGCAGCAACCAGCTACAATTAAATACCAACATCGTAAATAGGCTGCTGACTGCAGACAATGCCTTAAAATCCATTCAAGCTCAGCTTCCCTGAAACACAAATGTGCTAAACAACCTTCACAGTAATTGGAACAATACAAATTGAATGGATAATTGTCTCCGTTTATTTCTGGGGGTCTTTGTTGCTGGCAGGGTAGAAAGGAAGGGATTACATGGAAATTGTGAGTTTTAGCTTCAAGCCAGGTGAGATTATGATTCTACAGTGCCCTCTGGTTATAATGCATTTTCAGATTTATTTGAAAAATTAAACAACACTGCTGGAGAAATCTTAGAGAAACAAGCCAGTGAACGGCCTTCTCAGCTGAAAAGTAGTAATTCAGTGAACAAACTACATAGCTACCATCTCCTGTCAGAATTCATCCTTGCCTATTTATTATTTCAAACCGCAAGCAAAGAGGTTTTTGATGCTGTCAGATGTGAGTGCTCAAGTGCTGAGGTTGGGGACAGCAGCAGCCTCTTGCTCTAATGAGCAGCTGCCCGGAGGACTCCCGGTCTCCCGCTCTGCAGGGTCTTGAAGACGGTGCCGCTTTCCTCGTGCTCTGCATCTGGGCATATGAGCCCCTGCCAAGACATTCCGGGGTTTTCAGAGCAGCGGGCAAGGTGCATCCCTGCCAGCCTCCTGCAGAGCCCGCGTCACAGCTGTGTCTCTGGGGCTGTGGAATAGCTATGAGACAAGGATTTACAGGGCTTGATTGAAGGGGTAAAGCAAGAACGCTGTTTTGTGGAGAGCCCCAAGTTGTTCTCACAGGAAGTGGAGGTCTCAGCTCCAACCTCCGCATCCAGATGGGAAGAGAAGGAGACCAAGTTTCCACTTTTTCCAAATCTTTAGTGAGCTAAGAGCTGTGCTGTGTAAAAGGCAGCAACACCACTGATGCAGCTCTCTCCTCCTCTCATCTCCTCTACACTCTCCTTTGTGTAGTTATAGCCTAAGCATTTGAACATTCTGCTATAGAAATGGCAAATTAGATGCTTCACCATCCTGGAAATTTCTTCCTTTCTTTTTCCTTTGGCAAAAGCCATTCACTGAACTCAGGCATCATTCACACAACCAAATGATTGTCAAACTAAAAAAGTAGCAAGAAAAAAATTAAAACCAGCTTGTCTAGCCTTGCTTGCCTAGCAGGCTGAGACAGACATCTCTGAAGGAACTTTAGTATTCATAATAGGATTTGAAAAACAAAATAATTTGGGTATGCATGGAGTGAGATATTTTGCACCAACATCATGGATGGCACAAACAGCAGTTGTAGGATGTTTGATGCAGCAATACTCAGCAGAACGCAGAAGGCAGGGACATGTTTGGCTATGGGAAGGACTCAAGCGTGGGATGGAAGAACTCCTGAGTGCACCTGAGCTAGGAAACTGCCCCTTTTCGGTGGCTGCACAGGAACAGAAGGGCACCCCCAGCAGTGTTCACATAGCCCCAGCTCCCTACAGCCCTCTGCAGGTGCCAACCTTATTCCTTCCCCTGTTCTCCTTACCAGAAGACAGAGCAGAGGATCTTGTTTTTCTGGTGCTTCTCTGGGTCTTCTCTTCTCTTTGGGTGCTTCTCTTCAATCTGGGAACGGATCACACATTGGACACTGTCCAGCCTGGCTGCAGGGAGCTGGATCCCTCATGGCCTCTTTTCTTGGACCATTCCCTTACCACTAAATCACTTGCAAAGGTCCCTTCACTTTCCTCTTATATTTTCAAGTGAGCTGTATAAGTGCTAGTGACAGGGGTAGAATAGGATCTAATGACATGTAAAGTATTTCTAAATTGCAATGAAACTTAGGCCTGACTGATTTTAGGTACCTTTGAGAAACAGCTGGTGCTTGAGAGCAGTTAATCTGCTTTTCAGCTCTTACAGAAACCATGTAGGAGGGCCTGAGCACGGCCTAGGCTTGCTCATGGTTGCCCAGATAAGCAATGAGCTGAGCCCACACTGAAGAGCTCAGTGCTAAGGTTAAATTTTGAGCTGGTTTCTGGGTTCCTCACGGGAGAGCTGCAGGCAGAGCTTCAAGAAAAGCTCCAAGTGACCCATTTGACTTACTCTGGATTGAGAAAGTTGCTCTCAATCCATGGCAAAACTTCTCACACCTGCATTGGAGATATAAGCACACATAAGGAGAACTGCATGGCAAGTGTCCGTATTCAGAGAGCCTGCCCAAGCTAGCTGGTGTTCAAATTACTGAGAAAACATCCCTGTCAGTTCAGAGATAGGGAGATTAGTTGTATGTGAATGGTACATTATGAGTCCAATTCTCTGCTGTCGCCAAGGGTTTTTCTCCCCTCAGCCGCAGCAGCTTAAATTGCTTTTTTATCCAATTTTCTAATGACAATAATTAAACTTCAGACTCTTATTTCATGTCCTCATTTGGGTCACTATTTAGCCAAAAAGAGGGAATGCTGTGCTGTGTAAATGACAGGAGATAGAGTGTCTCACTGAGAGAGTGGCCCAAGCCTGGTTTTGTAATTCCTGAGGGAAAAGCTACATCCGAGGCCCCGTGCCCCATGCACACTCATGAGGGAGCAGCACAAAGCAGTGCCTGTTTACCCTTTCCCTGGAAAACAGCTTTATGTTGAAGTAACCTACTGCCTCCCTGCCTGGAGGAAGCCCCTTCCCAAGAGCAAAGAGCCCCAGCAAAACCTGCAACTGTCCCCAGGCTGGGAGAAAGCCACTGGAATGACTAAGGGTCTCCTACAGGATCTCCACTTCTGTACTCAGGCCACAGAGTTTGACAAGTGAGAAAAATGTAAAAACAGGAGGGAAAATAAGTACTAAATTCTCCTCAGCAGATCCATAGCTAGACGTGGACATACTCGTAGCCTGAACACTGATGGTCTGGTTGTCCTGTGGACCACAAGTGCCATGAGAGCCACCCAGGGCTGTCCGGCAGCAGTGCTGTGCTGGGTGGGAATTGCACGAGAGGACTTGACACCCAGTGGCAGCAGGTCCTCAACTCAGCCTTGGACCAGGCTGGGGCTGCAGTGACCCTGAGCTCGGCCACCCCCTGGGCTGCTCCTCTCCTCCCTGCGGCTGCGACACCGGCCCGAAGCAGCTGGAGCTGCTTGTTGATCATCACAGCAAAATAAACAGGTATAATTTGGGGGAAAAAAAAGACTATTCAGGCTTTGCAGGCTTTTTGTTTGTTTTGTTTTGTTTTGTCAGCAGTGTGTTCCTGTTAGCAGCATGGGAGGCCGTATCATCAGGCCCGAGGGAGTGATGACGCCCTTCTGCACCACATCTGGGAAGGAACATCTGGAGGATTGTGTGCAATGCAGGGCCCCTGGGACCAGAGCCATTGACGCACTGGAGAGGATCCAGGAAAAGACCACTGGGAGGGTTAAGGCACAGTCAGGGCTGCCTTTGCCGAATTCCTGTAATTTGTTATAATAACACAGAAGAGCATGGCCCCTCAGCATAGGCTGTCTGAAAACAATGAAAAGTGGATCTCTTGCTAATGTTTGCTAACTGCTAAATATATGTCACCATTTTGTTTGCAAAATAGTTCTAAAGGATGCTCTGCATTTATCTGGTATAACACAGAAAAGAACTAATAACAAAATATCCCTATGGAGTAGTAAAGTCTCAGCATCCCTTCAAGCCATCCAAATGCCTCACGGCTCTTTCCTTCCCCATCAAGAGCTGCCTGTCAGGATATTGTGTCCCCATTCCAGCCAATGTTCCTGCCATGTCACACAGCAGTTTAACCCCCTCCTAGGGCACTACAGGAAAGAGAGTCTATGAGGAGGGAATTTGTTTATTTTGCGCAGAGAAATATATTTTTCATTTTTATGAAGAGACGTGAGCGGTGATAAAAGCCAGTCATTTAAAAGGGGATATGCACATACCAATATACTCTCTAAGGCACTTATTGTTTGCGCTCAGCTTTCCTTTCTGGATGGATTTGTACACATATCAATATGAATGCTTATTATTCTAGGTACTTGCATAGTTCCCAT
>JAUBOD010000667.1:3654697-3665461 GCA_032353885.1 Nothura maculosa
CAGCTTCAGGTGTTATTGGCCTTATGGATCATGGAGTTCCTTACCCCAAGAATAAGAATATTTTAAGCAACATATTCCTCCTTGAAAGAACTGAAAATTTTAAGAGGAATATTTTGTTTTCTATGATTATCATCTAAGTGAAATGACAGGAGATCTGAGGAGCTTCGCACTGCAGAGTTTAAGCTGGCTGGGGAGAGCAGAGTGATGTGCACACGAGTTATACTGCTCTCTTAGCTCGAGGTTCTTGAAATCTTCTGAGAGATGGACTCTTTTCTGCTTAGGTAGACAGAAAATCAAACTAGATATTTGGGTCAGGTTCTAAATGCCAAATTTAAAATGCAAAAATGTCTTTCTTGATTAAGATAAGGGGAAATGTATGTAAGTGTGGTAAACTGGGATGGGAGACACACCAGTCTGGCTAAATTGGCCCTTTTAAGTTCTTTGTGCGTGGGAGAAGTTAGAGTTAGGTTGGGAATTTCTCTATTGTCCTATAGTCACGGCTTTAACTGCTCTATAAACTCTATAGACTTCATGTACATAAATACATGGACTTGATTCATAAATAGGGCGATACAGAACAAGTAAACAGATGGGAAATCTGTCTGAGGCTCTCTTAAGCAAAGCAGCTGTAGCACACTTTCTAACTCAAAAAAGGCCGACATTCTCACCACTAAAGGAGAATATATTTGAAAGTGGGAACAAACTCGGATGATCTAGGCTTCCAGCAAATGTCATTATAGGAAAGACTGCAAATTGGCATCATTATCATTATTTTTTTCTCATCCTTTCTTCTTTTTATCTTTTGTTTCCTTAGTTGTTCTGGCTGCAGTCTGGAATTGCCCCAGCTTTCTTGTCCCCTTGAAGGTTTCAAGTTTCTCTTTTTTATTTTTATTTTTAATTAAACATTTTGAAGCATGAAAATACTGAAATACTGCAAATTGCTTTTCCCCCTTTAATTCAGCTTACAAAAGCCCCTTTATTTTTTACCACCATTACTCTTGTCAGTTCAGAATACAACATAAACTTCTAGGAAAAAAGCAAGGGTTCAGGCTTTTACCATGCCACACTTGCTTTCAAACTCCCCTTTTCTTGGTGAATAGTAAATGCGACTGATTTGAGGATCCATCCACATGCCTTTTGCTCCTCTCATCCATTCTCTGTCTCTTCAGCATGCTTTGAAAAACAAAGTATAAATTGATGCTTGGATTGTGATTAAATGCACTTAATGGAACAGAAGGAGTACTCTGTGGAAGTGCTCCGGGATGGCTAATGCATTTGGAGGAGTAGGGATAGGGAGCCTCTGCTGAGGAACGTTACACAGGCAGCAAAACCAGCAAGGTTAGTGGAGCAACACCAGCTTGTAGGACAACCATGAGTAAGTACCTGGGGCTGGATAGGAGCAGCAGCCCTTCTACCCAGCCTGAGCAACGGGTCTGACTGCATCGGAATCTCTTGGGTGACCTATTTTTGGAAAATCAAATTAAATGTTCTCGCTTTCTCACTATCTCTTGGGTACTATGGCTTCAGGGCTTCACATCTTCAAAAGACTTCAGTCTTGCAAGAGGCTCAACCATCTAGTGCTCTGCCTAGTCTTGCAGAACGTGAGGTTGTCTTCAAATGGAGTCTCTGGAGGCTCCAAATAAAATTGAATATTAAAAAGATTAAAATATTAAATATTTAAAAAATTAAAATAAAAATGCGGATATGCTTTTTAATGGTAGATTAGCTAGAGGTGCTTTGATTATTGCAGAAAGGAGCCCAAGTCCTCACTCATGACCAACTCCTCATGATGTTTTCCAGCACGTTGCCCAATTAGGGAGAAGAAAGTTGTTTTATTTGTTGTATTCAGGTTGGAACAGTGAGCTGCAATGATTTTCAGTTTTCCTTCAGCCAGAAAACACAACACTTTCCCGACCCAGCTGCAGTAAAATGCAGCCCCCTGCAGAGAGTCGCCATTCAACCTGGACTTTAGCCCACAGGAATCTTTTTATTCCCATTTAGCTTAATGCAGCTTTGCAGCTCTTCATGGAAAATAAGCTTTTCTGATGGGCCGTATTTATTTCATAAAATAGGAAGTCACACTGTTTTTATACACATTTGTCTGTACTTGGCCTGAAGGGAGGGCATACCACAGGGTTCATTTGGCTACGTTTTCTTTTGTATGCCGATTATTTGGCAAGAAACACAGAGTGAAGGACTAGCAGGTAAGACTACTAAAATGAGCTCGCTCTGCAGGTACTCATATTTCCAAGCTCATAAAGAGATGTCATAGTTACTTAAGCTCTTGAGTAGAGCCCTAGGGCTCTCCTGCAGCTGGCTTTTTCTATCCTTTGATGCAGCAATAGGGCTTTTTAGGCCAAGGCATTTGCCTCAATTCGTTCACTCAGTTTGTTTTTCTCTTTGTTAAAATGTTACTATAAAATTCCTTTTGTGTTTCTAAATTAAAATCTCTGATCTTTCAAGTTACAAAAAAATCTGCATTTGCGGGTGTCTGTAGGTTATTTGCACAATTTTAAATACCATTCTGCTTTAAAGAAGTGAGGCTGTTTTTTATTTGGTATTGTGCTCAGTGTACCAGTGATGTGTGTTAACCTTTCAACTGTGACTCAGGAGAAAACACCTGAGATGCCTTTTGGGATAACTTTATTTCTTAAAGACTATTAGATCTTTGCATCCCAGACTCTACATTGGTTTATGTAGAAGCGTTTTTAATAAAGTAATATAGGTCAGAGCAAGAAATTGAAAAGATCTACACAATGTTCAAACTTTCCTTTTTTTGTGTGTAGAAATACTCAATTTCTTCAGTGTAAATTTGCAAGCACCTCATGTGTTTGAGTCAGCATTCTCATGGGATTTTCCTGAAGTCATAGAAACTCTATTACAGACTGCTCAGTGCTAAATTCTCCAGGTTCCTCTATGAGGAAAAGCTTAACATATGCTTTACATTGCTATTGAACTCCTAAACGTGCTCACGCTCACTTGAGTGCTATTATTTTTGCATTATTCTAAACGTGCACAAAACCTGTTAGACATCACTGCACCAACAGCTTAAAAAATTAATGGTTTTCACCTCACTGTCTGTTTTCCCTGGAAATTGCACATTAAGAGGGTTTGATGCATCTCGAAGGTCTATGACTCAGGGTGTTTTTGCTAAAGGGCTGTTTTCCTGCTCCCACCACCACCGAATCCTTTCAGCAGCAGCTCAGTGGGGACGGTTTATGCCGCATGGACAACATTTCTCTGCCCAGGGGCATGAAGCACAGAACAGCCGTAACCTGCTGCCTGCCTTTTAGCTACTTGATGGGGCAACCTCAGTAGAAACCTCAGCAGTTTTCCTCTTAGGCTTCCTAATCATTTCTTCTCTCTTACTAAATTAAAGCTGGAGGAACCTTTCTCATTCATGTTTTGCATGTGTGCTCTTCTTGATCTTTTCTTATTTTTTTAACCTTATTATGTCAATCTGTCTGTCTGAGGAATACAAAAGCTTCAAGTGTCCCGTAGCTTCCTGGTGCAAAGGCCAGTTAACCTTCCCAGGTGACCTCCAGCGAAACACTGCCCATTGAAGCCACTTTTGGCAACATCAATCTTTGATCTGGCCAAGACGTGATTTATTCACTTGTGATCACTGGTAAATACTGAAAATGTAGCTCATTTCTTATCTGAACAAAAATTATCTTGGCACACATGAGGCCAAGCATAGCTGACTTTTCGTAAAGATAAAGGTATATGATAATATTCCCACAAGAGTGAAGAAAAGAGCATGCAGCCGTAGACTATAATGAGTGGCTTGTAAGTATGATTTTAAAAACCACTGTATCTTTGGGACCGTTTCTCCTTGCCAAAAGAGGTGACAGAGGGAGAAACCCAAAATGGACTCCTAGCAAATGGCAGATCCTCTCCCACATGAGGAAGGCTGCAGCACGAGCCCAGCTGGCTTGCAAGCCCTAACCTGGGTCCTCCCTAATCCCAACCCAAGAGGTTTACCCAAAACCATAGCAGTGACCATCACCCCCACTGGGCAAAGAGGTGTAGCTTTTGGTCCTTAAAGTGGACCCCTTTGGACTATCGCAGCTGCTGCTCTTTGCAGCAGTCATGAAAAGAAAGTTGGGAAGTGAGTAGGCAAGCAGGAATGAACTAGAATCCTGGCAATGTTTGTATCCAAAGCTGTGCCACCCCCCAAGTCTGTCAGCTGTATTTGTAGGAACAGTAATCTGGAGTTCAAAGAGAAAAACTTAATATTTTCACCAGGACTTTGCTATGCCCTTAAGATAGACCTGAGGAGCATATTGTGCACTAGGAACATGTTACCAAACTCAGGAACAGCCTGAATTCATCTACTTTATCATTCACTTGATGTCTGAAGATAAATGAGAGCATCTACTCTATATCTTACTGTTTTTTTTTTCTTTTTGAGTAGTATTTGGCTGTAGTCAGTGTTTATTTAAGCTCCTCTCAGAGTTATTAATTTTTATGGGATCTTCTCTATGTATCATCACAGTGTGTATCTATGTGTGCTTGGTATGTGAAGACCAGCTGCCACTTCACACATTCCTAAGAAATGAGGGAAATAAAACTTTCCTGATTTGTTTTATAGGCAAGAACTGAAGCACAGAAAGTTTAAGGTCAGAAGCAATTACCAAAATGTGGCATTTCATCACAGAAACCTGCCTCATACTAAAGTGCTGAAGGAGAGCTAATTGATCAGAGGGACTGAACAAGGAGCAAGCACAAAGATCACAAATCATTGCATTCAAGTTCTCAAAGATTCGGAGATTTAATGTGGCTGAATGGCCAGTAGTGCTATATGACTTATGGGACCTGGAATGCAAAGCTGCAATTTGAATTGCACTATAGAGACTTGTTAAGGCTGAGGTCTTAGTGCTACCTTTACTCCTGCTTTATCAGCAAGTAAATTATTACAGTAACTGTACATTGACCAAAATTCTTCCCTTAAAGATGTATTGTTTTTAAGGAGAAAAAAGCATATGAAAGACCTTAGAAATGGGTTTGATGCTGGCAAAATCACCTTGTGCAACAAAATTGCCTTAATTGGGAAAATAATGTACTAATTTGTATTGTTACTTACTCTTGTTTTGAGTGTTGTAGCTGTCTTTCATTTTCAGGAAGAACAAAATGTTCCTGAGTTTATATGTTTGACTTTAACTTACATATGAAGTGCTTTGTTTATTCAAGGAAGAAAAATAATGTCATTTTTCATGGGGAAAAACCTGCATGTCCAACTTGGGAAAGGGCACTCGAAAGCTGGGGCTTGAGCTCTTTGCAAGTAAACACCTGGGGAAATGCTGGATTGCAGGCACTGAGCTTTGCCCCCATGGTGGCAAGTCCTGCAGCCCCTCAGCACCATGGTGCAGAAGATCATGGGGACACAGGGACAGGGATGTCCCCATGCCTAGGAGCAGCTCCCTCTGAGAAGAGGCAGCAAAAGGCAGCGTTGTGGCAGTCAATGTTTTCAGCATTTTGAATTGGCTTAGAACAGAGTGAACTGCAAGAAAGGGAAGGACAGACCTCATAGGACTTGCAGTACTTCACAGGACTTCTATTTTCACTTTCCAATATCCAGCCTCTGCTCATCCCTTGAACTCCTTGATCATCTCGGAATTATTCATTATACTGTTTCACATTTTCAATATTTCATCCTCAGTGGGATTTTATGATTCTTTTCTGGATGCCTTGGCTGGTCCCTCTGGCTGTGATTTGCTGAATGAGAAATGCAAGGATTTCCATACATTTACTTTGGAAGAGAACAAACTCTATCCTGCCAGATACCTTAGATTTCATTAAAATACATTAAAATGTGCTCCAAGGTACAATACAATTCCCAAAACTATTCAACAAATGCAATTTTCCTATTTTCTATGTAGTTCTGACATCAGGGAAATTTAAGTCCATTTTCCCCTGGAAACTTCCGTGCCTTGGTGCCCATCTGGTAATGTTGAAAACTGTGTTATAATAGGGAATAGCAATTAGAGAAAGAGATGGGAAGGTATGGATATTTCTCTTCATGTTAGCCATGGAGAATCCTATCTATGACTGCTGCTTCTCTCATGGAGAAATGAAGCCAGAAGCCCTTCAGAAGACAGAAGTGTTGCCTCTTCCATGGGCTTAAACTTTGTATTGCAGAAAGTAATAGGGACTTTTGACTTTGAGTATTTTTATACTTTTTATGCACATCAGGTGGTGAGAGGGGAGATTTTTATGTCTAGTTTGTGCTGTAGTTCTATTTCTTCTCTTCCATTTCTATATACACAGTGAAGTAAACTGTTCAAAACCATATGCTGGTACTTGCCTTGCAGAGCAGAGATTTTTTTCTCTTTCCCTTTTTTTTTCCCACAGAACATCTGCTCACTTTATTCACCCAAGGCAATTGACTGCTGCTCCTTTCCTTCACACATTTTTCACAAGCAACTGTTGAATGTCCTGTTGCATTTCCTAACCTGATCCTCAGAATGAAAATGAGCCCATGCCAGCACCACACTTAGGCACATAGGGAGTATTCTCCCTTGGCTCTAGGGTTGCATACATTCATAACCCAAAATAACATCACACCTGCAGAACTGGAACCAAAATAACATGATTTGTTTGAGAGTTTTGTTATGCCTTTATGTTACCCTACTGAAGTCCAAAATATATTAGCCCTTTGCAAAGCCATGGCATTGGAAGACTCTAATGAGAACATGCTGTTTTGAAAGGAATACCCTGAAAGCAGGAAACCAGCAGTCCGTCATCATTTCTCTCTTGTTCTCAGTTCATGCATTTATTGCCGGAATTAGCTTACAAGAAAACCTTGTTAAGCCTCTTCTCCTTACTCAGGAAAAGGCCTGTAGGGACAGGATGCATGTTTCTCTGTAGAAAACACTTAATTTTGATAATGAATGTTATAAACACCAGGAACATAGAGTGACCTGAGTGATAGCTGAAATAAAACAACAAAGCCAGCATGGGACAGCAGTCAATTCTCAATGCAGACAATGTATTTTGAAAAGTGGAAGTTTGGGAATTTTTATAGTGTTTTGTATTTCTGGAGGAAAACCTGAAGTGCATCCAGGCTTCTCATCATTTGATCTTTCCATTGACAGCAGCAAGTAGCTGTGTTGCACAAAGTGTGACTGTGTCCTTGCTAGTTCTCTGTGGATGTCATGGGGAACACGGATCTCTAAGAATCTGAATGTCCTTGTGGCTCAGAGCAGAGTCTGTTGTCACGTGTTGCAGAAGATTACAAGAAAAATTCAAAAGAGGAAATAGAACAAGTGGTTCAGTTCACAGTTCCAAATTTGACATGAAACATATTTGAGAAAATACCTTCAGAGCTAGTTTGAATATGATATTTTCAGCACAGAAACTACATATTATACTGGACAAGACAACTACATATTACACTGGACATTGCTGAACAAAGATGTCAAAAAGATTTACTTGATAAAGAAGAAAAATTGCACATTTTTTGACTAAAATAATCCACTAGTGTTTTTATTCATTCATTTGTATTTTATTCATTCATTTATACATTTTATTTTATTTTATTCAGTTTAATTTTGTTTTGTCATTTGAATACAGGAAACCTTTAAAAGAAAAGCCACTTCATATTTTTTCCGTCTTTCTTATAATAAATGATACATCAAATAGTTTGTTTACCTTAAGGGCTCCATCTTTACAGCTGTTGTTTGAACATTGCATTAGGATGGGGGAAAAAAGAAGGCCCTAAGAAGGAGCAATGGCTAAACCTGGACATTCAGATTTTTTATTTCTTTTATCTGGATTTATTTGAGGTGGTTAAATTAAAAGCTGTAACATGTAGACTGGGAAAAACTTGAGAAATGAGTGAAGACTCGTATATACCTAAAATGGCGTCTCCAACGCGCCATTTTGTAGCTGTGCAAGGAACCTGGCAACTGAAGCAGGTAACAAATTCTGGGAGTGGCAGATGAAAACTGGGATCTTTCAATCCCACAGGAACAGCATGTTCAAATGGACTTAGAAAGGGAACTAAAACCTCTAAATCATTGTTCTGCCACACACTGGCTACAAAATTAAAGGCAAGTCACCGAGCCCTGGGTGTTCTGGTTTCTCTGCTTGAGCAAATTGGATCGCATTACCATTAACTTTAGAACTGAGCTTTAAAATAACCTAAAGGTACCTTATGTTTGGGCTGAAAATCAGTAGATGTTTTGTTGTTGATTTTGATAGAAGCAGTATTTCAGCCTACAAAATAGAAATGAAAATAGAAAGTAAATAGAAAGTGAAAATAGAAAACTAGCCAGACCAGGTGTCATTTATCCCTTTACACGCTTTGTAAGGAAGATACATACAAAACAAATAGTACTAGCTATTGGTACTGCATCATCCTTGACGCTTTGTTTGTTATGCTGGACCTAAGGGAAAAAGATGGAAACAGAGCAGCCCTCTTTCAAATTGTCCTTTGCATCTCAATTCTTCCTATCCCATTGTTACTATTTGCTGCTCCTCATGGAAATCCTATGGGATAGATGTGTCCTATGGACATACCCCAGAGAGAGGAACCAACCTACTTGTTATCTTTGTACTGAGCCTAAGTTGCAGAAATAGCAAAGTTTATCTTTACTCCTGAAACCAAAGCAGGGAATTAAGGCCCTCAAGCCATCCTGCAGAGCACAGGGCCCTCATTCCTCCCTGCCTTTAACAACAGAGGAAGATAGACCCAGTGTTAATATCTTATTAACAACTCCTTTTTCATCATCTTGATAAAGCCTTTTGTTGCAACAGACCTTTCTCCAGTCCTAAAAGAGCACAACCATTTTAGTGGGAAACAGTCCTTTAATACATCTGCTCAGCAATCCAGATCGGGAGAGGGAGTCCCAGGAACAAGATCCAGACAATGAGGAGGAACTTTTATTGGTCAACTCTGCTTAAGATCTTAAATGTCTGCTAATCTCAGGACAAAGTGATAGCTTGGGGCAACTAATGCCTCAAGGCAGGTAGCATCTCCATTGCTGGAATCTAGATGTACTACAGCTTTAGTGGTGGTTTGTCCATTACGTTCTTTGCAGCTGTAGCAACTCTGAAGATTTTTGGTTGGTAGTATTGCTCTAAATGCCAGATTTCTATGAAGGATGGAGGGTTCAGTTGTCGTATCTGACGAAGTGCAGTCTTCGCCAAGTGTCTCTTCAGGTGATTAAGGAAAAGAGTGATAGTTCATTAGCATGGGTAGCTTCTGCAGAGGAGAAAAAGTGCAAAATGTATTGTAAAAATTATCTTAAAAAATGGCTCTGAGTCTGCCAAACAACTGGTAAAATATTGCTTTATTCCCTACTAATAACTCTAATAAACTTTCTACGTCAGATTTTAGAAGTACTGGTGTGTAAGCACTTTTCTGTACTTCTCCATTTCACCTGGGCCTACGCTTTCAATTCAAGAAGCATGCCAATCTTAAAGGCATTTCTGAGAAGATTACTCAGGAAATGTAATACATTTCCTGAGTATTACACCTGTTTTCAGGTTAAAACTAAGTTGACATTGCATGTTTTTTCTCCTTTCAACGTGATAGTTTGGCAATGCAAACATATACAGAGTATAAAACCAAGCTATTTGTGTAAGTCCTTATCAAAATACTGAACTTATCATTTTGTTCTCAATAAAAAGGGAAAATATATTAATATATGTTGTAGTCTAAGCTGCAATAATACCTCAAGGATTTTTGTATGGGAATGCAATAGTTTGTATGTACCAATTCTTCTCTCCATACTCTACCAGGAATCAATGATAGCAGGTGGCACATAGTTCATGCAAACTGACACAGAGATGTACTTTATTTATTTGATGATTACAACATACAGATAAGCAAAAAATAATTAACTTCTGACACATAAATTCATGGGTTGGACAGTGGTTTTATAATAATGTATTTTGGCAAATGTTGCTTAATTGTGGAACAATGGTGTAAGGTTCCAAATTACTTCAAAAGACTTTTATTTTGTAGTTTAAGTAGAAAGTGTCATGTGGTTCTGCTATAATTTAAGATTTGAATTTCAAGTCTGTTGTTATGATATCCTAGAGAAATGCACAATTTTATTATATAGTGCTATTTTGTACAATTCATTTACAAAGCCTTTTGTATAATTTGTTATAGACTGTCATTCCTAAGAAAGCGAGACAAAAGCTGCAGAATTATCTTAGATCTACTTGAAATCAGTATTAATACAAGAATTTAATATCAGAGAGAGAAAATTGGTAACATCTATAGTTGGTCTGAGTGCTAAAGAACTGCTCTCACTGAAATGTAGTGGCTGTATTTCTACTTCACTCTGCACCAAAACCTGTGTGCTCACACATCTACCTTGTTTTTGCTTTTAAACTAACACTGTTGTGTTTGGCATCTATTCTAAATTCCAAACTGCTGGAGGGGCAGTTACTGTGTGTTGAAAATCATCACACACAGACAGAGAATAGTAAGTGGGTTGGGGAGTGAGGGCTGTGCCTGACTACAGGACTTCAGTAGCTATCTTGTTACCTTAATACCTTAGGGAATGAACCATTTCTACAAAGCACTATGCTAGTGCAGTGCAAGGTGCTCTCCTTTAGGGACCTTGGGGACACTTAATCCTATTATTTCAGGGACTGCAACTGATACAAATCAGAATAAGGGCATTGTCAATTCTATCTGTGTCTGCCAAGAACTTTAGGATCCTGTTGGAAGAACCGATCGCAGAACTACAAAGAGGTCACATCCTATTTTTTTCGTTAACACCAGTAAATCTGTCCTTGTTTGAC
>JAUBOD010000667.1:3696217-3707755 GCA_032353885.1 Nothura maculosa
CCCTGCTGGAGCAGGGGGGTTGGACTAGATGATCTCTAGAGGTCCCTTCCAACCTCAACCATTCTGTGATTCTGTGATTTGACTCTGCATCATATATTAAGTATCATGCTTTTATATCAGCAGTTACCATATGTAAGATTTTTTTCACTATAGCTCTTAAATACATTACTTTTTGTTGTAAGTATACAGTCTACTAACTCACAGAGTCTAATAAAAATGCTTAATTCAAAACTCAGTGAGGTTAGTGATAAATACTCCTACCGACTTCATCAGAATTTAGCCTGGAATATATTAGATGAAAGACAGACTGCAGTCTGGATGCCTGATCATCATCCATTGCCCATGAACTGATTGTCTTCTATTTGTTTGCTTGTTTTTTCTCCCATGACTCCCACAATCTCTCTTTGTTTCTGTTAGGAACTCTGAACAGCAGTCACCTTGCTGTATAACCAAAGCATATATTTGCAAGATTTTTTCATTAAATTTTATTCCAAAATGTTATTCTAGATACACATCTCATGCATTCTTTTCACTCGCACTTGTTTTATTTAATTTCAGCTGTGCCTCCAATCGATAGCCACGATTTATTTCCTTCTGTTTGGATCTCTTGAGCTGTTGCACATTTTAGGACTCATTTTACCTGGCTGAGAGTGAGTAATGAAGATCACATTAATCCCAGAGTGTCCGTGTTGCCTGGCTGCCTTTCAAGGATCAGGCACTTCTGAAAACTTTATTACTAAGAGTTTGATTTTGCTTTTGTGATCTTCAGTTTGACATTTGTGAATACATCTGATTCACAGTCCACCCAGCTGCCAACATCTGCTGTTCTGATGCAGCAGAACTATTGTTTTTCATATGAGCTGAGTACAAGAAAAGGATGAGAGAGCAGAACCTTGATCAACTTACTGAGATAAAAGGGCATTTTGCCTTGGTGCAGAAAGGCAGAGGAAAATAACTAAAATTGATTACTCTGTTTATCACTGACTCAATTTGTTGGTTCCCTTGGCAACTGGCACTGAAGCAGATGAAGTTACTAGTAGCCTGAAGGAGATCAACACGTAACATTTCTGTTTCTATCAGCTCCATTAAGCATTTTTGATTGTTGGAAGTATGGAGAGAAAAGTGCATCTCTAGTGGAGGGATTAGATTGCCTTGTCTCCAAAAGTAGTTAGTCTGGCCTAATTATTTTTTTTAATACTTGTATCATGTCAGTAAGGGGAGCCTACTGCGCTGCAGTACTATATCATTTGCATTTACTTCTTTTTTACCTGATAAGAGGGTAAGCAAGTGGAGCTTAATCAGTGTTTTTTGTGAGAAACCTCTAAGAAAACACCTCACTCAGTGAGATGTGATAGTCTCTGTATTGTACTGTATGGTATATGTATTGTGCATTCTGTTAGACATTTGATCTGAAGTTGTTGCATATGAGCTGGGGTGAGATTCAGTCTTCATTGTGGAAAATGCTCGGGAATACTATGTAAATCACAACTGCTGCTTTTCAAGAACCTCCATCTTTTCCTAGATCAGGTAGTTCAGCAAGAAACATTGTACTTAATAGCTATGGGCTTTCAATAACAAAGATACAGATTTTTCCACAGTCTTTGTATCCTGTTTGGATGTAGCTATCTTTCTTCATTTTATTTGTATTTCTGAATACAAATAAAAGATTTGCTCCCTCCTCTTACCTTACAGAAGGAGTGGCTGGAAAATTATTGCTTTTGTTTATAGATGGATGGATGTTGTTCAAGATCTGTTCTAAAGGATTTCCTTGGAAATGTTTCTTTTTATGTGCTACATCTCACTGCTAGAGATTCTCTCCTATCTCAGTTCCTCTATCTCATTTAGGTCCTCACTCTTTCAGCAGATTGATCTGTTGGGCTATGAGGGCTGGGATCTGAAGTTTTTCATGTCAGAATTCACATTTGAAGACAGATTCCTTGAACGCAGTCTTGTGAAAAAGCAAATAATGGTGTAACCATCTCAAAAAAGAGACTACTGGAAAAATTGGAGCATGAAAACCAGAGAAGTGGGGACCAGACCCAGGCTCCTTGTGGCTATGTCCACACTTTGGGAAACCTTCCCAGTTTCCAGACCTAGACACACATCCCAAGTGCACTCTCACATCCTTTAGGACAAAACCTGTCTGTATACCTTTCCCTCCACATGCACCCATATGCTCTAGTTTCTCTGGGAGTATCTGGGCACATGGGCCAGAGAGGAGTACTAGCATTTTCCCACAGCGTTTGACTGTCTGGGTATGCCACAAAATTCATTAGGATACATTTATTTAAATATTAAAAAGACACATTTCTAAAAAGACATATTTAAAATAACTCTTTTTTGGTAATTTCCTCTGATTTTTAAGTGAATCTACCCCCCTCACAGGCACCAATAACCTAATATATGTATTTAAAAACTTCTGACATTTCAAGGAGAAGGAAATAATTATTTCTAAGAGGTTTCTGTATGGATATGACTTTTAGAGCATTTCTAGTTAGTATATGTCAAGAGGATAGGAATCTTAGATTCGAAAGCATTTATTTGACTGTAAAAAACATACACATTTCTGGCAGCAATATAACAGCAACTGTAGCCGTCTAGCAGACTCAGAATTTCTTGTTGTGCAGAAATATTTTCATTTTAAGGAAATTTCTTTTTCCATCTGTTGTTGAATATGGTCTGAGTTTGTAGACTTCATGGTGGGCTTTCCTGCCTACACATTTCAAATCTGCATAAGTAGCTGCCTCCAATTCATAAAACTAGCAGAATAAATTCAAGGAATTAATATCAATTTTCTCCTTTGGTGCTTGTTTAATTTTTTGATGTTTAAATGAATAAATTGCCTTGGAGCTTTTCTCTACATTCAGTGCTGAGTGCTTACATATTAACAGCTGCACACAGAGTAACCTTTAAAAGCAGGGTTTTATTTAATTAAGCCATATGCTAGCAACAAATCCTAACCCGCTCGATTGCAAATTGCCGCAGTTCTGCAGTGTACTTTCTCTTGCTAAAATCTTATTTGCTTGCTTTTCTGCCATAGGGCATATATCTGAAACAAACCAAATTCTCAAGCTTAATGAGAAAGAAACTAAAAGACTCTGAAAGCCTATTTTGTTTGCTAGTTTGAGCTAATCAGAGAAAGCAGCAGCCTCGGGAGCTATGCTGGGATAGCTTGGACAGAGAGCAGTCACAGAGGACTTTTAAAGGCTGCTGAGACACAAGGGCTGGATCTGGCCTATGGGGAGCAATGTCCAAACAGACTGTCCGAAGAGCAAAGCGGTGGAAGGCAGTGTGGTATTAGGGCTGCCTGCTTGCTTTGCTCAGCTTTCTTTTCAAGGTGTAGAGAAATACCAGCCCTGGTAAGGTCACATCTGGAGAGCTGTGTGCAGTTCTGGGCTTCCCAGTACAAGAGGAATGTGGAGCTGCTAGAGAGAGTCCAGCGCAGGGCTATAAGGACCATCAGGGGCCTGGAACATCTGCCCTATGAGCAAAGGCTGAGGGAGCTGGGCCTGCTTAGCTTGAAGAAGAGAGAGGGGAGACCTGATCAGTGTCTATAAATACCTCAAGGGAGGCAGGGAGGAGTATGGGACTGGCCTCTTTTCAGTGGTGCACAGCGATAGGACTAGAGGAAATGATTTCAAACTGAAGCATCGGAACCTCCACAGGAACTTAAGGAAACATTTCCTGGCTGTGAGGGTCACAGAGCACTGGAACAGGCTGCCCAGAGAAGTTGTGGAGTCTCCTTCTCTGCAGATCTTCAAAACTCCCTTCGATATAGCCCTGTGCCACCTGCTCTAGGTGACCCTGCATGTGCAGGGGAGTTGGACTAGATGATCTTTAGGTCCTTTCCAACCTTAACGATTCTATAACTCTATGAAGTAAAAGCAAGTAGAACATAGAAAAGGAATAACACTGTGCTTTATAAAGTCTCTTTTCTCCTTTTTCTTTCTCTTATAGCAACCTGATAGGCTTCTGTGATGGCTGGATGGATACGGGGAGAACCATGGGTATTGTCTACCTTGACTTCAGCAAGGCTTTCAACACCTCTCCCAAAACATCCTTATGGGAAAACTCAGAAAGTGTGGATTAGTTTACTAAACAGTGAGGTGGATCAAGAACTGTCTGGATAGCAGAGCTCAAAAGGCTGTGATAAATAGTCTAGCTGGGTATGTACTGGGTCCAGCGCTGTTTGACTTACTCATGAATGACTTGGATGAGTGCACTCTCAGCAGGTTTGTAGATGATGCAAAGATGGGTGGAGTGGTCAACAGCTCCAGAGGGCTGTGCTGCCATTCATAGGTTTGAGAGTCGTGCAGAGGGGAACCTCATGAGGTTCAACAAGGACAAGTGCAGGGTCCTGCACCTGGGGAGGAATAACACCTGAAACCAGTTCAGATTAGAGATTGAGCTGCTGGAAAGCAGCTTTGCAGAGAGGGATTGACGAGTTCTGGTTGACAAGTTAACCATGAACTAGCAGTGTGCCCTTGTGGCCAAGAAGGCCAATGGGATCCTGGCCTGCATCAGGAGGAGTGTTGCCAGCAGGTCATGGGAGGGGATCCTGTCCTCTATTTGAGACCACACCTGGGGTATTGGGTGCAGTTGAGGGCTCCCCAGAACAAGACAGATATGGAGTTTTTAGAGAGGTCCAGCATAGAGCAGCACAGATGATTAAAGGACTGTGCCATCTATCTTATGAGGAAAGACTAAACGAGCTAGGTCAGTTTAGTCTAGAGAAGAGAAGACTGAGAGGAGATCTGATCAATAAGTATAAGTATCTGAGAGGAGAACGTAGGGAGGAGAGGGCCAAAGTCTTCTTGGTGGTGGCCAGTGACAGGACAAGGGATAATAGGTACAAGTGGAGACACTAAAAGTTCCATTTCCATGCGAGGAAGAGCTTTTTTACTGTGAGGGTGACAGAGCCCTGTAACAGGCTGCCCAGAGAGGTTGAGGAGTCTCCTCTGGAGATATTTAAACTTGCCTGGATATGGTTCTGTGAAATATGGTCTAGGTGTCCTTGCTTGGGCAGAGAGGGCTGAATTAGATGGTCTCTAGAGGTCCCTTCCAACCTCAACCATTCTGTGACTGTGTTTGTGTTAAGAATCCCTTTTTCTCTTACTTAGAATTATTCTCCCCTTCCTGTGTTGCTGCTAAAAGCAGCACAAGTGGTAGTCTGGATGAAATGTATATAGCCCCAGAATTGCTGTCTGAGATTTCCTTAGGTTTTCCAAAGCAACAATGGAAGTTGGCTCCTGCCTTAGAGGCAGTGTTAGATTTGTGACAAGAAATGGAAATAAGATGAGGGTGTAATGCTTCTTGAATAACTTCTAAAAATATCTCACTTTACTGGGGAAGTGTTTCACTTTCCTTCCTAGAGTGCCAATTTTAAAGGTTTTGCTTCTTGTCTACACCCTACTGTGACATCCTATCGCCACCGCTTTCTCCCAGTGTTCCACACTGCATATAGGATATTGAGCTTCCCAGCTACTGCTCCTGCTGGTCCAGAAAAATAAAGCATATTTGCCTTCAGGGATTCATTGTTTGTATTTAGCCTGATCCAAAGTACAATGAAATCAACAATGAATCATTCTTCCTCTATTAGAAGAAGTTATTTCCTTTCATCTGAGAATGAGCTACATCTGAAAAGCCTCTACTGAACAAGTAATGGCATTCTGTTTAGTCAAAGAAGATTAATGCCATACAAACAATGCAGATATTTGCCTCTAAGGATATTTGTGTGATCCTGTAGCTGTAAGTTCTGAGAAAATATCTGGTTAGTACTGCAACCGACTAATCAGAAATTTGGCTTGAAAAGTGTATTAAAATTCCAGTATACCTTGGCCCACATTCCTGTTGCTGCCTGGAGTTTGTGTTATACTATTAACAGTCCACTTCCAGGAAGACATCACTGCACAGCCACTGACTTTCCCTGATTTCCTCAGCATTTAAACAACACATTCCTCCTCCTACCCGTGTTCCATTAGTCTATTTGTAGAAGTTATTTCGTTACATACAGACCATTAAATAGTTTTGTTGTTTATTTGTTTTTTTTGCTGTGGGCTTTATGTAGGCTGCTTAATGAAAATCTATTCAATGAGAAGCTCATTTGAAGTATCTTGAAAATGAAGATGCTGCTATCTAGCTAGTGTTCTAGGGCAAAGAATTTTAATCTGGGGATTTTTATGAAGCGTATCTCTATTATCTTATTATTTCTCTGTCTCTTAAAGACAGAGAAATAAGAAATAATAATGTGATTTTCAATGTTATGTCTTTGTGATTGAGAGAGATTTGTTCTTACTTATCAGCCAATATAGTAGATTCTCTAAGAACAGGTTACTTAATTGTCAAGGTTTCTATACAGAATAATCCTCCTTTTCCTGTTTCTTCTTTATGCTTTTCATAATGTAACTTTTGCTTCTGAAGATGTATCCAAGGGAAAAGGGCAAATTGAGACAATTAAGTTTCTGCTTCAGATACAAGCTGAAAAACAATGACAGTGATTGCTTTTCAGTGGATATATATTCAGAATGTTTTTGTGTTTTACAGCAGTGAGATACTTTAACAATATTGTTTTTTCTCTTTCACAACAGCATTGTTTTTCTTTCACAAAGAACCAATTAACAGGTAGTTGTACAGGTTATTAGTGCAGATAACCTAGACATTAATAACTGGAAGACCTCAGTTGCGGGTCTAAGGAAAGCTTAGCACTTGAATAGAATAACTGCATTATGTCCTGTTGTGCCAAATACTGAGAGAGGAAAGTTGACTTTTCATCCAATCAGGTAGGAGTGATGTGTAAAACTCAAAGTATGTGTACGCCAGCACTCAGGATTTGCACTCTGGACAATCAAGGACAGCTCAGGGAGTTAGCATTCTATAATTTCAGCTAAATTTCATCTAAGCTTTAATTAAAACAGTTCTGGAAGGATTATATGTAGTGCTATATAAGTGCAGGATCCTTATTTCAAGACCTCGCTCACCGATAAAACAAGGGAGAGGTAAATTGAGATTAGACATATCAATGACAAAATTCTTTCAGGGATTTATCTGTTATTTTAGGCAATTTATCATGGTCATGCTTGAACTTTATGAAGATTTACCGATTTGCTGTTTCATAAGTGCTGCTAGAATCTTGCTTGTCCTCATGAGGTTTCTTACTTGGTTTTTAGACAAATATTCACTCCCAGGGCAGCAGATTCCCCAGGCTCCAGTATCAGAAATGTATAGTGTGAAGGGGTCAGTTCCTGATAAAGATGAGTTTTGACAGACAATTCATCTTTTCTAGCAACAGATATACTTCAAGAGCTTGTTATTTACAAACCCAGTTTTAAAGAGCATATCCTTTCTAATCTCTCTTACTAAAACAATGTGAAAAATGCTACATACTTATGTAACAAAATATGTTGAAGGATAGGAGAATCTCAAGGAAGAAGAAGAATGAGAAAAAGGAAAAGAGCCAGCTTGTGCTGAGCTTCTGTAATTCATCTTTCTGGTTGTCATTTTGTCAACTACCATTTCATTCCTTCCTGCTATTGTTTTGTTACTGTGATGGAACATTGCCACAAAGCAGCTGATGAATAGCTCATTTTACTAATTATGAATAATGTCTTGTGTAATCTGAAATCAACTGCATCAGCACTTCAAAATACATAGATAACTTTATTAACTTGGATAACTTGGATCTAAAAAATGTATGACCATGTATCTTGTCACTTGTAAGCACAAAATTTGATGCTGGGAAATCTACACTTTTCCAAATACACAGAATGTATTTTAAGGTTAATTTTAACCCATTGCTAAGCAGTCTGTACAAGCCCCTGTCATTTCTTTCTGACATCCATTTTCAAATTGTATTTTAAATGCTAGCATAAATGTCTGTTACACAAGATTCTAGCTGACATGTAGAGATAAGGAAGAGCAGTCTTCTTTAGAGAACATAGAATTTCATTTCCTTTATAAATTGCATTGGAACCTCACATCACTAGGGGCATCATGTAGTCTTTTTCTATTGTACACAACATTGCCTCTTTTAGTTTTCTGTTATATCCACTTCTGCAACACTGAACCACAGGTTATGGAAACATCAATATTAAAGGAAAAGTTAAGTAGAACTTCAATATGTCAACACTTAGCATGTGGTGTGATGCAGAATCTCATAAAATGAACTGGACGTCCTCCTTAAGTCCTGTGCAATTCTGGATGAAATAAAAAAGAGCCATTATACCCAGTTTGATTTATCTTACAGTTTTCTTAAATTAGAAAATAGTATCTGCATGCAGCCCTCCCTCTGGCCCAACCAGTTAAATCTGTCCTTGGAAAGCCAGGTTCAAGTCTGAGCTTTACCTGTTCTATGTAGAAACCTGGGTCTCCTTCCCCACCAGTGCTCCTGGGGAAGTGAAGGGCACAAGGTGAACCTCGGGGCATGACTGTAAGATTCTAACGGAGCTTTTAAGCTGGCATCTGATTACTGGGAACCTTTGCCCGCATTTGCCAAGGGTGTAGCTGCCCACACTCTGCTATTGCAGCCATTGTGTAACCAGATGGAGACCGACTTGCACTTTGCTGCAAATGCAAGACACAAGATGGGTTTGTACCATTTGCTTTTTGCTGCTCGGTGTGTCTTTGGATGGAGGCCAGCTCCACATTCTCCACAGTCTTCTGTTTTCTTCTCTGCTATGTCAGTCACTTGTTTTATCACCCCTCCATAGCCCTGGTGCTGCTGCTGCCCCCTCTACCTCAATTCTGCTCCTGCCCTGGCTCCTCTCTACTGGGCTCTGCCTCTGCCTCCTACCTGCATGGGTCTTGGTTGCTCTTCCTGTCACCTGACTTGCTAATATCTGGTTCACAACCCTATTGGCTCATGATCAGTAGGATCTGATGGACCTGCTGGATCTAGTCCTGATGCCTGTCAAGATGCTTGTTTGTCAAAACATCCTTCTCTTCAGCTTGGTCGGACTAGCCTTGTTCCCCAAAGCTCCCCTTGGTGTTTTTCTGATGAAAGAACCTGATTCTTGTCTCCACTTGTGAGAATTCAGGAAGCCATTCTGTTTGTAGAAGCTGACGTTTCTCTCAGTATTTCAGTGAATCCTTTTTTAGAATCTTTGGCTGACTCCATCTGGAGCACACAATCCTTGATGAGGTTGATATTTTATCACGCAAATTGATTTCATCAGGCCTGCAGTTGTGAGAGGAGACCCAAAGTCCTCTCACATGCTGTTTCAGGCAGTAGTAAATCTGTGCTGGATGCAAAATGAGGCACTGACGATGGTAACTTGGATTGTGCGTATGGCTCATAAAGGTCTGCTGCTGCTGCTAAAAGTATCTCTTTGCAGCTATAAATATCCTTATGTTTATTTTCAGGGGCATGAAGCATCACGGTAGCTTTCATATACAGAAAGAGTGACCACAACACATCACTTTTTTAGTCAACTCTCAATTTATGTTCTACCAACAACTGAAAAATAAATTGGTGAATAAATTTAAATTTAAACAGCATTCTATTGTAACAACATGTTTTTTTCTAACTTTGATTAGGTGGAAAACTACTGCTGATGAGATCCATCCTGTCAGCATACAAGCTGGATTTGGATCTTCATCATGAGAAGTTCTCACATTGTATGAACAAGGTGAACTTAAATGAACCAGTATTTGCAAAGTATCATAAAGGTCAGAGTCTGCTCTAACTGGCAGTCCTTTTATCGACTATTTGATTATTCTTTTACTCTTTTGTTTGCCAAGGCACCCAGTCAATGCCGTATCCCTCTGCCACAGCAGATGAAGCAGAAGGACATACTGTACTAATAAGTAGCAACGTCTGAGTTGCAGGCAAGCCATAAAAGCTATAGAGAGAAAGTATCTTCTGCACAGTTTCAAGTAGGAATCAATAGTTACTCGTATTTTTTTCACTTTTAAGAATCATCATTTATGACTATGTGTCTACTGTTGGCTGGAAAAAATAGAGGATAACAAAGCTTAAGCCTATATTTGCAGTTCTGAAAGGAGCTAAGCTTCAAAAACAAATCTGGCAGAGTTTCCTAGACACAAATAAAAGGTATTTCAATAATTCACTGAATAATGATTTTTATAACTGAAGTAGGTTTTGCAGAAATACTGCAATTAATTTCTGATGGCAACTTGTAGTTACGTTGCTGAGTAACAGTTCACTGCTTCATAAAGTTACTACTTTTCTCTGTCCTTTTTCTCCACATCTCCTCATGCTCTTTTCTTTGTGGAAGCAGTATCAGTGATAGTAAATTATTTACAGGAGCCCTGTTTTGTCTGAGCAGTAGTCAGACCCAGGAGTATTGTGGCAACAGCTTCGGAGAGGTGTCTGAATAAGCTGCTACAACATCTCGCCAAGCCTTGCTTGCTCTGACGTAGTTCAAAAGACACAAAAATCATCATCCACCTCCCAAGTCTCAGAGTCTCGACTCAGGAACATGCAGTCGCACAATAAATTACTCTGTGGCATCTGTTGCAACGTAAATGTGCAGGTGTGTTCCCTAGCTTCTTGGCAGCTCTTTTCATTAAACGTAAGCTGTCTCAAAGTGCTTTGTGTCTTTCATAAGAAAACAGCTTTACTGTAAGAAATACTTTTATTGCAAGTAATTGGCCTGTATGTTGAAAATGTCTGTATAACATCTGAATGCTGTTGCTGTCAGTATCACTGAGAGAAACAAGGAATGCTTTATGAAAAAGCATGTCCTCTGAGTGACTCCGTTGCGGGCTACAGATCTTCCTTGGTATTTCCATGAAACTTCCGAGTGCTGGGAAGAGCGTGTAGTGTGACCTTGCGTCTCGCTGTGTTTCTGTGTGCGCATCTGAGGTGGTGCTTGGTGCATTTTTCCCACGCATGGGTATTTTAGGCACAGTAAAAAAATCTAGGCTAGACCACAAATAGGCTGACGGCAATCCCGATTGTAAGGAAGTGAAATCTGATTACAAAGGAAGTCATTTTATTTCGCCCTTTTCTGCAAATGAAAGTGGGACTGACTAAGGACAACCAGGCAAGTGTCTTGTCTAAAGAAGTGACAACAGAAAACGTAGTTTTAATAACATTCATCTTTGTCATTTAATCAGTTATGGTGTTCCCCCCATGGTAAAGCTATGCTTGTCAGTGTTTTGGGCCACTTCACAAATGAAGGAATGGATGGTTTTCTTATATTGCTGTGTTTTTTACTATTCCAAGGAGTTTTTGCCAATTGTACAGAATATTCTATATAGTTATATTCAGTCTCATATAGGATAAATTCTTTAATCTTACTGAATTGGAATACAATTTTGCAGAAAATGTACAATATTTGATGAATGCATTTAGTACTCTGTTTCCTTACACTGAATAGAGATTGTTATTATCCCTCTTTATAAAAACCAAACCAAATAAAAAACCTCTTTTTTTACTGAATATAATCTACTGAATATATTAGTTCCAATTTCTAACGGTAAAGATTTTTGGATCAGAAACAAGATGTTTGAGTTTGAAAGTGTTAAGAAAATATATTTTTAAATGTTGAAGAAGTTTTTTGAAAGTGGCCTTTTCCC
>JAUBOD010000667.1:3721641-3741964 GCA_032353885.1 Nothura maculosa
TTGTCTGAATGAAACTGAAAAAGAAATTTCTTATGAACACATTCATCTGGAATCCATGTGAAATGCAAAAGCATTTGCATGGTCTTTCATGGTTTTAATAACTCATTTAATCTGCTGTCTGTCTACTTAGTCCTTTAAAAACAAAATTAATTTTTTTTTACTTTGTCAATTTGAAAAATATATGAGGTTATTTTAAATTAAATAATTGAAAATATTTGCTTAGAAATCTTGAAGACATATCTCATTTACTTAAATTCTTTTCTGTGTCTTCTCTAATCAAAATATACTTTTAAAAATTATCTTGCTTTCACAAAAAGTGTCACTCTTACAAACACTATTTTTCATGGTCAAAAGTGAATTAAAATGACTCATCTGTAGTTATAGATGTTTCTCTAGGAGATCAAGGTGCTCTTGGTGGGATGTCAGATAAAACACATTTACTTTTGAGTCTGTTATTGAGAAAAGCTGATGAGAAGAGTTGAAGAGAGTTTGAAGTATTTGAGATAGCTCTGTACTCTGTCAGGCCAATGATGTTAGCTGTATTTGCAGAGTGTCTTTAGTTATACATTTAAACCTCTTTGAAAAATGTGGGTTTTTTTTTTTTTTTTTAAAAAAAAAGGGTAGCTTGGCAAGTGGTATCTTTATAAATAACACTTTGGTAGTGGTTTTACATTGCACAAATATATTAAAATGATAGAAGGTCATAATGTGCCTCTGTAATTATCACATCTTGTGAAAATTCAAACCTTCTCCCTGATTACTTTTGATTTCAGAGGCATATTTTAGAAAAGCATTTTCATTTATACTGTTGTCTACTAGTGAAAAATCCATGTGCTTTATAAAATTCCAGCTCTGCAGTTGATAAAACTCCTAACTCCTAACTAATTTCTAAACACCTTTAGTCTGCATTTTACTGGCCTTCAGGTATCTTTCATTGCAAAACTCAGCAATTAAAATACCCTTTCCATAGATGACCATCTGAGAGACACATGGTTATTAATCTTCATTTTACTCGCTAGTTTTCGCAAGCTGAGGTTTGGAACAATTACAGAGAATTACTCATAACCCACCAACTACTTTGACAACAAGGCAGTTATATGAGATAATGATATTCACATAATTTTGTGAAGCAATAATCAGATGCTTGAGTGGCTAAAATAAGAGCTCAAACACCTATGCTTGATTTGTTTATTGCCTCATACAGCAAAAACAGTAAACAAATTGTTTTTCTGTTTTGGGGTTTTTTTTGGTTATTTTTGTTTGTTTGTTTTTCTGTGTTTTTTTTCTTTTCCCAAATTATTGTGGCTTGAAATGGTTAAGTCCTGTTTTATCTTAGCTAAAAGCCTAAGCAATGCTGCACCAATACACGACCATTCAGGGTGTTCAGCAAAATCATAACACATTTGTCATTGTTTAAGAGGTGACAAGATTATTACTTTTCTGATTAAATCTGATGAATAGCTGGATGTTCTTATTTCTGTTTCCTCAGCTGCAAGTTGTACAAGTTAAAAAGCCTGCATCTTGGAAATCAGCATCAGTTCCGTAGCACTCTCCATTTTTGCCTAGGCCTGGGCCTTCGTATTTCTGTATCTGATGCTAATCTCATCTCTCTGTCTATATATGGAATATGAGAACAAATCATAGTTTTACTTTTTTCTGCACCATATAGCTATGTGTGTCTGTGTGTTTCTTGCCTTCTGCTAGTATAAACCTTCCATTACACTGCTCAAAAAAAAAAAATAGAATAAAGAGTGATAAGGTGGACCTCAAGAATCTATGATTCGTACGGGACTTGAATCAAGAGATAAGGAAAAATCCAAGAAGAATAAAATGGGAGAATCAGACTAAAGTCTGGAATAGATTGGATAGCAACATTGTATTTGAGTGTCATTGGCCCTTCCTGAACATACAGCACTAAAAGAAATTATTCCCTGATATGTTATGTGCTCATTTTATGCTGAAGCCTATGAGCACAAGGCAAGGATACCAAAGTCCTAGACTTTTGATTAATCTACATGCAAGGCCAGCATTTTTTACAGTCCGAACATATTTTTCTACTCTTCTCAGATAACTTCCAGTTTGTGCTCTTACAGTAATATGTTGATTAGTGTTTTATATGACCTTCTCTGTTCTTAGAGACAAATGCTTATAAAATACACCTGGAGGATTTTTCCCTTCCTCAGTTATGCCTCTTTAGTCTGTTTCTTCTTTTATTTCTGGAAGCAATTTGGAGTGACCAAGGAATTGAGGGTGCTGCTCAGCCACAGCCTCCAGCTGGTCATTATCATGTTGGCCTGACTCCAACCTGCCTCTGATACCACAGGAAAGAACAGGAAGGCTTCCACCTGGTGCTTCCCTAGGTGAACAGGCTCATGCAGGAGCACGTGGAGTGCTTTGGATCCTCCTTTCTAGGTAATTAATCCTCTCCAGGCTATGGGAGAAACTACTCCTGAGAGATGCATTTTCCCCACTGAGGTGTATTACCCCAGTACTGAAGGGTCATGCTCTGGGTGTATAATACTAGCACCAGCGACAAAGCACAAAGCCAGGGCTTAGTTTTGAAAAATATTTTCCCAGTAGCTGGTCCTGGGGACTTCAACATGTTGAGGTACATGCCCAGGACCTGATCAGAATGAGATGGAGTAATGTAGTTTATTACAATACTTAAACTTTCTCTGTGTATCAGAGAATTCATAGAAGGAATTTTAGCCCAATGCATGGATTAGCCTTGCTTAGGGAGCTGTTGGCTTGCTACAGTGTTCGTATCCTTGAAATGCAATTTATTCTAGAGCAAATACTACTGTGGAATTTATAGCCAAAATGTGGCTTGTTCCATGGTGAAATCTCTAAATGCAAATTAAAAGAGATGTTACACATCCACACTGCAGTTCTGAAACTTTAAACGTGGCAGGTGCCATTTTGTAATGCAAAAATCTTTCCAACTTTCACTCAAGTGGATTATTTGTATTTGTATTATTTGTGTACAATGTTGTCATCAGTTTAAGTGACGTCTGTTCTCATAATAAGTGGCACCTTTTGTCCTTATGATCACTTCTATGAATATGCAAACTTGGTCTTGTCATCTGAGGTACCTGTAGTAATTTGCTCCAGTGTGGCTCTGTAGCTTGAGAACACAAGGAGAAATAGGTACGAGAATCAGAAATGCATGTAAGCCATAGTGTAAAATAATATGACAGATTCAAGCAGAATCCATAATGAAAGAAAATTATGTCTCTGGATATAACTCTAAAAGTTTCTTAGAACTTTATTTCTAACATCTATGAACATGAATGTTACAGAAACACAAATGTATACGAGTGTTTCGAACTCCTGAAAAGAAAATACTCAAGCGGACACTCTTAAGAGTTCAAGAGAGCTTCAAAACATTCAGACAACACATTATCTGCAGCTCTTCAAAAAGATATTTTTCTTTCTGATGTACAATACAGATTTTCAGGATCTATGAAGGACTGCAAGACAATTCTTTTAAACAGTGCGACAATAAAGAATTGCATTTCATTCTGTAGTTCCATTGCCATGTATTCTTCCTAGAAGAGCTGTTAAGGACAATACCCTGGAGCTCATCTTGCAGTGCTGCCTACGTGATGGGTAAGACGCTTCTGTAGGAGTCTGAGAGGGTTTTTGCTCCCCGATCGTTAATAGGTGAAACTGGCCTGGTTCCACTTGCACTGCAGCAGCTGCAGTGGCTCCAAAAGCGAGTTCCCCAGGACTCAGCAGCCGGGCAGCACATGGGTATTTCTGCAGGGGAGACAAAGGCAGTAGCTGCCATACGGGCCTAGACCTGGCTTTTATTCTGCCTCACTTCTTGGACCTGCTCCTGACCAAGATAGCACAGCCTGATTCTTTAGTTTTATCTACAGAGACTGTGGAAGTTGTAAAGCTTCCCTCCAGAAGAAAAGCAAGATCTGAGGATTCTTCTTACCTGAACCCGTAATTGTCTAGAGGCAGCTGTTCTGTTATCCCTGCCGTGAGTCAGAACGATACCTGTTTTATGGCAGTGACCACACGGGGCAGTGAGTCAAGTGCACACTGCTCCAGATGCATCATTGAATCATCGTATGCATGTTGCAACAAATTCTGTCCTCCAAAGGTATGTTCAAATCCTGCTGCTGATTTTAGCATAGGAAAAATGTTTTGGGGGTAGTCTGTGCTTATAAATATTTCTGTGTGGGGAAAAAAAATCCCTTTTCTGATCTCTATAGTTCTCTTATGTCTGAAATGCATCTATTATTCACTGCATAAAGATATGCCATGTCCATTTAGGTTATGCAGCGTGAAGCTAATGATAAGTATTGCCATTCATTCCTTAAAGGCTCATTTTATTGCTGGTGGTCATCTGAGCTGCTGGAGGAGACCCTTCAATATTGATGCCATCAGAATGAGAGAGATGCCAAACTGTGCCTTGTGATATAGTCAGAAATCCTAGCAATGCACTTAGCACAGAAATCCTTAGCAATACCCTAAGTCCTTTGCCGCACTATCAACTTGAAAATTTTCTTCTTCCAGCAACATGTCAAAATATTAATTTCTCAATTCAGATGTTTTGCCATGTAGCAAAGGAATAAAGCCAAAGGATTGATAAATGCAGGTTAAATAACAGCCTGTAGGAATCATTTCAATTGATTGCAAGGTCCTTTCAGGAGCCCTCTTTTAATTAGTACTGGAATTGCTCCATTGCCCTGAGAATTGTTACGGCAATATTTATTAATGTAACTGAATAGAAAATATTTGTAGTTGAGAAATACACATGCAATGATTGATCTTGCATGACCTTTATATGACTGGAAGTATTACTAAACATGTGAAAATTCCTAGGAGATAAATGTGTTCCTGAGCTTGAAAAAGGAAAACAATATTCTGGAGGTGCAATTCTGTGCTACTGATAACTCAAGAAGCAACATACTTATTTCAAATATTTTTTGAAAACAATTAAAAGACAGTGATATGCTTACTATTAAAAAGAAGAATAACAGCAAGATTCCTTCCGTGCACTATAACCGATAATACTCCTCTGATAATTGTAAAACTAGTATAACTGGCATACATAGGCTGAACTCCCTCTAAGTCTTTGATAAGTGGATAGAATTTCAAAATATAGTCTTAGATATTGAAATTCTGTTTTTCTTCAGACATTCCTTGACATTCTCTTTCTGGTTTCTCATTCACAAAGTGTTTTCTTTCGAAATTTTAGACATTCTAAATAACTTTTTTCATATGAGGAAAAAATTCATATAAATTGTCTCCTACTCGGGTACTGACAAATTGCCACACTTTCTCTACACTGTTACCACTTTTTTTACCCTTAAAAAACATCCATTGTTGTGATTAGGAAATAGAAGTATCTATGATAGAAAAGCAAAAATCCTTTGTTATTAATTGCAGTGCTAAGCTCATCTCTTATTGAGATATACTTTATCCTGGATAGAAAGTTGCAATCTCTGCAGGTAAAAACAGATTTCTACTGTATAATGAAACAGCATAGGAACAATGAAAGCAAGAGCTCGTGTTATTCACAATTAGAAAAATAAAACTGAACTTGGGTTAGGAAATAACAATATCTAAGACAATTTTTTCTCTAATGGATATTCAGGATCATATCTTCCATAGAAGGCATACAGAAATAGTTTACTAGTCAGTGAAAAAGTTAATGTCTCTATTTTCCTGAAAGAAATAAAGACTTTAAGGAATGTATATATGGAAGCCATGTGATTTGTCATGAAATAGTAAGTCCAAGTTTGGTTAATCTACTGGATGTGCTGGACTTTTGAAGACAAAATTCTTTCTGCTACTAAATATAGTGTATAAAATGTATGGTGACAGTGTATTTTCTGTTATCTCAGGCCAAAGTATACAGTCATGCACTGTCCCTCCACCGTCTTCAAGTGACTATATCTTTCACGAACTTTTTTCAAAGTATTTATTTAGTATCTCTTTTAAGATACGACATTTTTAACTAAAGCTGAAGACAGTATCCATTTAAAAGGAACAAATGTTGCAAACTGAGATTTGCAGTATAATTCCTTAATAATTTAAACAATACACATACGTATATCAAATATATCCAAAACATCAAAAATCCCAATCAGAGGAGAAAGAGGTAATGTTTTATTTTGTGTTTTCATTCTCATCATGCAAAGCATGGCTTAGTCTTGCCTTTGGGAGCCATCTGAACCTTGCCTCCCTAATGAAATTAGTTACTTCATCTTAGATTTCCCTATGGTGCTTGTTACCATACCATCCAAGTACTCTGCAAGCACAATTTGCCCCCACAATTTTACTCCTATCTTTGTACTGGATTGTAACAGGATTTTGCAGACTGCATAGATATTTAGCCCAGCATTTACAGAGGCAGCTGCTAGACTGAGTCTATTCAGTGTGTGTGCTTCACCTGAGACGCTCAAGACCTGTCCAATAACTACCAATCACCCATGGCTTCTGCTGGCTTCACATTTACTGAGTTGTCAGCCTCTATGAAAATCAGCCTGAGCAGATTCCAGCTGGGTATCCAAAGAACAAGGAACCTGCAATTAGTGGTCTTGTGTGGTTGTTTTCTTAGTATAAAATGAAAATCCACAAAGCCACAGTCTAGAAGCAGCTTCCACCACAGTCTGCACTAATCCCGACTTTACTAGGCTTATGGATATCTGTTTAAATTCTTATTGTTAGCCTCATCCTTTGAAATTAAGCATGTGGTTCTTTCTATTTTATGTACACTAGCTTCACAGTGACTACAGTAGTACAAACTCTTCCAAAGGACAGGGTGTGCCAGTCAAGCTGAATTCTTTACATATGTGCCCTAGTAAATGTCAGTGTGAGAGTCTTTTAACGTGTGACACTAAGATGAAGCCAGGAAAGCAGCAGAGAGCTACTGTGATTGACAGCAATTTGCAATTGATGATACAAACAAAAATAAAAGCTTATTTTAATAAAGACTTTTTCTACACTAAACCGAGGCAAAGAGCTAGAAAAGTTGCATTTTCTGATAGAGGGATAATTAGGCTGTAGAAGATATTGCTTCCATAGCAAATGTACTTGATTGCAATAGATTATAAATTAAAGCATTTTCTAATCAAATAGGTCTAGTTCTATACAGAGCTATAATTTTCCTGCCCTTTTTCCCAGGAGTAAGTGCTTGCTTGAACCCAAGCCTATGCTAGGTCTTGTGTTCACCTTATTAAATGCTGTGCTGGAGGCAATGAAGCCACCTGAACCCGGCAGGCTAGTACAGAAAAGCACTCTAGTGGCCCTGAACAAGACAGGTCAGGCCCAGGGAAATCATCATTAAACATAAGAGCTAATAAAACCTACCTGTTTCCCTGTGCAAACACTGACTCTTTGCACTACATTGTCCTCAAGCACCTAGAGGTCTTTCATGCAGGTCACTTCTTGCCCCCTTCTTTCTCTTTCTCAGCTGGTTACTCCGTGGAGGGAGTGACCACATAATTTGAGCTCAAGTGTCTAATTTAGGTGTCAGGACTCACCAAACAGAGAGGTCTGCAAATTTCCACACCCTATTATAGATAATTTAGGCTCTTAACTGAAAGTGCTGTGAATCAAGTGGTTGAAGTAGTCACAAGCAGGTGGTTTATGTGGTCTTCTGTGTCTAGCAAAAAAGTTTTGTCCTATTATTGAATTATGCTCAAAGTTATTTCAGAAATAATTATCTGAGAGTTAGTGTTAGGGAGAACAAAAAAAAAGAAAAAAAAAAGAAAGAAAACTGAAAGAAACGTGAACATTCATGAACATTTCAGATCTGTGTTCTCCAGGGGTAAATTGTGCTTGAGAGCCACCTGAAGACCCCATGGGTCACAGGAGAGAGCCCTTTGTCAGGATCTCTAAACAAATAGTGAATGAAAGGCTCCACCAGGCACCAATTCCACACCACAGGTGCCATAGTTTATGACACGTCTGTTAGAGGAAAGAAATTCATGCCTGGAAATTCACAGAAATGAAATCTTCAACAAATCCACCAACAGCCCAGCGTTACCCTTGCTGTAGCTGAAGCCAGCAATGGAAGGGTGAAAGAAGACCAGAAAAAGCCATGGCCAGTGTTGTCCCTTTCTGAGATAAGGACTGAGTTTGCACTCTGTGTGCTGGTGAAACCTGGAGGTGACGCCCTGGAGGGGCTGAACTAGCCAGTGCTGAAGATCAACAACAGCTGGGAGCAGCAGTGGCAATCGTGGGAGCCCCGCGCAGGGAGGCAGCAACAGCATTGGAGCAAATAGAAAAGTTGCCTTTTACCCAACAATATATTTTCTAGATCTTGGCATATCTCTGGGAATAGAGATTGATTATTTCAGATACTTCTTAGTTTGGGCAAAGAGGCCAGCTTTTTTTTTTTTCCTTAGTCTCTCAGCCTACTTTTGACTGATTCTTGGATTGCTGCCCTGGATCTATGAGAAGGTTAGTAATCTGGTCTGCTGATGCCTTATTATGCAACTTTTATTCCTCTGATTTATTGTCTTACTGTGTTTTTAAATTAAATTTATTTTTGCTTAAGCCTTTTTGACTGGTGGCGATAGTTCTCGTTGCTTTGTGCCTTATTTCTTAAGTTTCTGAGATGAAGGCTAAAAGCACAGGGTGGCTTTTTTTAAGCTTTCAGAAGAAACTGCTAGAATTTGCAATGATTTCTTGTAACTGTCAAAGAATATAAGTTATGATTGCTCTTCCCGGGCAAGCATAAACTTCTAGCTCATCTTTATCTTTCCTCACAAGCTTTAAAGTTGGGCTAGTTCCAAAGCAGTGCAATTCTTTCTATGCTGAATTCTCACTTTGCATTTTTAGGACACTTTACTGCATAGGACTTACACAGGATATTCCTCTCTCAACATTCCTTTTTAGAGAAGATCTGCATGGTCGCAGCATATAGCTTTAGGCTGAACTGTATTTGGCTTTGCAGTACTTTCCTGCTTTTCCAAGTGCTTTCCTGGCTGCATGATTTTGTGTTTGGATCCAACTCCACTGAAATCAGTGTAAAGGTTCCATGACTGGCGGGAGATTATTTGGATCTTATCTCATAGCCTAGAAACCAGTTAATAAAATATATATGAAAAATTCAGAGATCTCTTGGAATAATTGCACATACCTACTAAATTAATCCATAATTAAATTAATCTGACAGGGAGCTGGATTTCTTTCTGAAGAAATGGTCAAGTAATCCTTTTGCAAAACTACTTAAATACTTTTTCACAGAAATATTTTCTGTCACCCTTAAACCAATTTTCCTGGATCAGTTGCTCATCAATTATACACAGACCCTTAAAACAGAGTTCTGTGTATTTTCCTTGGACATCCAAACAGAAAGTTTCAGTACCATACTGAATAGGTACTGGGTGGGAATTAATTAAATTATGAGACAAACTGAAGCACTTATGTAGTGGCAGTAATAGTGTCAGAACTATTACAGAAAGCTTGTGTAAAGATAACAAAAGTGAGCAGGCACGGGGCATAACTATTCAGCTGGGATAAGTCCTGTGGCTATTAGCATCTTTATGAGGTGTAGCTTATTTCCACACTTTGCTCCCCTGACAAAACAGTTTTGACAGAGGCAATGGGTATTCCCATAGGATGAAATCTGCTGTAAATCAAGATCGTGGAGTGAATGTCGTGCCCTACAGCATGTTATTCAGGCAGTAATTAATAGGTCTGTCTGCACATGCTTCCCGTAGCCTCTGACTTCTGAAATATTTTCAGTAGCATCAGTATAAGAGGAAAGATATTGCAGAGTGTGTTCATCAATGAGTGCCTATTATACATATGTGCGCTGTTTTGCCTCTTGCATTGCTTGTTCACTTTCAGAAGCAGATAGATCTGGACTTGGGAGAAGATGAGAAAAGGTTTATTTTCTGTTATCTCCTAAGGCAAGAAAACTCCCCCTTGTTGCAATGCTACATTTCTCTTGGGAAGCAGAAGGCATATTCTGAAGTTGAATTTGAGAGTACCAGAAACGCAGAGCCTGAAAACGTAGTCTGAGCTGTGAGTGTGGAGATTTCTGCGGACTGAATGATGCAGCTTCCCAAACGGAGGAGGTGGCTGAAGGGCATGGGGACCAGACTGAAGGGAGATGGGAAGCCTGGAGGATATGGAGCAGAGAGAGGGACATGAACTGCCAGCTGGGCATGAATGAGAAAATAAGTTGTAAACTACTTATAGCATGAATACTTAATTAGTGGCAGGAGGTGAATAGACTGAGTGAGGCTGGGATTAAATGAATAAATGGATGACACAGGAATAGTTGCTTTTGGGCAACTTGTTCCTGTGTTCAGTCATCCACATAATAAAGAGGATGTTTTCTTACGCTTGGACAGAATTTCCTATTTTTCAGTTTGCCTTTCACCTTGTCATTGGATACCACCAAGAACAGTCAGGCCCTGACTTCTTCAGTCCCTCCCATCAGATATCTATATACATAGATAAGATTCCCCCTTCAGACTTTTTATTATTATTATTCTTTTCTTTCCCTCTGCAGTCTAAACAGTCCCAGCATTTAGTTGTCTTCTTGCATTTCCTTGGTAAATTTTCCACTTTTCCTTGCTAAAAAGAAGCTTCCTTTTGACCCAGATTTTCTCACTAGGAAAATGTGCTGGGTGGGACTACAGCGTTGTTGAATATTTGCTCTTGATTCCAGCAGGCTCATCAAAGATCATCAGAGAGGCCTTGTAATACAGATTCCTCAGCTCAGTTTTATTTCAGACTATTAGGTGTTCAGATGCTGGGCATAAGTAATGAGACAAATTAGAAGGTGGATGATAATTTGTAAAAGTAAATAGAAAATGCACTTTATTGATGTAGGCTGCAAGGTCACTGTCTTATTTAGAATATTGCAAGGTCATAGTCAGGCTGAATAAGATAACACAGAGGAGACTGGGGCAGGCATGGTCTTTACTTTGGGAATAAGCCGTCAGGAGGAAGTCTTTGTACTCCTCCACCAGACCCATCGAAAGACTAATGGAGTTTGGGGGTTGGTTTTTTTGGGGGTTGATAACGGTGGTTGGAGAACATGTATAGGCTTGGCTCTATATGGGTAGTCTATATTCCATATTGCAATTGGGGATTAAAGCGCTGCCATATCTAAGAAGATACCATTCATCTTCCCTTGCTCCCTGAGGTAGCTCAGAGTGAACTTACTTTCACTAGAGGCTGGGTAATCATCCTAGCCTACCACAGGAATTCCCAATTAAATAACAAGATTAACAGCTTCAGGAAACATCTAAGAGTGTTTTATGTGGGGTTTTTTGTTGGTTTTTTTTTGGAGTTCTTTTTTTTTCTTTTTTTTTTTTTTTTTGATTTGTTTGGTGTTTTTATTCCTCCTTGGGGGCTTTTCATTTAGACAAGGCAGACATTATAAAGGAAAAAAAGAAATCTTTGTTTCTTCAAGGCACTTCCTCTGGTCCATTTTCTTATTTGTTCTTAATGACTTTTTTGTACTTAAGATCATCACAGAGAAATTTTTCTGCACAGGCCACCAAGCTGTGGAATAAGACTTTTTTTTTTTTTTTTTTGCCTATGACAAATATATAAGATAGCAAGGTTAATGTTGCAACAAGACAAGTTTAATTTTTATTTTTCTGTCCTCATTTGGAGATCACTTCTGTTAATGAGAGTATTGGCATATTTATCCACTAGATGTCTAGCAAAAAGGAGTTTTACTGATCTGTAGTAGTACTAAACCTTTGAAACTTATAACCTTCAATTCACAGATTTGGGCTTTGTTTGGTTGTTTTTTTTTTTCCCCTATATTTTCAATCCAAGTGACATCTGAGTCTGACTTGGAGTGAGCATTCGGTTTCTGCAGGCTGAGTTTTTTTTCTGTCCTATCAAAGGCCCTTGGGATTGATATCTTAAAATAAACAAACTCCATTTTCTTTTTAACCAATAATAAAGACTTTCTATAAATAACCTCCAATAAAATCACAGGTGCAAGATTTTGCAATGATCTGTAGAGTGCTTTCTTCTGCACACTACTCTGTCTGGCTACTCCAGATGAGAACTTGCAGGTTTACTTGCTCAATTAATTGAAATAATAGTAGTTGTGCTTCGTGCTACTGTGCCACAGTATTACAGTATTTCTGATAGAATTTGCAGCAGAAAAGACCTTTTCTGGCCAAAAATTTAAAAAAAAAAAAAAAAGGGTGGGGGGAGAATTTTTGCCCAGCCTTAATCATATGATGAGAAATAGTTCAGAGAGACTGTTGCTATTGCTGTGCTTTGGAAATGACCACAGAGCTAACAGTTTTGAATTGTGTTGGCATTTTGAGGGTTCATGCTCCTCTGCTGAGCTCTCTGGCTGGAGCCCTGGAATCTCTGTCTTGTCTCCGTTGTAAATCTTGGTATGGAGGGAGAAATGGTTAAATCTTGAAAACTACAGCTGCATCCAGAAATGGTTTATTGCCCAGTTTCGGTTTACAATGTGGTATAGTTTAAATGGCAAATATTTTCTCTTGTTAATGATAAATATTAAATGATCGCTTTTCAAGGTTCTTTAGAGGTTGCCTATGTTTTTGCCTCACTTGCTCTTTTAGGATTTGTCTCTATTTGTCCTTTTCCAGTTATTAGCTGTTTTTTTATATAATGACAGCACAATAAGAGTAACTTCCCATCATTAACAAGTGCTTGTTGCTTGCTTGACATTTAACCAAATATAAAAGAAAACCATCTATGAAAATTACCATTCTCTTCTTTCTCCTTCCTAAAATAATATATTGATTGTAAGTAATAAAATAATTCAGAGTTGCATTTTCCTCTCAGCTGCGTGGGTGCAGTTCTCTTTTTTGGAACTGTGTTTTACATATGCATAAGGAAGGGACAGTCTTCCTTTGGTCTACAAGATAAGTCAGCTTACTCTTGAAGTGTGGTTTTGGAGGTTTTTTTTTTGTTTTTGTTTGTTTTTCCCCTAGATGAGGAGATCTAAACACTACAGGAAAATATATCCAACAAATTTAGCTATAGTGGTATCTTGAGCTTCCTAACACTCTTGTTCCATCCCCTGAATTGCTAACAGCTTCCTCTGTGATCTTCAGTGACAATCTCATGATCCAACTCACTTATGTTTAAATGTTCTAGTTTAAGCAGTTATCAAAGGTGTCTGCAGTGGCAACAAACACTCCAAATTCTGGAAGTCTAAATTCACCATGTACAAGTGGAGATAATGCTGCATCAGAAAGGTATCATGAGGATAAATGCATGGGAGAATGCAAGGCATCTGCACTTTGACATCACAGCTGTGTTAGTGTTGGAGGCAGATCACATTGTAGAGACTTCGCAATAAAAGTTGTCAGAAAGCTTACTGCATCAGGACAGACAGCTGTATGACAGAAAATGGAATTTGGATTGGTCTGTGAGTCTGAAATTTCCTTAGGCATTTTGTAATGCCTGAAGATACAGAAGCTGTAAGAACGTTAAATATTGCCTTCAACTAGAGAGGGACCGAGATATTTCTGGGCAGAGAGGAGATGAGCTCTAAAATGGAGGTGAATACACGCAGAACATTAAAAGGGAAAATGAATGGCAGTGCCAACTGATTGTAAAGCACTAAAAGAGTGTTTGCAACAACGAGCAGAGAGCGAGCAAGCTGGGCAGAAAGTCTTGCTGTAGTGTAACAGCCTGAGAGCAAAGGGCCCCTAAGGAATGTGATAGGAATATAATCTTTGAAGGCTGCCTACGAGCAAGAGCTCCGTGCTCACAGGCTGACTTAATTAAAGCAAGCCACCCATTAACTTCTCTCTTTTTTTGCAGGACTTTGTATGTCACAAGATCCTTCTTCTCTGGACAGAGAAAGGCTTTCTCTATGCTTTTGTTGGTGATGACTGATCTTATAGCAAAAACATAATCAAAAGCCTTTTATGCCTTGCTTTTTACATTTGGTGAGGATGGAGTTTGTTTTATACTCTTCTGTTTATTACTATTGCCCACCTTGATTTAGTTCCTGAATCCTGATGCGGGGTTTCTCTTTACTTTGGGAAGTGTGAGGACTTCTATAATGGAGAAGCAACAGAAAACTAAATAACAACATCCTACCTTGAAATCCCATATCCTTCCTGGACCTCAGATGTTGATCAAATATAACTGACCATAGGGAAATGTTAGTGGATGTGTGGGGCATAACTGTGATGGGGTGAAACTTCTTTGGTAGGAAATGGGGAGCAGCAAACAGAAACACCAAATCTGAAAAGATGTTTAAGGTTAAAATGCTTTCTAAGACCTTCTGCTTTAGCAAAGAGAAGTGTTATATACTTCATTATTCCATCCCTGATATTGTTCAAGAGTTGCTACAGACCCATCACGTGGATTAGTTTTTAGAGAGAAAAAATAAGGTAATAAGCAGCAAGCAGCTGGGTTGGAGGGACAAGGTCCTCATTTGAAAGCCCTGCAGCTGCCACGGTCACAAGACAGAGTCTGGCAGAGCTGCTCTCGTTCCACTCCCAGGCTCTGCCATGATTGTAATCAGAGGCCATGCCATGAATTTTGCTGAATTTGGAGCTCAACTGGTATTTATCATTCCAGCAAACAGAATACTTGCCTGCCTACTGAATTAAGTAGCTCATTGGGATGAAATTGCTCATTGCTGTGAAATAAAGGTATTATGTGCATGCATTAACAGCACAGATGATCAGAAAGATGATAAAGGACTAACATCATCTTTGTTCCAATGGAAAAGATTATACCACAAAATTAGCAACAAGGAGTTGTGAGACTCCTTGTTAAAAAAATAGAGGTACACAATAGCTATAAACTATTTGTTCTTTAACCAGATTGGTGGCCTTGATTTGCTTGGTCCTAGCTACGTGGCCAGGCTTTATCGGGCCATTTAAATGACCCAATCATTTAAATGACTCAATCTTTGAGACATTTAAAGAGTACTGTAATAGTTACAATAGTATTTCCTTTCAATTATGAACTCTTACAGATCTGTCTCTGAAACAGAAAATGGAAGTCCCATTCTTCCCAAGTACCCAGGCTTGGTTTAAAATAAATAAATAGTTCTGCATTCGTAGAAGAAATAAGCTGTTCTGCTCTCTTTGGTGCTTACAAATGGCCAGTATGCTGTTAAACTAACAGCATGCATTTGCAGAAATACGGGAAACGTTTCTCTGAATAGCTCATGGCATCAAAAAATCTGTTATTGGGCTAGATTATGGGAACTCTGATTTTTTTTAATAATATAAGAACTAATTTAAGGATAGGAAGAAGAATAGCTGGATATTTTTTAAAAGGAGTTGAAAAGTGTTAAGAGATGCATCAGCATATAGAGTCAGGTTTCAAGTCTGATGTGCAGAGGGACTTGTATTATATCCATAGATATCTAAGTATTTGGGGGAGGGAAAAAAGAGGTAATAACAATGAACTCAGCTGGCAGCAGTGAGAGGCAGAGTGGATAAAAGACTCTTCCAGAGAAGATAAATGAAATGTCAATATTAAAAAGAGGAAGAAAGATAATTATCTTACCGAAATTTGTACTTTGAAGGGTAGTGATACAATACTTGAAGGATAAAGGATATGTGGTCCATATCTGAAAGGATATGTGTAAAGAGTCTAGGAAATATGTGAGGGAAAGTGATCATTCTTGTTCAGAGGAAAATTGACCCTCTATTCTTCGAGTAACATGATGATGGGCTAAGTTATTGTGGCAGGAGAAATTACAAAGGATTCAGTGCAACTACTCTACTGCTCTCAGTAAAACTCAACTCATTGTCATCTGCTGTAATTGGGTGTATTTAGGTCAAAAATGAGCAACTGAATACACTTCAGGCTTGGCCTGTCTGCATTTAATTTTGATTTAGACTTAGTTCTGCAGTTTTATCAACTGTGTGTGCCTTAAAAGAAGCAGTTTCAGCTTGTGACCCAGGACATTTTGTGGCTGTTTATCCTTCCCAAGCTAGCAAAAAGGCCAGGTCTATGAATGAAGCAGCAAGAGGAAATAAGCAGTAAAACTGTAACTAATAGCTCATTCTGCTAATAACTAAAGCACTATTTAACTGCAATATTTTTTCCGTTTAGCTCAATGACAAATGTTCTCACTAGGCTTAACTTTTACTTCTGTAACAGTCTTAACTGGGAAAAAAAAGTCATGATTGTCACCCAATGGAAACAGATCGGAATTAGACTCTATATATGCTATATTGCTATAAGTAATAAATATTGCTTATATTTGTAAACCTAGTTCTTTTGTTTTAACAACTTCTGGCCAAACTGACTTGGAAACATGATAGATATCCCATAAATGAAACTGACACAAAAGAGCTTTTTTGTTTCTTTTTCTTCTGTTCCCATTGCCATGGGACTTCATTGTTCTCCACAATTGCAGAGTTGCAGAAACTAAGCTCCAGTGTCGCCAGGGAGTTGTTAATGTTAATGACTTATCTCTGTGCTCAGAGTTGCACTTTCATACAAACTGCCTCTCTGCTTGAGTTTGGATGCTGCAGTTCTTGGATAGTATGAGCCCCACAGGTATGTCAACAGGCCCTGTGGTGTGGCCGCTATTTGAGCCTTGAGACTAAACAGTAGAGTTGAGAGCAGTGTCTCTCCTCTAGCATTAGAAGTTCACAGGTTTTATTTTAGCAATACAGCTGAACGACACAATTCAAAGTATTGCCAAATCCTCCTGACAACTACCTTTGCTCTCTCCTTTCCTTTAAAACACTTATCCAAATGTTCAAATGGGCCCTTCAAAACTATATCTGTAGGGAAGTTTAAAATCAAAAGAAAGCAAGGAGGAAGTGGAGAGACAGAAGAGGAAAAGGAAGATTCTTGCCCCGTTCCCATGCAAGATGGAACAAGTTAACAGACTTCTGATAACAAAGGAGCCAACAAGTCAACATACTCCTTAAAGGAATGATGCTTTATGATGCAGAGACAAGTGACCAGACATTTCTCCAGCAGATCTTTGAAGTTTATTTTTTTTAAACACAAGAGTGGGTTGGGAATTATTTTCAGGGAAGCTGAAGCTCGTTAGGATATAAAGCAGAACTGATGCAGAGCTGTGCAGCTAGGAGTGGAGAAAGAGTGAAGTACGACTTGAGAATACTGGGGAAAGCTGGTAAGGAATACCAATAAAAATGTAATGCTTTTATTTTACATGGAACAGGGTTCAGAAAGCCAGGCTTTGATGTAGGATGCAGTAAATGAAAGGGGCAATTGAGACAACAAGAACAGCTGCTCTAGTATTTCTAATCCCAATGGTGTATTCTGCTATAGTGTGATCTCCAAAGGCTGTGTCTTTATTGAGGGTGGAGGGTCTGTGGCTGGAGAAGACCAGCTGGGAGGAGAGCTGTCAGAAGCTCACATAAAGCACCATTTAGCTGAGCTAAAAGTTGGCTGAAAGCAGGCTTTTAGTTGAGCTACACAGGCTAGATGTTCAGACAGAATATAATAATAAAACTCTTGTTTTCACTCTAGTGAGTTTTAAAATATGGAAATTAATGTAGTAGTACAAATGTACCTACGGTCATCTGCCTTCTTGGACTCTCTCTAATTAAACAGAGCTAGTCACAGATGAGCAATGCCCTAACTATATAGCTTTTGGCCATGGGTTTCCTCTGGGCCCCCATCCAGCACTTGTATAGCATAATGGTTATTTCTGCGTGGTGTCTAAAATCGTGTGAAGAGTTGGGTTTCCATCTGCCAAACCAGTGTTTTCATAGCTTGCAACTGAGGACATGGACTGCGTACTTTGACATGTAGCGTGCGGACTACTTGGGGATCCAGAGGCTGTTGGGATAATGTTGGAGGTCTGTGCAGGAGCAAGGAGACAGGCTTGGTTTAGTGACCTCTCTCCTGTCTCCTGGTTTAGTGACCTCTCTCCTGTCTCCTGGGAGCAATCCCTGGCAGGTGCCAGCCCTTGGCATTATATGGGACTTGCTGACTCACTCCAAATGTATGGCAAGAAGTATCTTAAACAGTGTAGGTGATTTAGGGCCTAGTGAGTGAGCTTATTGCCTGGTCCTATTTTACTAAGCAGCACAGGGAAGGTGTTTTCATTAAAGGAGATGGAATAGGAGTTAGTACAAGATCAAAAAGGCAGTCAAGAACTGGTGACTACATATGGCTTTGCCAGTCATACTCAGTCCCCTATTAGGACCTCCAAATGCAATGGCTGGCTTGTTTCTTGTGTGGCACAGTCTCTCTTTTCCCTAGCAGCACTGTCCTCTTTGCTTCAAAACCACCCAGCGACATCTAGCATTACAGGGTGAAGGAGAGATTGCTGGAAGAAAGCAGGAAGATTTGATAAATACAAAACACTGGATAAAAGATTGTACGTAGAAGTAGGAAGTGCTAATATTACTAATTAGGGGACTATCCGTGCTACAATTGGCTGCTGTAGCTGTCCCAGGTCTGTCTCAGGCAAATTCAGGGACAAAAAAATACATACAGTCAATCCCAAGATGTGAGTGGATTTACATACGCAACATATTTTACTGGAAGCACTCAGACATGTACATAACAAAACTCAGTAATGTTATTGCTGTAATTCTTGTTCTGCCTGCTCCTATCCATCCTGCCCAGCTATACATTACTCTGACTTCCTGCATCACAAGGAAATGGGTAGAACTTGGAGGTCCCAGGTCTTTAGGCAGCTCTGACACCTCAGGATTGATGTGGGGTGGGTTTTTTTTGTTTGATTGGTGTTTTTTTGTTTGTTTTTTTTTTTTCCTGTGTAGTATCAGATACATGATCAGGGTTCTATACATACGCCGCTTTCTATCTGTAGTTAGACGCTATACTTTCTAATGCTCTATGTTTCCAGAGTAACAGTGAATAGTGACTTCCATTAGGTTTCCCTGCCTTCAGGAAAATTAATGGTTTATTTCCTATTCTAAATCAATTTTCAGGAACTTGAGGTAAACATTCCAGTGGCACCTCTATACAGAATATACTTCAGTCACACACAGTTTTATCTGGGAGTAGAGGGAAACACAGCTTTAAGCCTGGACCATCAGTAAATGACAGAGAGGCAGCCCCAGCCACGATGAGCTCCTTGTAATGTTGGGACTATGTCTGCCACAGACATACTAGCTGAAAACTACTTTGACCCTATCAAATTAAAAAGTTATATTTATGAAAACAGGAAATGGTATTTTTGTGACGGCTGAGGAAGTGCATGTAAACATATAATAACTGCACAACGTATCACACAAGAAAACATGTAGGTGATCTCTGGGGTAGATGGAGTTCTTGCTAAACAGTGTATGCAAGTAGTACAAATCTCAGTGTTGCAGGGTTGTTTTCTTGGCTCTGTCAGGTGATTTATGGGATCATTTCTGTACAAGCTATTTCTAGATGTGGCCTAAGTCAAAGGCTCCAGTTGGCTAGATATCTAAGCATCAGTTTACACATGTCAGGACCAGTGCAATTTTATCAAGTACAGTTAAAGGGAACTAGGTTGGACACATCTGCTAGTGCTTCACTTTGAGGCTTTAAGTGCACTTTTTTTTTTAAGAAAAAAAAACCTTTTTTTAAAATTAAAAAAAAAGTAAATGTCTTTGTCATGGAGTGAAGCCAATTAAAATACGATATTTGCAAATGCCTTCAGGGACAGTATCTTAAGTGTTCCCATCTCAAGTCAACAATGATAGATAAAGACATACCTTGACTCCACCACAGTGAGCAGAAACATGGGATTGGCATAAAAGTTTGAAAAATACTTCTCCCTTTTTTTTCCTTCTGCTCTCATTTTCTGCTAACCTAATCAATAATGTAAAAAAAAAATGTAAAAAAATCTTGTTTAAAGAGAAAGAATATGAAATAAGTGGCATGCTGAGATTTAATTTTAAACATAATATTTCATTCAATAGGTATTTGATTATTTGAAGTTCACAAAACGAATGCAAACATCTCCTTTAAACAAAAAAATAAATACAAGAACAATGTCAAACTAAGTTAAAAAGTATGGGGAAATACAGGAAATCCACAAGAGGAGCAAGATAACCTAACAAGTGACCACAGTAATGACTTAATTGACAAAATATACACTTAGTATACTGTAAGTGTGAGTATACTAGTATATAGTGAGCATAGTATACTCACTGTGATAGTACTAGTATACTCACAGGATAATATTATTTAATCTAGTCTTCCTAATTAATCAGTGCATAGGCTTAGAGAGTCATGTGTATGAAAAGGGTAATGAGATAGGGTGATTTCAAGGAAGCCCATATATTTAAAACTTTAATGTCAATTCACACAAATGACTAGCAAACGGAATTGTATGACCAACTAGAGCTGAAAAGGAGGACAAAAAGAGAGTGTTAAGAGTGAGCAGGACTAGGTGGACTTTGCTTGGCATATTTTAAGAATCAGATGAAGT
>JAUBOD010000667.1:3756974-3770254 GCA_032353885.1 Nothura maculosa
TGCTGGAGCGGGAAGGTTGGACCAGATGATCTCTAGAGGTCCCTTCCAACCTTGAAGATTCTGTGATTCTATGATTCAAGGAGCTGATACCTCTCACCAACTAATTCTATATGCGAGTAGTCAGTGTGCATGTTGTTTGTTTATTCTACAGTTTTCATTTTATTCCTGGCATTGAAGCATGAAAAGCTTCAGACATCAACAAAAATGACTGGCACCATATGTTCTTATGGCTAAAACAGAAGAAGTATTCCTTGTTAATTATTTTATTTGTCTGGAGTTTTTAAAACTGAATTTAAAGGTTCTTGACAAGGAGCCTGGTCTGACAGAGACTGTAATCTGATAATCCTGTTTCTGTGATGTAGATGTGTATCCTTATGTATTCATAAGGACACTTATGGAGCACCAAAGAATCCTTTTTATTTTTCCCCTGGTTCTCAAACACCTTCCTTGATTAGATGCCTTGAAATTATCATGAAAAGCCCATTCATGCCCTTTAACACTGAGCTCCAGATCTAGAGGCTGCAACTGAAGTTGCTGCTCTGTAGTACTGGTCAAACAGCTGTCTGTCTTGACAATTTTGTTTATTTACTTATTTTTTCCTTTGCTCCCTTAGGGTGGCCAGACTCCTTTGCCTCTAGAGCCATTTGCCAAAACCATCACAGAGCTGAAAGTGGGAGCTGAATGTGCTTGGTCAAGCAATTACTTTTCATTTAAGTTGTTAACCATTAAAACGCTTTCTAGCGGATGTGCAAGCCCTCTTTAAATGTCACATGTTTACATTAAAGCAAGCATTAACTTCCTTTATGTTTTCATTTTTCATAGGTACCGTGAAGTAGCCTACAGCTTGAAAATCATTAAAGCACTAAGTGCTTTTTTTCTGTGGAAAAATTATGAGCTGGCCTTGGAGGGGAAAGCAGTAATAGATGGAGAAAGGAGGAAATAATCCTTTTAAACACGGCTTTGTCAGGGTCAATATTGACTGCGAGGAAGAAGGCAGTTTACTTGCAAAGATTTCCAAACGAGGTTTTCTTGTTTTCTTCTGACTGCTTTTAAGCAGCTCTGTTAAATAACTGACAAAGCCAAAAAACAGAGTGGTGATCCACAACTTGCTGAATTTATGTACTTAGAGTTGGCTTTGGACATCTTTTAACAGAAAAATCTATACAGTTTCATGGTTCCAAACTGCTGTTTTGTGTGTTGCTTTATTGTATAAAATCCAAGTTGGACTTCATGCATAACTATGTTTAACGGACTAAGAAAGGTTGTTTTGTGTTATTTATTCCATCGTTTCTGACTGAAACATGGGTATGATTTTCTGAATTTACGTGTTTTGTAGAAAGTATAGGAGGCTCTGCAGAAGGTTCTTCTGCAGGACAGTCCTGGCCCATCATTGTACTTTGGCAGGGCAGCTCTGGTGGACACTGGCTAAACGCTACATTTGTGACATTCTTCATATCCTCACAGACCGTTGTGTTCCAAATGATTTATGCTTTGCTCGCTTCTCACCTTAATAATGCACATAGGTGCTTCTCAGTAGCGTTATTACAACGCCCTGACTGGAGTGGCATGGTTGTTCACAAGCTGTGGCTCGTGGACCATTTCCAAGCAATCCACAGAGAAGTTGATTTGTTAAAGTGCTGAGCTGTGCATGGCTGAAGCAGAAGGCAGTGAGCGCCTCAATTGCCCATTCAGCAGTGCTCAATCATAGCTGCCCTGTGTTCCCTTCACAGCTCCTTCGCCATTCCTCGCTGTTTGGATTACTGAGCAGAACTTGAGGCCTCTGACGGCGTTTGCGCTCATTATGTGAACTCAGCAATCAGGTTTCCAGTGCAGAAGCAGCAGCAAATGATAAAACTCGTGCAGCAGTGAATTTAAGAGCTGCAGAAGCTCTACAAAAGCGGTGTAGCCGCGGGGCTGGGGTAGGTGGGCGCCGGTGGATGTGGAAGCTGGCAAATACGGAACAGCAGGAAGTCTCGACAAGCAGCCACATTCATTACCATAATTATTGGGCACAAGTAAAGCGTATTCTGAAGGAAAAAAATGAAATTTAATCTGTATTTGGTTCTGTTTATGCAGTTTGTAGCACAGCTGGCTGGCAATCATTTGTAGGTGCTACAATAACAAAGATGGTTATGGAGGAACTGAAAAGCAGCAATAAAAAAGCACTATAAGCACTTCAGATTGTAGCACAGGGACTGAGATGTGAAAAGAGTGTTCTAGCACAACAGGTCAGGGTTGAAGGATATGTGCATGTGAAGGGAATAAAACAGATTTTTTGGATGCTCTGCGTTATAAACAGTTGCCTTTTGACAGCTTTGGCTTTGGGCCTTGGCTTTTAACCTGTATTGCTCTTTGCATTTGTTCCTTTGTCTTTTTGTTAGTAGAGCACTTCAGTTAGTACAGAAGATGACTAGCGCTGCTTATGATGTTTCATTGTTAAAAATGATAAAAATGAACTAGCTAACCCCCTCAAAGTCTGTTATTTTTCTTCCTAGACCGCTGTTTGTCTAGTGGGTGATGCTTTCAGAGCTATCCTGGTCACTCCTAGGAGTGGAAGCAGCTCACAGGAGCAGGGACCTTTCTGCAGATGATAATTTAAATTTGTGTAATATCCTTAGAAATTCTGATCATTGCTTATCTCAAACATCTGTCTGTGGACATTACTTTAAATGTTGGTTGCTCCTAGAGGCAGTTTCTCTGCCATATTACCAGGTATATATAGGAAAAAAAAATGTAATTCTATTGTAATAAATTTAAGAAAATGTGAGGACATTGTCATGAGGACCACTAGAAATAATATGCATGGGATCAGAGCAACCCACAACAGTGTGTTTCTTCTTGAATTATTAATTCAGTGAGACATTGAGAAGTTGTGAAGAAAATTCAAAACAGTCTCCCTGAGCCTTGCCAGGATTACTCAGTGGAATCCCTTGTTGCCAGATGCTGATGCTGGATGAGAACAGCAGCCACCACTGCGCGGGGATTAATTTTCAAAAGTTGCTCAAAGTTAATATCAGTCCAGTTCTTCTAGGCATTCATTAATGCTTTCCTGACTACCTGACAGCTTGAATGACAAGCAAGTTGGTAGAAATGATATTTGTGAGCAAAGTTCTCATCTATCTTGTTGGATCTAGGAATGCAGACAGCCCATTTTATGTGTGGGGATTTAATACAGCTGTGAAAACGGGGTTGGAGAATGGATTGCAGGATTGGAGTGAAAGATTTGGTTGGAACTTCCCAAGCAGTAGCTTCTGGAAATACTGTGCTGCCTGTGGCTAGAAATGTAGCTGTGTTTCTGGCTATGACTGCGCTCTCTGCAGCGAGCTCAGAGTCCTCAGCGCTGTAGGTGAACATTTAGACGATGTTCCAGAGTGCTGTGCTAATGGCATGAGCTTCTACAGCATAGCAGAAACACTGCTGCAGTTCTGTTGTGCTTTTATTTACCTTTAAATCCCTGCAGCATGTGGTGAATGGCCGGGTATTGTTTGGAATACTGAGTTCTTGGAATTAGCAAAAAGACAGGTTCTGCTTGTAGTGCAAGGGTAATGTATCCAACCCAAGATTCACAGTGATCTAGAAACATGCTGTTGCTTTTAGTAAAGCCACTCACTCTCTTTGGCAGTGGCATGAGCTCAAAATTTTATATAAAGATTCATGGTGGAATATGAAGTCAGGCTGTTCTAGTTGCCTCTGTGCTGAGCAGACCACCATGAGCAGTTTGTTAATAAAGAAGTGAAAAATCCACTTCTACATTAGCCAGGTACATTTAGCTGCTTCAGTGGTAGGTGCTGCTAGAAGGAATCCAGCATCCTCTCTTAAAGTCAAGTTTGTTGATTCTTGTATGACCCACTTGGCAGCAAGCCTGTCTTGTGAGGCAGAGGGCAATAATACTCTGCACAGCTACTTGGTTAAGTAACTGTAAAACACAGCCAGCATTGTCTGGGACAGATACATGTTGGATAACCTATTGCTGCCAAGTTGTGTGATATAAAGAAAATTTTTCATAAAACTTCCTACATTGTTCATCAGCAATTGAGTTGAAGGAGAACTCTTAAGACTGAATGGAGAGCTCCTAATCCAGGAGTCAGTAGACATGTCCTGTTGCTCAGAGTCTACTGATCCTGAGATTTATTGTGCACAAGAATTCTGGATATGTCCTCAAAATTCAGCATTCTTTCAGAAAATTTACATTGTGACTTCAAATGTTTCCTAAGCAGTTATTTTCATAAATGAAGAGAAACTGAATCAGGTCACACCAGTAAACACATCTCAGATGGATGGTTTGAGTTTGGCTCTGGTTTCTGCATGTGATGATGTGTCTGAAGGAAAAAAAGGTCATTTCTTTACCATTCTGAGAATGTCTGTGAGCTTCCCCCTTAGCAAAAAGGGGATATAGCAGGTACCAGGTGGAAATGGTGTGCAAGAATGAGATATCCCTTTATGGAGTATTTCCCCTTGGTCTTCTGGTGTGACACTCTCTTTTAAGGGATGTGATCATTCTTTTTCTGCAAAATTAATATAGGTACCTCATGTGGTTAGTCTGATCTTTCTTCTCCCTTTGGAATTTTTTGGCTATCTGAACTCCTCCTGAAGAGTAGATTAATGCATGAGCTCTTATTTTTCAGACTAGTCATGCCAGCTCTGAATAAAAGAGCTTGAGCAGAAACATTCCATATCCGTTAACTGTTTTGTTTTCCAGACTAAAAATTATACTTTCAGCTCACATGGCATTATATGCTTCTCATTCCTAATTAATTTTTGGTATGTTCTTGGCTGTTTTCTAGACAGGAAAAATGGGGTTGATTTTTATTTTAAGCATGCAGCTGAAAAGCCTCCATAATTACAGACTAAAACTGCTTTTTCCCCTGCACATTCCATAATGTGAAAAACTGTTGGAGGAAGTTAATGTGTGGATATATTAACTTTTACATTTCTGAAGAAGCAATTTGCTTCATCCCTCATCAGCACCTGCTTTGTCATGAAGGAATGAGACTGTTACACTTCCCAACTGGGAATCAGTCATCAAGCATATTTAGTTATTTGCAGAGCATTTAAGTATGTATTTTTTCCCCCTTGGGAGGTATTCTGTGTCCTGTAGCAAGTTTTATTAAAGGAAAATACGTTTTTACCCAGCTGATTTTGTACATAAAAATTCCCATTTCCTCAGCATAGGAACTGATGAATTGTATACGCACAAAGAAGTGGATTTATAGTTCTGGCTTTTGATGCAGGGAGCTACAAAACCTCTCCTGAAGCCAATTGTAAATACAGAGTGTCTCAGTGAAAACCTGAGCACTTACCAGCTGGCATTCCCTGTGCTTTATGGAATTTTATTCCAACTACCTTTTTTATTCTCAATGTCCCAACAGTCTGTTCTAGTATAGGAAGCTGATTATTTCTCTAAGGAGCTGCTGTTTCTGAATCTAAAGTTAAATCTTCAAAGTCGCTACAGTTAAGAACGCGACACAATTTGGTTGAACATGTGTAATTAGGCAGTTTGTTCAGGTGAGGATTGAACACAAAATGCATTTAAAAGACTGTGGCCAGAAATTTAAACACAAGCATGTTCTATGTCAGATTCCTTCCTTCAAGAGACCCAGACCTCGGTGCCACAGAGGCCGCAGGGAATGGCATGGTGAGATCCCCAAGCAGCTTCCTGGATTTGGAGCGAGTTTCATGCCTGGATCATGCGGAGCTGAGCTTCTCCCACCTCTGGAAAGGGTGGTTGCACCCTGTCTGCCACGCAGGCTTCGTGTCCCTGCTCTTTGTCCGTGTCAGCACAAATCCCCTTGCCAGCGAAGGGCGAATCGGATTGCGTTTGGGTCAACAAAATTGTTTGAGAAAAATGCAGCAGTGAGGTCTGGTCTCATGCTAACGGCTGAGCTGATGCAACTTGTCCCTAGGCGCTGGGTAGAGGTGGGGACTGTGCCGTGGTGGGACGCCCCGCATTGCGAGGGCAGCCCTTGGCCAAGTGGACTTTAGTCAGACACGAGGCTCCTCTCTGAGAGCTCCACGTGACGGACGTGGTCAGTCTGGTCTCAGCACTGGGGTTAGGGCTGCTTTGGAGTCGCAGGTGCCCCATACCTGTGCACGGGGAGGCTCTCCAGCATTGGGATCTTCTTCCTCAACATTGACCAAGATACAACTGCGATGTGTCCCAAATTTGAGCCTGCAGCCTTCGGGTGACTCAAGGATTTGTGGATCCAGAGACAACGAGATTAGGAGCTCCGCAACAGCATTGCAATCCCGCTTCAATCAAGCAGGGATGGACAGGATTGAACCTTAGCAGCAAATGGGAAGAGTATTCTAATGATGCCTGCTCTGTTTAGATGATATTATAGGATTTAAAAAAAAAATTTCATTTTAAAAAAAAAGTACGTGATCTGTTAATCTAGAACTGGATTGTCATACTGAAAAAAAGGCAGAATTTTGCCTGAGAGGACAGATTAATACCAATTTGTTTATTTTGTCAGTATAAATTGGTTGGGTCCCTCCTGTGATTGTGACCTGCTAAACCTGGTTTATAGCAGAAGAGAAGGAATACTGTAAGTGCCTGCACTTTCGCATTGCCTGCACTTCTGAGCGTGTTAGTTCTTCAAAGAAATAGTGAAAATACGTGAAGGTGAGTTAATATAATTCATTTTGCATCTTGGTTTGTTAGGCAAGTAAATGTTGGACACATCATTGGTTAGATGTGAATTAATATCCACAATTTTTATCCACTTCCTCAAGATACCAAGTGTCATTAGGCCAAGGCTTCCATTGTTGGCAAATATTGTTATGTTCTAATATTAAGGATCTGCATTAAATGTCTGCATTAAATGTCTCAATTTAGTGCTTTCCTAAAGGTCTTGTGATTGTGATGAGCTAACAACATAGGACTAAGATCTTAATTCAGCTGCCTAAGTTTAGTATCTAAGTGTTCATGATAGGTGCTATCTGCTACGATAAACAGGAACAGAGACTCTCGCCGCAGGTGATACATTAATTTGTTATAGCTACAATTGTGTCATAGCTACAATTTGCAATTCTCTGAGCTAAGCCCAAGAGATATGAAGATACCTGCCCTGGAGAACTGGTAGCTGCATTCTTGACTTCTTTCAGGAATGATGGAATATTTTACATTGTAATATGAACCAAATATAGCTACATGTGACTGCACTATATGGAACTTGTGCTTTTAATACATTTTTGGCATGCTGTAAGCCTTTTGCAATCCGACACTCCCTGTTATTACCTGCTCCTTTATATCTTGCTAAAATGACTGTAAGGAAATATTTTTCTCAAATCTCAGATTTTGGAGAAATTCTGAATGTAGCCTGATGAGATATTATAGTCCTCAAATTTCTAATTCTGGATTAAAATATTTAGTCTGCTGTGTGATTTATTATTTGTTTTTGTAAGCCTGATTCTGGATGCAATTAAGTAGTGAATTGCTGGACAAATATAGTTTTCAAGAAACCAAGCCACTATATAACTTTAGGCCTTTTATAAGTAACTAATAAGTAGCCGGGGCTATCTAACTTCATAAATGCTGCAGTGCTTTAACACATTCTAACTTAAAAAAAAAAAAAAACTTACTGGTTTTTCAATCTGAAGCATGATTGCAATGGAAAGAGTTAAATAATATCAAATTCAACTAACAAATAACACTTTTTAAAAAAAATTTGCTTGTGTAGATGGGACACAGGACCTGAGAGCACAGTTGAGTGGGCTCCCGCAGAGGCTGTGGAAGCTGCACAACACTGTGGGTGGTTTTCCTTAATTACCAAGTTGGAAAGTTACTCAAATAAGTTAATCAGAACTTCCTTCACCACAATTGGTACTTGCTGGCACACCATGACACAAAGAGTTGTTGATTGGTGTTTTCTTTGCAACAACCTTTGCAGTCTGGAATACTTGCTATTATTTCTCTTCATTCCTTCCTCCTCATTCTGCTCCTTCATTTCTCACTTCTCTTTTGTAAGCCAAATACCATTCTTTAAATCTTTCTTCGTAGGTCAGGTTTTCTGAACATCTTATCTTTATTGCTGTCTTCTGCACACTCTATGGTTTGTCAACAGCCCTGTGAAGAATGAGCTGCCCCAAGCAGAACACAATGTTCACTAGCCCTGGAGAGGGGAACAATTAATCTCCTGGGTCACGCGTGTGATGCTCCCATTAATGTGTTGCAGAATTGCTGGTGCTCTGAGACGTTGCATTGTTGACTCACATTCTGTTTCGGGTTTCCTCCAATCTGCTGTCCTTTTACAGGGCTCTTGAATTGTATTCTTTTGTAAAACTGTACACTAGCCAGTACTTCATATTGGTTAATAGTAGCTACATTTTGACATTTTGTCGTGTAATAGAATACTGAGAAAACTCTCTCAACTCATGGGAATATTCCAGGCGTGATCACTTGTGCTCCTGTGTTTTAGACCGTCTCTGTCCCCAAAACAAGTATATTGAGGGGTGCAGGTTGAAAAATGGTTTAGTGTAGTAGACAAAGTCCTTCATGATTTCTTGGTTTGGGGTGATCACAAAAGGTTTGTTGAGGAATCTGGAGAGGTTCTAGCAGCTGCATTAGCATGACATTGAATTCCTGCCTCTGGCACCGCCCCAGTTCAGACTGAAAGTGCAAAGTCCTGTTTGATTTGTGGACAGCAAAGATCCCAGCAGTGCTTTCTCATGGTTTGAGGTGATAACTGGGGGCCAAAATAAGCTTTTGGCAGTACAGTTTCCCCATTGGCCTTATTTGCTACTAGAAAACTTAGCAAATGCAGCTACTAAACTGGCAGGCTCCAGGGTGGATCTTCCTGAGAGCTGTTGTTCTCCCTGAGGTTTATTGCAAAATGAAAATGTTCTCTTTGTCTCTGGCATCAACTCCGATTTGTAAACTTTGTTAACCAAAGAAATACCAAGTTCAGATTCCAAAATACTTGGAATCTAGTTGTTGACTTTTGGGTACATAGAGCCGTTGCTCTTGCTCAGTGCAGTTTTGTCCTGAAACTTCCGGATGATCCCTGTACACATTTTGTTGTTTATTCCCTCTTCTGTCAGAGAGCTCTTTCCTGGAAAACCAAACGGGAGCCACAGTTTCCAAACTGTGCTGAGGGTGATCGTTCTCTTTTGTTGTAAAACCGTTCAGTGGGATGGACTGTAGAAGTTCTGCATGTTACTGGATTTTCGCACTGGAGATGGGAATGAACTGTTGGAGGAGACACGTGAACGAGGTGTGTACCGAGAGGGGGGATTTGGCAAGTAGAGGCAAGTGTGTCCAGCTAGGAGCTTCTGCCTGTAGGTCAAATGGAAAGGGGCGGTAGCAGGGAGGGTCCGAGTTGCCAGTCCTTGCCAGTTGTAGCCTGACCTTCACCCGTTCTCCTTGACACGGCCTGTTCTGCAGCTTGTCTCCTTGCCTGGACACTCCGTCTGCTTTCTGCCTTCAAAGATGACCTTGGCTGCACGTGTACTGAAAGTTGGAGCCACAGGTGAGCTCCCATTGAACAGCCTTGGCTTGGCTTGGCTGCATTCCCAGTCCAGGTGCTCTGTCTTTTCTTTATTTCCCTCTCTGTGTGGGGTTGGGAAGGACAGAAGACAGTGTCAGATTGTAAGGGCTGGTTTACAAAGACTTTGAAGATGTGAAGTGTTTTGTGCAGAGAAGTGAGGTTTTGTTTGTGCGGCATTAACCATAATTTGCATGCCATTTGTACTGTGACAGCTCTGATACTGTTAGTGTGCACCATGGGCTACTTAAATGAGTTCTCTATGTTCAAGTGAACTTTTTAACCTGCTAAATGGATCATATGATGAAAGTTAATGCCATTTGTATTTAATTAAATATTTGCAAAGCATAAAACGCGTTCCCCTTACTGCTTAAGCTAATCAAGAGACACCCAGAGTCTTCTTAAGATATGATGAGTGTGAGTTTCTGCTACAGCCAATTTGCCCTAATAAAAAGGTTGATCCCTAAAAAAGGCTGTCCACTTGGCCAGTGTGATATTCATTAACACTGAAAAATGACCGACTGAGGGTAAAGCCTCCCTTTGCTGAGGGATCCTTTTTATTTCTTGGTAGTGTCACCTTCAGAGGGTGGCAGAAAAGAGGCAAACACATCTTAAGGCTTATTCTGTCCATTTTACCTTCTCCGCCTTACCTTCTGTGTCTGTTTAGCACTTGCTTAAAGATTTTATGCTAAACACTGTTCTATTGAATGCTGGAAGGCATTTATTCCCTTCAGAATTGTGGCATGTCCTTGGCGTACTTTTAATGACAGGTTGTAGCCTTCCTTGATACCTACAGAATTTGAAAATGTGAATCCCAAAGGTTAGTGCCTCAGGAAAAAAATATATAAAAGCTCATTTTAAGCACAGTTTTAAGCCAACCGCATGAATTTTGAATGCTTGTAGTAGACTTGGCAGTTTGAATAATAGGATCCTGTTCACTGTACTGGGTATATGAATGCGTCTGTTATTAATAGCGAGAGCAGAAGCAGTGGTGTTCTCAACATTTTCTTTTTTTTCCAACTTGTGAGCAAACTGATTACTTTACAAGTTTTATATAAGCTGTTGCTCTTTCTGTGGACGCAGTTTAAGCCCCAATCCTAAAATGAGTTTTTTTAAGCCAAAGCCACTGTTGAGAATCCCTGGTGTTCTCTTGAGTGCCTGCATTTACCTGAGCAGAGCTCATTCCATGACCGGCTTGTAAAAAGGGAAAGCTGCAGGACATATTTTAGCATGGAAATGTTGCACAGAGCCTTGTAACTGTGCAGAAGGGATAGCAACTGTAGTTTCATAGTAAAACTGACAGGTAGGACTGAGTCATACTTTTTATATACAAAAAAAAAAAGAATTTTTTCATGTTAAAGCAAACATCAGTTGTATTTGCTTGCAGGAGTCTTCTCCATTACATTTTAATTTCACGAGTGTGTCTTCCTGATTAATAGGATATTAACTCAACCTTACTGAAATGCAGAAAATTGCCTTTCAAGGTTTAGCTGCTTTTAAGAAGTAAAATACTTTTTAAAAAGTTAAGAAATGATCTTGTCCTTGCCTTTCCTACTTTTTTCTTGTCCTTGCCTTTCCTACTTTTGACTTTTTCTTTTTAAACAACAATTAAACCAGCAGACTCTCAAGACGCTTTATGAAGGATATGACTGCTGAGCTGAAAAGCAGTTCTGCCCTTCACAATTTATAGGCACCTTGACAATGGCAATAAATAGCCTCTATTAAAAGGAAAGATTGTGTTTAATTGACTGCAGTGGATGTTTTTCTGTGTGTTTTTAATTTTGTCTCCCTAAGTCGATTAATGCTTTTATTTTGAAGTTTGTTTTCATCTTAGTGCAAATGTTAACTGCATTCCAGAGCCATCTCCTCTCCCAGGGAAAGGAAATGGTGCCATTTATGTCCTTGTCACTTACAGCTCCTACTATGTTTTAGCAGATGCCTGCACCTAAAAGTTTCCTCTAGAGGATGACCAAAAATATAAATTTGGGTTCTTAATGTGCAGAATGGGTCATCATTGGTAGCTGCCTATCAGGTCCCTCTCTGAGGTATAAATAATACTCTTTCCTTCACTTCATGGGTCTCAGTTGAGTTTAGCTAGAGTGATATTTCTGTATTTGTGCAATTCAGTGCTTTGTAATCACTTAAATATCACCAAAACAACTATTTGAAAAGCACAGTTGACAATAAATTATATTTCTAATATCTGTATCTGCTGGAGGAGGCACTAGAGAAGGCAGGGGAAGGAATTGCCGAGTAGGGTGACTCATGAGAAACTTTTGTCCTCTTTCCCGCATTTGATTATTTCCATCACAAACTGGAATGATCAATGCCGGTCCGAGTAGGGCTGAGGTTATGAGGTGAGCCTCAGAAGCTGGACTGTTTTGCAGCTTTTAACCTCCTTCCTTTGCTACATGAAAAACGAAATCAGTTGTTCATCCTAAACCTGCTACAGGTTGGCAAAGTTTAGTAATTGTGAAGGATGTTTGTCTGGCTTAAGCTAATTCTCCATTTTATGACATCCTGCATTTTTAAAGGGAGAAAATAGAAAAGGAACAAATAGCTTTATGTCTCATTTCTGAAATTGTTAGCATGAATGTGTGCATCCCATGCGAGGTGATGAGCAACTCCTTAAAAATATAAGCACTGCTTTCCATTGAGAAATGTGTTGCACTGCACTTAATGAAACAGCCCTTAGTTTTCCCGACATCCTTTTGGAGCAATACAAAGGGTGCTTTAACACACAAAGGAATTCTCAGAACTCCTCCTTTGTAAATCTGTTTCCAGTGAGCTCTAATTGATAATGGCAGTTAATGTAATACCTGCTGGCTAGGCCGAGACTTTGCTAAAAGAGCTCTTTGAGATTTATTATTGATTACTACAGTCAGTTTGGGGAGAAAAACGCATTAATTTGGCTATGTTTTTCTGTCTTATTATTATTTTTATTTCTTAATTGAGTTGATGGAGTGAATGCGACAGAAGTCTCAAAGACCTTGTCTATCTTTTTGTTTGTAAAATATTTGGAAGTTTTTTTCTTGGATGTGGCTGTGGCCCCAGGAATTACAATTATGTGTGCGATAATTAATTGCAGTCCAGCTTGACTGGACAGAAAAATGGTGTTTAGTCGCAAGGCTGAGGTGTCTCATGACTAATAACTTGATGCATTAGAAGGAATCGTTTCCCTTTATAGTCTTGAAGTCATTAGTACTTTATATTTACATGGTATTGTACAGGCCTCAAGTAAAGAGCTCTGTCCTCTGAAACAGACCTTAATCAACTCTGTCATCACCTGTGTATGGGATAGGAGCTGGGCTTTCATCCTTCCTACCTTCGGGGTGCAATTTGATTGCTGTCCTCAGGGAATGGATAATACTAGACATAAGTCTTTGTGTGTGACTGTCAATGGTGACACCTCAAAAATGCCCTAATTGTGAATTGATAGAGCTTAGTTGACTAGGACATCCAGGCTTAGTTGACATCCAGGCTAGGAAAATGGTAGTGCATACAAGAATTAGTGGAAAAATAAAATTATTGCTTTTAATATAATTTTGATTTTAATATAATTATTATTCTCTCTTTACTAACTAATGTTGTTTGCTTTGCATTTCTAATTTCATTTTTTGTGCTGTTTTTCCTCTGGATGGCAGTTTTATCTGACCCTACATTAATGAGGGAAATAAATATACTATGAGAAATAGGGGGGAAAAAAAAAAACAGAGGGAAATGATCATGAAATTTTTAGTTGAATGCAGCCATGAAGCAAATTGAAGTAACAGTTTTCACTGAAGTGAATTCTGATTT
>JAUBOD010000667.1:3770354-3784255 GCA_032353885.1 Nothura maculosa
TGTGTGACTGTCAATGGTGACACCTCAAAAATGCCCTAATTGTGAATTGATAGAGCTTAGTTGACTAGGACATCCAGACTTAGTTGACATTCAGGCTAGGAAAATGGTAGTGCATACAAGAATTAGTGGAAAAATAAAATTCTTGCTTTTAATATAATTTTGATTTTAATATAATTATTATTATCTCTTTACTAACTAATGTTGTTTGCTTTGCGTTTCTAATTTCCTTTTTTGTGCTATTTTTCCTCTGGATGGCAGTTTTATCTGACCCTACATTAATGAGGGAAATAAATATACTATGAGAAATAGGGGAAAAAAAAAACAGAGGGAAGTGATCATGAAATTTTTAGTTGAATGCAGCCATGAAGCAAATTGAAGTAACAGTTTTCACTGAAGTGAATTCTGATTTTACTGTGTCTCTTTAGTGTGTGTCTGCTCTGTTGCAGAGCCTCTTTTATCCTGTCCAACCTTGCTTTGCTTTAGTGGGGCCATCCTGCTCTCAGTCTTTTCTTGCAGGTTGATCAGAGAGTTCAAATAATTTTCCAGCCTTTGATCTGGATGAAGACCCCAGCGTAGATTGGCTTGAAATCTGTAGCTCTCCGTACACTCAATTAGTGACTAATCCGAACAGTGGAGAGGTGATTCAATTGTACATGTTCTAAGGGACAAACAGGACAAGTAAACAACTCGCCTGCAGCTGCTCCTTTAAAAATGAAATATTTGTAGAGGGTAGTATAGATTATCCTGATGTATGTAGTCAAAAAAACAGGCAAAATAAATAGAACAACCCATTTTATTTTACTGACATTCATTACTCTTAAAAAAAAATGTTTTTTTTTCTCCAGATATTGTTATGGGCATTAGTTCTGGCTTTTGGGGAGAAATGTGATTAATAAAAAAAAATCTTGTCCTTTATGGAAAGTGAATCAAATAGTAGAAGACAAAAACTATTTTGTACCTCAATTGAATACTATATAGCATGTTAAAGAGCTATAAGCCTAAGCATTTTTATACAGTGGTAAATGCCTTGTTTTTGTTCTTTGTTAAGTTCTGCAGATTCTCTGTTATTTTTAGGATACCCTATTGTGCTTCTATAGAGCTCTGCATTTTTGCTCTTTTTAAATAGTTTGTGTTTGCTGCATCTGTGCTTCAAATAGCTCTCTGCTATTGTGGCGGGTAGGCTGCTTTCAAATCTGATACAGAAAAACACGTTTCTGTTAAGGTGTTAAAAATGATTTTGTCACCTCCGTATTGTCTTTCACCATCACGTCATTAGGAGCCCCTGTTGACAGCACCATACGGTTGTGCTAATGTTAGGCAAAGCCAGGCAGTACTATTCAGTCACGCACTCGCCTAGTGTAAATACACATCCTGCCTGGTCAGGGATATTTTCAGTGAGAAATCGTGCTGAACGCTTTCTCTTGATCTTCCTCCTTTTATCCTTCCTCTGTTACCCCCTGCAATAGTCCCTTTGACTCAGGAGGACAGACAAATCCATTCATTCCACATTTCATATGAGTGTGTGTGTGTGTGTATAAAATATATATGGTTTTCCAACTTTATTGAACTACTTCTGCAGTTTTGCAGCATTATTTAGTTGTTTTCAGAGACATTTTAGTGGGAGCTTTTTCTTCTATAGTGTTTTCCCTCCTCAAAGCTTATAACACACTTATACACTTATAAAGAGCTCAGTATTATTGTTGTTACTATTCCCATTTCTTGTATAGTGATATATGAAGTGGCCTTCAAAGCTAATCCTACAGGTCTCTGCTGATGGGGTGAATATCGTGTATAATTTATACTTCCCAGGTTGGTGCCATATTTACAAAATTTCTTATATTATTGGATCTGTTTGGTATATTAATTTGCTTTATGATTTCAGCAGTGGTTGTGTGATCTGTTTTAAAAACAATTCTCAGTCTGCATGGCAGGCAGTTTAATCCGGCAGTTAGGCCAGATTAACCTAGTCAAGGGTTAGTTTTGTGTCGCAGAGATTTAGAATGTTGGAGAACCGCAGCCTTATTTTTTGTTTCACACTTTATATTATTGCGTGACTTGGGCTTGAAATTATTTGAATTTATTGAAAAGAAAGAAAAAACATGGCACGGAGGAGAAATACCCCTTTTGTGTGGTCTGTCTTAACAGTGAGTCAACATGGGGCTATGTTGTCCTATATGCCTATGCATGTAGGAAGCTATTCCTGAGGAAGGTCTACCTTAGAGGAAAAACGACCGTTTCTCGAAATTCCGAAAGCCAGCTTAAAAATTTTGATCCATTTCTGCGTCTTTGGTTGTTTTTGGAGAGTCACTGGGTCATTGGAAGCAAGTATGGGAGAGAAGCCATAGCAGTAGTGTTTCTCCTGCCACCCCACAGCTCCCTGAGCATGAAGTCTGCCTCAGAAATTAGCGTCTCCAGCAGTTGGAAATGGGTGTAGAGCTAAATACGAGCAAATTAAGCCAACTTGGGACTGTTCCCTGGCACGGAGACCAGCTGCTGCAGAACAGCCCACCTCCTTGCTTTTGAACTGCCCTTGCTCACGTTGTGAAATCCTGCCTCTCAGTTGTTTTAACTTTGCTGCCTGACTCAAGCCAATAGTCTGCCAGGGATCAGGCTCACAGTTTAACTTGAGAGATAACCGAATTGCAGGGGAACTGGATAAATGCTATTCCAGGGGCAAAGTGCCTAGGAATGTTCCCATGCATTGTTTAATTTGCTAGTATAGACCCAGTCCAGATGGTGAGATGTGATACTAGCCCTTCAGCTCCTCCTTTCCTTTAGTAAATACCAAGATAAATACACCTTCAGCAGTGGGCTGTCTAGACTTGGCCATTGTGAAATTTTGAGTAAAAAGTAGCAATCGTCATGAGTTCTAGTAGTTGAGGGAGGAATGTCCCCGCTGACACTTTGGTCACTTTGGCTGAGGATTTTGAACAGGAGAGAAGTTTTGATTCTGTGAAGGTCTGGTTTGAACAGCAGAGGAGGGTATTTCAATTCCCATTTCTTTTGCCAAACACTTTGCTAGTGGAGCTGTTTGGTGTCTGACTCCTTCCTTAAAGAAAAGGAACAACGGTGACCAAGCCTGGAGACGTGGGCAGGACTCGGTGCTGCTGAGATGCCATGCGAGGGGTGAAGTGCCTTCCAACACCAGCAAGAGATGGAAGTGGGAATGGTTATTCCCTGGGACAAGGTGCTCCGTTTAAACCCAAGAAATCTTTCTATAAATCTTTTCTGAATCATCACCTGTGATTTAATCTATAGGACACAGACCTGGAATGAAGTCATCAGTGTGGGTGGGGATGCTGGTGTGCGCTGCTGTTGTCCCCAGATAGCACTGTCAGGGTACATAAAACACGTGTATTTATAATTAGAAACTAAGTAACTGGAGTATATTTGCTTAATGTACTTGTTCATTTTGTGTGTGGCCTTCCATTTTATTCAGATTTCATTTACATTGTTTTTCATAGGCTTGCCTTGATGACGTTTTCTGTATGAAAACTATATCCAACTGTCTTTAATACTTTTTTTTATTTTTGGTGACACCTAATTTGCCTTTTAAAACTGTTTTACCCTCATCTAAACCTGGCGGTTGGCCACAGCCAGCTGGTGTTGCCCAAGTTGTACTGCAAAACTTCTGGGTGGCTGCCTCACTCTTCCTGCATATGTGCTTATATCAGGGTCAGGTTGATTGTGGGAAGGGGAATATTAAAGAAGGAGGAATTGACTTTCATTATAACATCTTGTGGCATTATCTTATAACAGCATTTGGGCATTTTCACTAATTTTCCCTAATCTCACTGAATTTAAACATTATTTTGCAGTTCCTTAAGACACTATTATTTCCCTTGATCTCATCAAGGTTCTTTCTATTATCCTTGAGATTTAAGATCTTTTGCAGATGACTTTATAAGTTTCAAAATCTCAAGTTTTATAAAACATTTCTCAGATCCCTTTTTCACCAACCACCAATATCCTACCTAAGAATATTTTTCTCTGTAATGCTAAGGTATACTCAATGTGCTTATAAAATGTACTTTCATTTATATGACTTGTAAAGAATGTAATTATGATCCCACAAATTCCCATTAGTGATACCTGTGTTATACAACCATTTGATAATTGCACAGACTGTTCTTTTTAATGGCTTTCCATTAGATAAGCTATACCAAGTTGGTTACTGTTTTGTTTGACGCTGTGTTATATTGTACAATTGGCTTCTGGTAGAAACAGGATACTCAAAAGTCTCTCTAAAAATATAATTGATCCTTAAATGTTGTGATCCCGGCCTAGCAAGGTTCCTTTTCATTCAAGGTTCCTTTCAACTGCTTATTTGATAACAATAATATGCTTGGAATGCTACATGTGCTTTGGTGCTGTGCTGTAATTTAGTTACTCAGTGCAATAATGTGCAAATTGGAATAGCTTGTGCCTGTATCTCTCTAATTTTTGCTTATCAGTATTGTGTGCTGAGGTAAGAACAATGCTTGCAATTAGAGCTTTATCTCATAATTGGATGCAAAAGCTTATGAACACATACCAGCTTCCTCAGAGGATCTCAAAAGGCCCAATTTATATTGAAAATAAGATAGTATGCAAACTTCGTTGATGAAATCTCCACTATTGGCTTTAATTGGCCAGGATGTGAGATTTTGGTTTTCTAGTTACTTTTCTGCATATGTTTCAGTTACTTCTACCTGTAGTTGTAACTACATTGATTCACATGGCATTTGTGTGAGAAAACTTAATGAGATGGTCTTAAAGCATCACGTCCACGTAAAGTGTGAGCGACATGGCGACATGAGTACGTGGAAGGAAAATACCTGAAATGGGGAGCAGAGCTATCAAAATCATTTGGCAAATGAAGAAGGAGCCTTATTGGGACCACAGACCACATACATCATATGTGGGCCACTTCCTATGGAAGTTGATTGTAAGCAAGTTTGATGCTTTGGGCTTCAGGAATTTGTCCTCCTTGCCGTCCATGGTCACAGTACCATAACACAAGTGGTACAAGTACTAAATTTTGATCCTAAATGGATGATGAAGCAGTAATAAAGCCATCATACAGTCCTCCCTAGAGCTATTCGGTTACCCTGAGACTGATCTGTATAGTTGTGATGATACATCTCTGCTTTCAGCAAGCAAGTTCAAGTATTCATACTGAAGATATATATTTAAAGAACACTTCTCCATTTAAATACATTATATTTATCATGAGAGAACTGTTCTTTAAGTATGCATCTTCAGTGTGAATATATTCAAAGCTTTCACACGCTGTATTTATCTTTTGAAATCTTACATTTGCTTGCAGATACCAAGTTGCAGCCTGAGAATTTAATTTAGGGATGTTTCTATTAACCAAACCTAAAACATGTCAGCATGTGCAAACTGTAATTTATATATATATATATATATATATATATATATATTTCCCCCATGATTAGCAAACATTATATTCACAAACCAATTGTGGCCATATGGGACAGGTTGACGGTAAGGAAAATTTTCTTGTAACTTTACTGGACTCCTGCTTTGTAAGTACTGACAGGGCTGTTAAGATTCATATTCTCTTTGGATTAATGCATACTCTGGTGGCAGGAGAATGTAGCTGCCCTTCCATGGGGTCGGTTCATAAGGGTTTTGTGCATTTGTACTGTTAAACCACTGGTTTTTAGTGAATGAGCTATAGGATTTTTTTTTTCTGTTAGTGTCCAACCAAAGCCAGTCAAAATGCTTGCAAGCCTTTCTGCTAATAACAGATAGTTTGGATGAAGTCACATGTTACCAGCAGGAAAACCAACAGCATAATTAGGAATAGACATTTATTTGAAATGTATAGCTGGTAAGAGATGGCACCAGAGACACAGCCTGTACATTTAAGTAATAACAATGTAATATATTTACATTGGTTGACCACAGACTTTTAAGATTTATGTATGTACCTTTATTTCTCTTCCGAGGGAATACACGGATGTCACCGTGACTGTTGAGCTAAGCCAGGGGGTAGCACAGCCTCATGGACAAGTCCTTGCAAGTTTGGCATGGAGGGAGCTGCACTTCATAGGGGCTGAGCTTTAAATTATTCATAAGCTTTAATTTTTTCACATTCTATTGTGTTGTTTTTCTGGTGTAATTCTGAGCTTTTTCCTTCAATCCACTTAAGAATCTGGAAAAGAGACAGTGTTTATTTCCTTTAAATATCCCCTGTGCTCTTAAATCATTGATTCAATGCTTAGCAGTACTGATATTTCATTTTCTAGCCTCTTTTTGCTTAATGCATTTGAAATAGTTGTTACTGTTAGCTGTTACTTACTGCAGCCTCATTTTTAGTACGTTGAGTCCCTGCGTGTTATCAGTGTTTACTCTTACCCCGTGTATAATCTTGTTCCTGTTATTCAGCTAAAGGTGCTTTTGGCCCCGTGTGACCCCTGTGCTATACTTAGTTCACCTGTTCCTTAAATGAGTTACTTTTCAGCTCCCTCTGTTTCTGCATGGGCCGCATGCAGCTGCATGGCAGGTGACATATTATTTAATGCCGCTATCAAACCGCTGCGCTTTCCAGCCTGTCTTTACCGCCTGGACTAGGCTTCTCGATGCTCCTTTGAGCTGCGCCTTGCTGCCCATGGGAGCTGGGCATGGTTAGACACAAACATTGCCGCCTTGGTGCCTGGATGCCGTGCAGAGCACAGGTCCTGAGCACGGCCCTGCTGCAGCCTGCGCATGGAGGAGAGGGTGGATTTGGGGATTAGTCCCTGTTGAGTTTTCCCTTGCACTGTTTGCTTCTAACTAACAGTGACTCTGCTGAAGACAACCTCTCCTGCTGAAGACAACCTCTCACTGGCAGCTGTGCTGTGGTCCCCTCTCCAGTTGAGTGCAGAAACCTCTTCACCACCTCTTAGTGGTGTTTTAAAATAACCCATAGGTTTCTGCATGAACCTGGACTTCTTTGTTCACACAGCCCTTAGCTGGGCTGTGTTTAATGGAAAGGCAGATTTTCAAGAACTGCAGTTGCAGGTGCAGTTAAGTGGTAGCTAACGGTGATCCTGTTTCCAGAATCTTCACTTTTATAGCAGTAAAGTCTTCACTTTTACAACAACAACAACAAAAAGCACTACACTTCTGCAGCTGCCTCTCTGTTGGCGTGCTTGGGCAGCCCTCTTGATATTTAGGCAAAGACATGTCTTCAGACACTCACTAGGGAATAACAAGCCGCAAGGCTCCCTGGACGAAGGCTCAAGCCCAGAGTAAACTTGTAAGGTAAACACACCTTTGAGGAGTTAGTGTCTCCCCAAGGTCAGGCCTGCAATATAGCAAACCTCTTTATGAAGGTGAGGTCTGAGCAGTGGAGGATCTAGATACAACACTGAGCTCATTTTCCATCCACAGCTGTGCAGAACAGTATGTAAACACAGCTGATGTTTGCCATCGCTGTTATTCCAGTTTAGGGTTCCCCACACATGGAACAGGGGCTGAGTGCTCTGAATTGAGATCTCTGTTCACAGCTAGCTTATCATTCTTCAATCTTTTGTTTATTAAAAATCCAGTTTCAATCGTAAAATTGGACAGGACGCCCTGCTTTTTGGGGATGGGAGGGCTGTTCTTTAGTGCCTTTTGGGAGAGTGATACGCTGTCCACTTGGGGTGATTCATCGTTTTCCTTAAGGTGATGCATCGAGGAAGTTTGCTCTGCATCCCTCTTGCTGTGTGTAATAGCACAGTGCAGAAGAGTGAAATGATGTTTATCTCAACGTTCCATATACTTTGCAGCCTCATGTTAATAATGCAAAGTTAACTTAAAAAAGTGGCTGACAAACCCCTACACAAGTGAAGGGGAGATAAGTATCGGAAGAGGCTGATCTGTTAGCGCTCTATGGAGCCCTCGCCCCTGCTCACGAAGGATTTATGGTCACTGTGCAGGAGACGATCCTGGGAAACCAAAGTGTCAAGTAGCTGCCTGTTATTAGCTTTGGCAATAGGAGTCTTTGTAGCTTAGAGTATTAATTAAAATTTTAAAGACCTCGGGGATTAATTAAACATCTGTGCAACAGTGATCTTGCAAGTGAAGTACAGTATGTTATTTTGGTGTTCAGGAATTTTGTATGTTTATTTTTAAAGACCTTCTTTCCTTCATTTTTGTACCTGGTGTGGAGTGGGAAAGAAGAGATTCCCATAAAAGTCTCGCAGATTGTCATATTTATGCATTATATATGCATTACGATAAAGGGCTTCTCACTGATGCTCAGATTAGAAATTATATTCAGAATATTGTTCCAGTTGCTATTTCCTATTGAATTTCTCCATCTGGTAATATTACCACTTAAGAAGTGATAACATGTGCAAGTAACAAATTGTAGAAGCCAAGCAGAGTAATTGGATTGTGCTACTAAAGCAGTGCTAGTGAAACTCTCCAGTCTGTGGTTGCCAGCTTTGAATTACCCCAATTTTTATAAATCAGACAAGAGCATCATGGGGGAGATGAAGCTTTCAGCCCTTCATTACAAATCCACCATTTTCAACTCAGTAAGCTGAAGAGGAACAGCATGCAACCATCTGTCTCGTGGACTCTGGGATGTGTTATAGACCATTACTCTTAATGCTCTAAGGGAGTAAGAGTGGGAAGAAGGATACACATGAATAATGTAGTATCTTTGGGATCCCATTGCTTTTCACTGTACAGATTCGTAGAAAGGGCTGAGTTCAGTCCTCTGTATGATCTGCTGCACATGGGGCTCTGGCAGGTTTCTGAATTAGGAACTGTGCATATGTTATGCATACGCAGTTCAGGAACTGTGGAGAAAGGACAGGAACTGTTGGTGCGCATGTGTTTCAACTTATAGATAATAATTTGCTTATTTTTCTCTTTAAACATGGATTTTGAAAAGTAGAGCTGGTAAATGTGACCGGTAGCATGAGGAATTTCTGCAACAGGCATTATTTCTCAAAAGGCTTGGTGTACAAGCCTGTAACAGGGAGCAACTGAATAACACAATTCACATAGGTTAAAAATAAGCAGTCGTGCAAAGACCTATTTAAAAGATGCTTTTAGCTAGCAAAAGAACATCTCTCTCTAATACTTAAATTATTTCTGATAACCTGTACGCTTAAAGGCTGATGGACCCCAGGCTGAAAGGACCTGAAAGGTAACTAAGGAGAGTAGTGGCTCGTAAACAAGGAAATGCATTGTAAACAAGGTGAAAGGACTTCACTGGGCTGATAAAAGGATTTGGGCTCAAAATGTTTTTCTTGAGCTCTCCTTTTAAACCTAAGCCGGCAGAAGAGGTAGGCTAATATAAATGGACTGCCATTCAGTGTTTTTTCAGAGTACCATCAATATTGATTTCATTCTACCTTTGTTTTGCTAGACCTGAATGATAGTTTGACAGGGTCGAGCCAGATGGTAGGTCTAAATTCCCACTATTAATGAATACATGTTCAACCAAGGCTTGAAAACTGTCCACTGTATGAGAGACATTTCAGCTCTGTCTTTTCTCTGCTTTTTTGCTGTTGTTATTTTTGTCCTTTAAACATCATTTTTCTTTCCTTATCTTTCTAAATTATAATCCAGTTCATCATATTTCAATTAATGCTTTCACTGTCCTTTCCTTTTAAGCACGCATATCATCATCAGTGGTCATAACAGAAACCTAGAACTGCCTGTATAAATACAAAAATCAATAGGGGGAACTATCACATTCTGAATGATCTAAAGCAGCAGATTTTGTGTGTAGAAATTAAGGTTTAAGGAGAGGAAAGCAACGGCTAATTTAAAAATGAAGACTTCAAACTTTGCATTTTAAACTCTCCATTTTCTGCTTTCAGAATTTCCCTTTGCTTTTATCCATGGCACTCTGGACTCAGAACCCTTTCCCCATAGTGTATTTTGTGTGCTTGTGCAGTAACTGTGGACTTTCCACACTGCTTCACTGGGCTCATTCTGTCCCCTGTCTCTCTGCAAATTAGCACTAGATAATTTTCCCTTGGCTAATGGGTTCTGAGCTGTTGAGTGGCTGCATTGCTGGCTCTGTGCAGAGTCCTCCAACATTCCCTGACTAGAAAGACATGAGGGAGGCTTGTAGGAGGATTGCCCAGATTGTGTGATGCACAGTGCTCCAGCAGCAGGAGTGGCTGTTAGGTGATGATGCTGTTCCTGTGGGGCACAGCATTGGGGTTAGTGTCTCTGGCCAGTTAGGAGAGGTTCTTAATGCTTGCCTCTGTCCTCTGATGCTTGTCCTACCTCACTATACAATATAATCATGATGTGTATGAAAAGTGGTAGTCTGACATGCCAGTGTCTACATGTGTCAATCCTTTTTATTTGAGTTCCTACTCTCCTCTTTCTGCCTGCCACACTTCACTAATGCTGCTTTGTGCTGTGTCTGTTCTTTTCTCCCCTACGTTGACTCACAGCAAAGGGAACTGCCTTTGCCCACTGTGTGTGAAAGGCGCTGGAGCCTCCAAGTCTGCTCAGCACGTTGAGCTCTGGTGGAGGCAGAGGGATGAACGTCTCCCAGTTGCATCCTCTTTGTGCCTGAATCAACAGTGCATTTCCATGACTAGTTTAAGTCTGTCCAAGACTCCAGCAGATCATGTGTTCTTCCTGATCCGGCAGAAATTTGGCTAACAGGTTTTCCACCAACCCAGGTAGTGCCAACAGCAAGGAACGGAGAGGATGTGATTCCAGCTGGAAAGGTAAAGAATGAAGGGAATTTCTCCAGCAGCATCCTGAGATGTTCTCAGAACCCCTCCTGAGCAGCAGGAGAAATGAAACCTGGGGCACTTGTAGCTGCCTGGTGTTCATTCACAGCAGTCTTGGTCCTTGTGCTCAAATATGTAACTCAAGACTACATGTAGTTATCCAAGGAGAGACTGTTTGCATGGGTTGTGTTTATGAACATGATTTCTTCAGATTTTTTTCTTCCTAGAGCTCCAACTAAACATCTCCATTCATCTATTGTTTTCCTAGGGGAAAAGAAATTATAAAGATCCATTTCTTTAACAGTTATCTTTGGATTAAAATGGTACTTTACAAAGATTCATTTTTACTGAAGTATGTAGCATACAGATATGTTTATTTAGAAAAAGAGACAAATATTCTTAGCAATTATTTTAGTAAATAAGAATTATTACTAGAACAAGACAGAGTCGATATTTTATATTCATAAATACAAATTCAAATTAACAGTTTCCAAAGAAACTGTAACTCAGTTCAGTAACTACTGCTTCAATTAATCATCCAATGTAATTTTGTTCTTAGTACAGACAGGCTAATGCTATTTAAAAGCATTAGCTGTTTGTACTTAATCACAGGATAAGCAGTGGTGGTGAAAGCCATTCTAATTACCTGTACTTATTGTTATGTTGGCATCAAATAAAAGTAACTAAAGGTTCATTGGATATAGAATTCTTTGTTTCAGGGAATTTTTAACCTGATAGTGTCTCTGGAATAATGGGATGCAAACCAAATATATCTTGGCGTTCTTTTCTGTTGCATGGTTAAAAAAAAAATAAATAAAATTTGCTGTATAATCTTCTAAAATGAGATCAGTAGCTTATGAACTCTCACTTGAAGGCATTCTGTTTTGTATAGTTTTAAAAGTTGTTCAAGTAGCTTAGCAGTCTGGCAAGAAACTCTTTAATTCTGTATTGCCTGAAACAAATGTGGAGACAAAAAGGGAGCTTTGCTCTTAGAGATTCATATTTTCTATGGCTTTAATGCTGCCACCTTTCATTTCCAGGCATCTCTTTATGTTCTAAAATTGGATTTAGGTTACATTTTAAATAGAGATTATCGTTAAACAAAACATTGACCTTTTTTATATAATATTGAAATGGGCACTAGCTTGCACAAAACTTTGAAACTTAAAAATGTTTTTGTACCTCCAATTTTTGCAATTCATTTTACAGTTTCAGTTATTTTCAAGTCATCCCAAATTCTCTTTTTTTTTTCACTGTGACAAAACAGAAATGGATTTGGAGTAGGAGACAGGAGGAGAATTCTCAGGTAGAAGATTTTAATATGAGGTAAATTGATGTTTTGAGATTACCTCAAAGTAAAGGGGCAGAAGAGACAGCAGCTCAGATGCAGACTTGGGAGGCTCTTACAGAAAGAGTCAGAAAATGAGACAGGACAAAGTTTCAAGAAGAGTGTAGACAGTAGAGTAAGGAAAGAAGGGCAGTGGAGCCCACACCCTGAGCTTGTTCAAGCACAGACCTTGAGAAGCTTTGCTGAGGTGTGTCATAGTTTTGGACTAAGTGGGTGGAAGGAATCATATGATGAGAAAAACTTAACAAGTTTTTAATGGGAAAGAGGTAGGAGATCGTGAAAAGTTAGAGAAAGGCCTGAAAGAGAGAAAGAAAGGAAGGATATGAGGGAGATAGGAGGAGTATGAGGGAGATGAAAGAAGGGACAGTTAGAATAGGCAAGAAACCATTTGGTATCCACTTAATGCTTGAAAGCAATCTTGAGATTATTTCAGCGTTAATGCACTCCCTTCTTCCTCAAAAATAAAAGTAACCAAGGGGGAAAGTCTCCAATGAATTATTTCAAGGAGTGACCTGATGCCTGCACTTGAAAGGTTTTCATTCTCTGGAAGTGAGTTAGGCAACCATCTCCTCTTTGATCTGCGCGGCCTTGCGATCGCTAGACAAGCAGGGGGGGATGTGACTTGTAATTATCTTCCATTTCCTGGACTGGCGCCTTGAGTGTTTGGACACTGGACATGAAAATTCAATTCATTCAGCAATCTCAGTGTAACTTTTGTGCTCTACCTAGTGACTCCAAAACACATTTGAATATGGGAGCTGGGCTCTGTTATGGGCTGGCCTGGCAGAGGAGATGTCCTTGCTCTCTGGCAAAGCGATGATGCCCATTGTGTCGGAATGACACTGTCCTTTAGTCATTGCTTCCACTGGCAGAGCCAACCTGCTAGCAGGGGCAGGGGCTCAGGCAGCCTGGTGTTGGCTGCACCGTCTTGCTAATTTTGTTACTGCACTTTGGATCTTTCTTGGTTCCTTTGAAATCTTTACCTCAGACTCCCTGCTAGCTGCCAGTGTGAGAAGAGAGGAGACTTTGATATGTGATACTAGGCTTTCTCTCTCCATGCCTGTGCAGTCATTCTTGTCCCTCTGCACTAAATGTGCATGCTTACTCATGAGTTATGAGTCTTCTGATTTCTGTCCATATGTTTCATTACAGCCTCTTGCTGCACTGTGCGTGCTTTTTTCTTTTTTGTTCCCTCTTAAAATATGTCTCACTGCATTTTATTCTACACACGCTGTTTTTTTTCATCAGGAAGTACGTCACAGCTATGAATTTTGAGGGAATTTCTTCTTGTATTTTATACTTGTAGCACCTCAGCTGGTGAAGGCTGCACTTTTCTTCTCCCCTTGTAATTTTATTTTTTTTTAATGTCCACCATAGTGAGTATCAATTGAGCTCTTTCTTGCACTGATACAACTGAAGATATCTGTGCTCATTCAAATATGCCCTTTTTATACAGTAGTTTCTTAGCAATAGATGCCGTTCTTGGGCATATGATAGGTTCCTATCTGCAAAGTCAAATTCATCCACTGGCAGAAAGATGATTAAGAATCGTTCACCAAGAATATGAGCTTCTTCTGAAAGCTTGGCTTGAAGGATGTGACATTTAACTGTACCTGCCAATCCTAGCATATCATATAATCATTGTGGCTGATAGAACTTGTTACAGGACAGCATCTTTGGTTATGTCTAAGAAAAAAGATGTGGATATTCAGAAAAACAAAATGTATATATGTATAAAATATATTGTAAAAGGAATTCAAGTCTCTGTTAAGGTGAAACTCCTGGTTTCTCCTGATTTATTCTTATTTAAGCTATGTTTACAGCAATGGATTCCTGCTAATTGCAGAAAATAGCATAGGAAA
>JAUBOD010000667.1:3798484-3863685 GCA_032353885.1 Nothura maculosa
GCGTGTGCAGGGGGGTTGGACTAGATGACCTCTGAGGTCCCTTCCAACCTTACACATTCTATGATTCTATGATTCTAAACGCAATTTTACTTGAACTATTTTGAAAAGATTCGTTGAAAGATGCTTAAACCAGACTTAAAGTTAGTTTCCATACATAAATTACAGATGTAAATTAAATCTATTGATTAAATCATTGTTTAAAGTGATAGATACTTCCAGATACAAACAGTTGCATCAATTTAATGCACTATTTACAGCTGTACCTTTTGCCAAGCCAATTAATCTTTATATGCTGGCCAAGCAATAGAAAATGATGCAGAAAGCAGCATGTGAAGGTTTTTATGCTCCTCTCTGTGGATGACCAGTGTAAATATGTGACTCCTTTGACTCAGAAGTGTCCATCCTGAAATCCTGCCAAAATCCTGTGCCTGTGAGCTACCAGCTTTCGTTTAATCCAGTAGTCAATAACTTCCGTAATGCTGAACAAGCCTTGTAATGTAGTCTTTAATCTGATTTGCAGCACATGAATAATTTAGCATGTGTTAGTTCACATAACTCATTTGTCTCATAGTAATAAGCTGTCAAGTAGTTGCATTAGTTTTAGGATAAGCACCAGGGTCTTGACCTGGAGTTTTATAGCTTCATGGAGATATTTTCTCAGGAGGAAAAAAAAATTTATGTAAATACTACTGAAAATTAAACCCCATTGAGAATTTTGGGGAAGATCTTCAGGAATTTAGCCTTTGTGATCTGAAAGACAGTTCTGCGTTCAAGGTTACTAAAAGAAATTGGGGATGCTTTGTAGGAGCTTCGTTTGTAGCATGAAATTTCTCTTGCAGGAGCTGACCCTATCCACGATCAGCTGATCGTGTCACAGAACATTTCCAATTCTTCTACTTCATTATAAATTATTTAGATTATGTAGAATTCTTAATGATACAGAGCTGCCTCTGTTCCATGCTTTTAGTCTGCCACAAAGATGAGACTTTTAATAATCCTCAAATTGGTGTCAAACCCTGCATAGGAATTGCAGTTTCCTGTCAGAGACCTTCATTCTTTAGCAGCGGTGCATTTTTGACTTTTTCCCCTGGAAAGTTTCTTTTATTTGCAGTGAGTAATCTTTGTTTCAGTGATATAGTGATATTATTCTTTTCATATCCTGGACTTCCACACAGACTAGGTGAATGGAATGTTATTCAAATCAATTGAGACAATTTGTTATTTCTGCTTCTTAACACAGCTGAGCTATAACACTGACAAGGATGCTATAAAAACAGGCATTCATCCAAGTGCTGCTGATGACTCAATCAGACTGGAATATCAGCTCACAAGGAAAGAAATGTTTAGGTCCACAGCCCTTTCAGACTGTGTTGGGCTGAAGGGCTGAAGGAGAATATGTCATTTCATCTGCAGAATGACTCTGTTCTATTGGCATTCGGTGGAATGAGGATAAGCAGACAAAGCAATTTCAGCTATGCACACTGAGCCAAACCTGTCTGTATTACAGAATGCAAACACTGGAAGAAGATTTTCTGTTGGTAGCACAAATCTTGCCATGAGTTCACTTGTGAGAAGTATACACACTGTGAAGATAAGTAAAAGCCTAAAAGCAGTTTACTAGGATATTTGTGTATGTGTTTGATACTTACATAAATGTATGGCTCAGTACAGCACAGAACTCAAGAGCCTGATTTAATATTTTGTTTTGTTTTTTGTTTTTTTTTCATATTTTGTTTTTTTTTCAGCAATCTTAGTTATTCGATGATGGAAACATTTCTGTGTGTTCATACATGTTGTAAATTCTTGTGTCCCTTCCTACAAAACAACCACTAACCTAAAAAAACTGCAGCAAAAAAAACCCCTTTGGTTCTGGAATAGTCGTACATGCGTTCCTTTGGCAAGCAAAGGAGGTTACAGGGGAAAAAACTTTCTCATATTTGGAGTTCAGTGAGTTAATGAAGATGGCAAAAGCAGAAATCCTTTCCTAGGCACAGTTTTAAAGAAAGGAACAAAAAGCTTTTCTGTACTCTTCTATTAGTCTCAGCTTCAGGAGCGATCTAAACCTAAATATTTTACCTAGAAAAATAAGTTTTGCTTAACAACAAAACTGCTGTGACTTACTGTGGGTTTAGCATGCTACTCTAACCAGAACAGATGGAAACCATTCTGTAGGATTTCTCCTTTTAAAGATTTTCCTAGCCTTTTTTCCTCCTGTCCATACTGACTCTATTTATGTCCCACTGGAGAAGAGTTGTGTTTAAATTCACTTGTGATTGACCGTACTCCAGCATTACTATAGAAAATGGCCAAGAAGTTTTTTTTTAATCCTTTTTATAACTCCTGGCTCCCTTTCTCTACTGAAGCAATTAGCCTGAGCTGACCTCTAGCCAAATGTTCCTGTGGTCAGGTTTCAGCTGCCTTGAGGACAGTCAGCTGTTGTAATTTTTTTTCTGGTTTTAGCTCTCTTCCTTCTTGCAAGCTTTAAGAGTTGGGTAAGATATAGACTATTATTCCTTAGAATAACATGAATTATGGAAGCTGAAAATTTTTGTGCTGTTAAGCAACAGGGACTTAGTGGCATTTGTCTTTCATCATGTACAGGAGTAGATGCTGCTGGTCGCGTGTTACTAGACTGTAAAAGATCTGTTTTCTTCTAAAGCTGATGAGAAGGAAGAAGCTGTGTCTGCTAGGTTAATTCTGCTTCCTCTAAACAATACTGTTCTTGTTGGCAGCGAGCTTGCACGAGTGGTTTTTGAGGAACAGCAATGGACTGTTACAAAATAGATACGTGAGAATATTCTGCAGACAGTAGTTGTCTACTGATGGGGGACATGGCACTTCAGAGGAATCTTCTCAGAAATTTTCTTCTTTACCATTGAAAGCAGTGTTGTGGTGGGGTAACTCCTGCTTTGGAACAGATTTTCTCCCTGGAGAAGCCTCTTTAGATGCCTTTAGGGGCCATGGCTGTTCAGCACACCCTTGGCCTCCAGTACTCCTAGAAGTGGTGATCTTGCCTGCAGCTCTGCTGGGCTCTGTGTAGACACAGAAAGGCTGCAAAATCCCCACGGCTTCATAGCTCTGGCAGATACTATAGATCCCTTTGCCTGCGGAAGATCTTGAATACAAACCCAGTCCATGGGCTCTGGGCTCTGATGTGGGTAGTATGGAACCTCCTACTTCCTGCCAAAAGATGATGTGCAGCCCATCTGTATTTTAAAGCAAGAATGGTCATGGGTTTTGAGCTCAGTACTGTCTGTGAATTGCCTATATTCAGTCACCTATTCAATTTTTCTCATGCTTAGTGCTTGTCTGGATAGATGTCTCATTGCAGGACCCCAAATTTGGACCAAACAGCAACACACTTTTGACTTGCCTTGCCAAGATGGAGCATTTCTGGTCTTCCACAGAAGCTGCAATTATTTCTGTGCAGCACTTTACTGAAGAAAAATGAGAGATTAAGCAGGGATTTTGATGAAGTTGAGAGTTCAGGAACCTAAGTTCATTCAATGCCCTATTTCATTCAGCACTAAATGTTTGGGCAAGGTCTGTGACTAAGCAGGAAGCTGAAATGGTCAGTATAGCCCTGCAAATGCTCTTAATCTCAAATACGTGGTAGCTGCTGCTGCTGGAGGGGCCATCTGTCCTCTCCTCAACCCTGGCTGCTCATTCCCATGCCTGTGCTGTCCCCACGCTGCTCCCAGGGCGCATCTTTGTGGAGTCATACAAGATAAACGAGGTCAGCGAGCAGATCTGTTACAATAAATGTTTATGGAAGTTTTTTGGCTGAATTAACTTCGACAATTTCCTGGTAGAGTTTATTGCATGTAGGTATGTAAACAAGTCTGTGAGCCCAAGCAAAAGAGCAGTATTGGAATAGGATTGTTTTTGTCTGCTGCAATGAAGCCTTATTCAAGTTTAAAATGCTTGTTGAAGTCTGGGATTTCTTTCCAGACTCCTGGGTTCACACTCTGGCTGTCAAACCCCTCTTCATCGGAGGAAGCTGAGGCGGCTCCCAGTCACAGCAGCAGACGGAAGGGAGGATATTCATGTCATGGATGGCCACATACTAGAATTGATAGTGCTCTAGGTACTGAGTTCTTCAGTGTAATGTGCTTGTGAAAGCTGAAACTGTGCTCCCAGCATGTTTTGAGTGACTGATTCTATTAATTATTTTTGTGGAGAAATCATGTTTTCTCTTCATACCTCTGCCATTAAGCAAGAATAAAAAGGAAAGTTGAGAGAAGAATGGTAGAAAACTCAGCAGAGGTTGATGGAGAGAATTGAAAGGAGAAGCATGGCTAGAAGGAGCCTTGGGCACATGAGTATTGCCATACAGGGAGTGAGAGCAGAGGGATTGGAGGTAAAGTGAGGAAAAGAACATTGATTTCCTTTTCTACAGGCCTGAGCACAAAACTTTAGGGAGACATTTGGACTGGGAAATTGATGTTTGGGAATATCTGTGCTGAGAAGCAGTCTGTTGAAGAAACACATTTTAAGAGAAATTTCTTTGTACTGTGGAAAACCTCCAGTTGTCCAGTGCATGACTGACAGGAGGATATTTACCAGAGCACAGCTCCTTCTTGTCCCGAAAGTGCTCGTATGGAGGGGCTGGAGAGGTTGATAGGGTGGAAAGAAAGAGCATAGGAGGAGAGGAAGTAACAAATGCAAAAAACAATTCTGTATGAGATTTACAGAGGACAATAAAGTAGAATTAGAGGACAATAAAATTCCCCTAAGCAGGAATATACATGCAGAGGTGGGGGCATAATCAATTTGGCCAACAAGATCGTGTTGTGCTTGGATGTACCAGAGGGTTTGCCAGCGCGGCTGCCCTCTGAGAGCAGGGGGATGTTGGAGCTTTCTTGCAGCCCTGAGCAGTCCCACGGCTGCAGCCCTCCCTGCGCCTCAGTGCAGCTCCACAGACTGCCTCTCTCGGAGCAGTCTCTGTACCAAATCCTCACTAATGCACAGATCTCGTCTCACCATACATTTTCCATCCTTCCTGTACCCCTGGGAATAAGGGAGTTGCCCTTGGACAGACCAGTGTCTGGTGGCATGGGTTAAATCCTGCACAGCTCTCGTTAGGGATCCAGAGAACAGCTCCTCCACCTCCACATACGGAGCAACCCTGCTCCCTTCTGCCATGTGCCAACCACATCTGGCCGAAGGGTGTGCGGGACTCGGGGCTGGGAACCTCCAACGCAGCAAAGGTGTCCAAGCAGATGTGGTGGTGATGGTCTCCTGGTTGGTTTCTTCAGGGTCTAGGTTGAACTCTAAAGTGCGGTCAAAATAAATTTGTATTGTGTTTGGAAACTCACAAATTATTGAGCTGCTATGTGAAAGAAGATGTGAAAAATACCCTCTGATTTTCAAGTTTTGTATTAAAGAGCATGAATGAGAAATTTAGAGTTTGTAGTTATTACATTTTTTTTTTCTATGGAGGGAGTGAATAGGTTCTCTTGGGGCAATAAAATTTAAAAGAAGGAATTACCTCTTCTAGTGTTTTAGTAAATTTAGCATTTGCAAAATTGTTAAATACTCTATGTCTGTGTCTTACAATTGTCGACAAAATTCAGACTCTGCTAACTGTGCTGGGAGTCTGCTGCTTAATATCCAGTTTTGACAGCATCAGTTGTGTTAATGCTCATTTAAAGATTGTTGCTCATTAGTGGACTTGGTTATCTGAACACTGCTGATTAAATCTCCTGTTAGATGAAGAAAGAAAATGTCCAATTAAAAAAAAAAAAAAAAAAAAGGAAGAAAACAAAGCAAAGCCAAGCATGGTTTGTGGTACTTGCAGTAAGACCCCACAGCAGAGCCGTGGCTGGATCCCTGCAGGGCTCGCTGGGCCGGGGTGCCAGCCCGGCTGGGCCATTTCATGTCACGGAACAAGATGTTCGAGCTTTGTTTCAGCTTTCATGCTCATTTGGGTGTTTTAACGTTGCTTTTGAAGGTCTCCAGTAATCTCTGTGTTCCTCAGGCACTGTTGTAAACTGTCAGGTAGTAATCCATGTTTATGACTGTTTTTCCCTGCTACAGATGGACACTTTTTCTTGTGCAGTTTTGTGCTGAAGACTGCACTGCTTAGCCCGGCATAGCCCGGGTTCTTCCCTTCTTTGTTATCAGAGCTAAGTGATAAGGATGTGAAAAAAGCCCTGTCTCTCATACGGAATTGGGCAATGGGGTTGCAGGATGTGAAACTAGGTAGAAGAAAGAAGGTCCTTACCGAGGAGGTTGTAAAGACTTGTGCAAAAGCCCTTGGGCCAGGGGCTGTGTGGTGAGCTGTGTGCATGTGCTCAGGTCCATCAGAAGATGCCTGCTCAGAAATGGCACCGATGGAAGTTTTCAGTGTGAAAACTGTCCGTGGCAGCCCCTGAGGCCAGGCCAGCGGAGCAGGGACACCGAGACACTTGCTCACAGTTGCACCAAGCTAGCGGGAAGCAGAACAGAGGATTAGTCCAGATTAATTCCTGCTGTCACCTCTCCCTGCCCTCTCTGCTAAGTGGGTGCTGCTCGCCTCCGGTGGTGGATGCTCTCCTAGGCATCCGACTAGCTTGTCCTGCTCACAGCCTCTCAGCTTTCTGGTGTGGGAGCTGCATTATAAGACTGCATCATTCCTCTCCTTTATCCTGCATTTCCTAGCCCAAGGAAACATAATATGTACCCTGCAAAGCCAAACACAATGTTAGGAGAGCATCACCTAGGAAAGGGATCATAGCTTTGTTCCTTGAGGTTATTGCTCCTTCCACATTTTCACATTTAACCTGGGCAAGTCATTGAATTCCATTTTTGAAAAGTTGTTACAGGGAAAGTTTGGTTATTTCCTAAGAGCAAGATAGACTTTGAAAATAATGCTTTGAGTTTTTTTCTCTCTTCTATATTTAATGAAACAGCGGCCCATAAACTGTTCCCATTTAAAAAAAAAACTGTAAAATATTATTCTAGACTCTATTGTCCTAGCCTGTAAAGTATTATATGACTTTACAAGACTTTACAAGGCAATAACCTATAAACTAACTACACTTCTGGTTTAAGTCCAGTCAGAAATTTAATAAAACTAAATGGTAGCTTAAATACCATGCAACTGTAATAACGCAAGTTTATAAAGAAACTCTCTGATTGTCCTTTATTGTTACAGAAACTAGCGGGATGGATCTTCGACATCTGTTGTTTACTTTGGCACTGGTCTGTGCAAATGACACTCTCTCTACAAGTGATGGTGAGTTTTATATCTTTCTGCCTCTTTGTATATACATAGACTTCATATAAAAGTATTTTTATATGCATATGCAAGTACCTTGATTGCAGTAATCGCAGTGCCTCATGTGAAAAAATGTCAGTTAATCTGGTTGTGAGAATGATGAATTAGACTAAGTGCTGTCGGGGTAAAGGTGAATGCTGTGGATGTTGAAGGCACATAAAGAGGTTGGGTGAAGGTTGATATTGGGTATCTAGATTTTCTTTCTCCTGTTCTAGTCTTTCTAATACTGAGGTTGTGAAATAACCCCGCTATATGGGGATTGTTTTTTTTATAGAAATTTTTTTGTTTTCCATTAGTGTCCTTAGTGTATTCGTATGTTAGAAAACTATTTGAAAGTTAGGAGGAAGGTTTCAGACCGTATGTTTTGGGTCTAAGGCCAGCATAAACAAGCTTCAAAAGAAATGCACTTAAAAGTTCTTCAGAAAAGATTAAAAAAAAGTAAAAAGGCTTTGAAGAGAAGTTGATGCCTCAACCAGGCAGATTCCTTTGAGTACCCAGTAGAAACCTTTCTGCATAGTGCGGATCCTGAACACATGTCCTGCAGTGGTTTGAATTCAACAGATCTGCTACATTTTTGTGTCTACTGAATGCACCCCCTGGCTTTCCACAGTTCTTCCTTTCTCATCTCTTTCGTCCTCCGTTCTTCCATCTTAATTGAATGCAAGCTGGAAGGTATTCCCTCTGGCTGAGCTTTCTCTGCTGCTTTTTCTTTTTGCAGCCGGCAATGATTTACAAGTCTTTGTATGTTCTAGAAGCTTGACTTGAGCCTGCTTTGAAGCTGGTCTTTTACCACTCGAGAATCCAGATTAGCTTTGGTAGGAGCTTTGCATTGATCTAGACACACCTGCCTATGCTGGTTATGATCTGCTCTTGCAAACCAAAGCAGCCTACTAGTCTGCTCTGTCTTGTTGGGGCCTCTGGAGAGAACAGTAACAGTGTCCTGTAGTGACTAACTGCTTCTGAACGTGCCATTTCTTCTCCTAGAGCTACCAAACCAGCTGCCCTGGAGCAGTTTCGTGTGCAGGAGCCCTCCTGACCTGCTAACCAAAACAGTGTTAGCAGAGAAGGTCAGAAGGGCTGATAGGTAATTTTGGAAAAGGGGGAGTGAAGCTTCCACAACAAACTAAATGGGTAAAATCTTCAATGAACATTTCTTGCATCTTTCACACATTCATTTCCTTTTCTCTTTAAATCAGTAGTTCCACTCCTACTTAACTGTTATAAAATGCAAATTAAACATTCACAGAGTTAGAAACCATGTTTCACTAGCCAGTCTATTGTTGGTTTTAGCATGTGATACCAAACTAAAAGGCTGTGGCTCAGTTCCCAATAGTTGTAATTGCCATTCATTTTAAAGGTATAATCATCTTCCTTCTCTCTGACAGAGTTCAGCATTTTTTTGGAGCTGCATTCTTACGCTTCTGGATATCCTATTTGCAGAAGTAGCAAAGCAGTATGATAGGTATTACCTTGTATATGATAGAGACATTAAGCAGGAAATAAGGTGTAATTAAAATTCAAAGAAGGAATTTTCAGAGGAAAATTCTGTGGAAGGCAATGAAGGAATCAAGTTTGCAGTTCTGTTCCTGTTTGCAGGGATGCATGTCTTGTGAAATGAATGCACCTATTTGAGAAGTGTGTAAAGAAGCATGGGATAATGAAGTACTTATTTTCATACTAAAATAGTGCTGAAATGTGGGAGATTTTTTATTATTTATTTTGTATCATTTATCTTCTGAGATAGTTGAAAGAAAAGGAAGTTTCAAAAAGGAATTTGCTGAATAAAGCTATGTATTTCTTTTTTTTTTTTGTTCACCAGTCCCTTTATTTAGACCCATGAGTTGAAATAAAATTTGCAAATTCCTCTTTAAGCCTGTTAAAATAGAAACTCAGTATTTCTCAGTGAAATATAATACATGTACAACCTTCTATTCATTGCCTCTTACAGAATGGTCAGTAGAAAAAAAACAAATATGGTCTGGCTTGATCTCCTTTCCCCCTCCAAATACAAAAATAATCCCTGCTCCACTGCAGTCTGCTGAACCAATTGATTTCTCTGTTGAGGCTTAGGAGCACAAGGTGTAAGAGGCTCCTTGAGGCTTGGCACATGAAGTGTGGTCCAAATCTCCAAAGGTCTGTGAAAAGTTTCCTCTAAATGTAAAAAAAAAAAAAAAAAGCACAATGCCACGTTTTGCCTGCATATATATGCACTCATTAAATAGTAACTTCCATGAGCTTACTTCAAGAATCAAAATACTGAAAGAACACTTGGATTATGTACTTAAATCCAAGACACTAAATATCTACACCTTGACCTGCTCTATTTTTACACAGTTGTTTATGTGAGTGGAAAAGAGTGTTAATCCCTTAAGAATAAGTTCTAAACTTTAAACAGCATTTAAGATTGTAGCCCTTTTACTTTGAGACTGGGGGAGCTGGACTGCTAGGAAAATTGCAAAGGAAGTGTAACTTGAATGGGGTTATCTGAGATAACAGCATGGAAGAGCAGCCGTGTGTCGTTCTTGCCTGATTCAGGACAATGTTTTTAGCCAGTATCGTCTTGCTCTTTTTTTCCGTGTGTGTGTGCCTATATCCACAAACAGTTCTCATGAATGTCCAGCCCAACCCATGACTGCGTCACCAATCCTGAGCATTTTGCAGAGCTCTGCCGAGCAAAATCTTCCTACATACTTAAGTGAAATGTGCACCAGAGGAGCTGCATCTGTGGTGCCAGAGCTCCCGAGCAAATCCACTTCATGAAGCAGCGCTTTTCTGCAAAAGCACAATGCAAAATTACATCTAGTTGCTAATCTTACACATCCCTCACAATGCATTGTGTTGACTTGCACATGGAGGGATCCATAGAAGAGCTGCACACTGTTATAGTCTGAAAGTGAAGCTTATGTGCAGCTTGAGGAGTGCCTGTGCTTCGAGCTGGCTGTGTGCATTGGGGTCAGATCCACCCTTGGCACGCAGTGAAATCCCATACGTGTTTCCTCCTGGCAGGAGAGAGAGTGTGAGGCCAGCAGTTGGCTGGAGAGCCGCAAAACATTCGAGACGAAGATATTGGACATTTAGTCACTCATTTGCTGTCTCCAGGCTGGTGCCAGTTCTGCTGGAGCCTTTTCTGTTGATTTAGCTAGTTTTTGTACTCGCCTTTTCCTAAGAGCCTGGCTTGCCAGCTCCTTAAGCAAGGGCTATGGCTCTAGTGACCTGACTGCGGTGCCTGCCCTCGGGAGGTGATGCTAAATGTGGCCAAGCGTGTCTGCCACAGCAGTTCCCCAGGCATAATTCAGAGTGCAGCAGTCAACAAAACTGAGGCTCCTGACAGTATAGGTTGCTTTGAAGACGAGGAATTACATCCTTCTGGAACTACTGTAGCTTTATTTTTAATTAATGAGGTACATGAACAAGAGACAGGACTGATTCATAAAGAGATTATCTACTTCTGTGCAATAACAGTCATGGTTCAGGAAAAAAATAAAGGTTTATATGCACGTACACAGATACATTTTCTATTTGAGATACTTGCATTAGTTTAACTGTGGTATTTCAAATATGTATTCCAGCAGATACCTTGTAATTTTGTTTTAAGATGCCTGCTAACGTGGGGAGGGAAGGAGGGTGCTCCAGGCACAAGCTGCAGAGAGCATAGGAAGCTGGAATAAGCTCTGTCTGCTTGTTGCTTCCCTACAACTGACGAGCACAGGTCAGATGAGGACACAGAGGAGTAAACTGGGAAATAGTCCCAGTTCATAAAACAATACATAAGCTCATGCAGTTCCAAAACTAATTTCTTCCCCACTGAAAAGAAGGGGGAAGCATCTTGTATCATTTTTGATGCTAGAACTATTCATTTCAGAATATTAAAGCTTTGCTCACTCAACCACTGAAACAGGTTTAGAGAGGAATTTATGTTTAATGCTAGCACAGTATTTTTAAGTGACCTGCTTTTGTACAGTGATATTTTAGGAGAGACGAGCCTGAACTTGCATTTTATTTAAACTGATTGCAGAAATGTTTTTATGTCTTTTGCATGACAGCTTTGTTTTAGGATAGTTTTGCTGTTGCTTTTGTTGATTTTTGCTTGTTGCTTTGCTGATTTTTATTTCCAGCAAATACTGCTTTTATTAGGCTGGTATCTGCTGTCTTACTGCAATCAGATGCTTTGCATATATTTCATAGCCAGATGAAACCACCTACATTTAGGTGTGTATTGGGTCTCAGAGCTCCCAATTACACATCCAAGGACTCAATCCTTTGTCCATGCACAGGGATTTATTGTCATTGGAGACTCCCCTGGATACCTGAGACATCTGCATGGGGCTGACAAAGGTTACATCCTTGAGAGATGAATGTCCTTCTGGAATCTCACAGGTTCCCGAGTGTGATATTTAGACAGCTAAATGAGCATCAGTAGCTGAACTGCTCTTTTAAGTCACAGGAAATATATTGTCTACATCCCTATTGATGTCATGGGAGCATAGACACGTACAGGTGAGATTCACCTGTGTGTGAATCCCAGGAGATGCTCCAGGTATCCCAGCTACCTGCATGAGTAGGGTGTACTATAGGAGATCAAATCTTCTGAAGCAGCAGCTGAAGGACAGGCAGAATATCCTAGGTAATTTGGCATAGTTATAGAAGTTGAAGCAATTCAATTTTGCTGTGGATTGCATGTAGAGAGAGCTAATTGTAAGTCTGTTCATTTTGAATTTTCACCTTTATAGTAATCTGGATATGTTATGGTCCATAATTCTGCCTGCTTGCTGCTGCACGGACGGCAGTCTCGCTGCTCAGCTGCACACTGTTGGTCTTTGTGGTCAGGTTAAGGGGTTTTGTTATGCGCATAGACAGGATGACAGCTGTCAGCATGAAATTAAGTAGCAGCCTGGTGCTTTCTGGAGGCAGGGATTTGACTCCACACACTTTGAGGAACTCTTAGGCCTTGCAGTGAGATATCTTTGAACTCCAGCATATTCTCTGCTGAGAACTGAGTACCCACACAAAGTAAACTGCTACATGGCTTGTGTGCAAACTAATCAAATATCTCTTTTGTCATTTTTAACTGGTTGTACATTTTAAACAGTCATATTAAAAATCATATGTTTTGACTATAACTTAAATGTGAGGATTTAAATTTCCTCTGAAGTTACATTAATGGAAACTCTTGAAAGCTAGCGGGAGAGTTTTGCATTTCTCTATACAATCCATGAAGAGAGAGACTAACCAGTTTCAGTGATTCTGTACTACGCAGTTCTGCCCCATGTGGCCATACTCTCTACGCAGGCTAAGGACAAGTGTCTATGCAGGCTAAGGCCATGCACTAATACTTGGTGTCAGCAAAGGAATGGTGTAGTCGAGGATCTCTTTTCTCTGGGGATTTGCAAATGTCTGGTACTATGTTCAGCGCTATACTCAAAGCTTGTCTACATTTTATATAAATCTGAGATCAATCCAAAGTGTTCCTTTGAATGTAAGATAGAGTGCAGTCTGCATGTTGAGCTAAAGCATGGTGAGTTGAAAAAATATATATTTATTATATTTAAGCTATGTTTTCAGTCAGTATCGCCTTGATAGGAGTCTAAATGATGATTCTCATTACCAGTAATTTTGCCTTATCTGTCTCATAGTTTTATGGCATGTGTATATGACCCCTGTTCTAAGAACATGAGAGGAGTTGTTTTTTCTGTGTTGGTTCTTTGAGATTTTGGTTGGAAAACAATCTCAGATGGAATTAAACATTTAAGATGTTTTCACAGATCTGTTGTACTATTTCTGCAAGGCTCTTTTCAACTATTACTCCTTTAGGATCAAAATAATGAAAATATTGAGATAATGTGCCTCTGCTCACCAAATAAATGAGAATTTTGCAGCGTTGAGAGATTCTATATGCATGTATTTTTTATTATTTCAGAAGCGTTTTTGGATATTTAAATCATAAATTTTATTACTCTTAATAACCTAACTATATAATAAAGTGGAATGGTTTTAAACTGTGTCCAAGGTGGCATGACAATCATAGTCCTGCAAGTGGAAGCTAACTGTGAATCACAGGTTTTTTTAACTTGCTAGCCTGGTGCACATTATTGGAGGGTCACAGGCTTCCCATTAACATTTTTGCCATAGCTAGATCCCTATCTTTTGTATTAAGATAAATACTGCATTACAGATGCCTAACAAATAACCAGGAATCCTTGCTGGAATATTATTTGATATACTTGTATATTTTAGGTGCGTACATATTGGGAGCAGAGGGTCAGAAGATTTGCTGAAAGAAGTTTAATATTTGGTACTTTTTCTGACCTTCAGACATTATAGTGTATTCCCTGGAATGTAGTCAGTAAATGTTGCAATTTAGGAATCTTCTGCATGGGCTAAGAAGCACAGTAAGAGCATAATTAACATTTTGCATCTGATACACCGTGCAATTGGAGAGATTCTTAAATGAGTGGTTCTTATAAAGAGAATTTTTGAGAGACTCATTTCCAAACTAAATTCCTGAAATAAATGTATTAGATGGTATAGATCATAGAACAATAGTTGTTTTCATTTATGGAAATTTATTTGGAATTTTGAGAGGCAGAACATTTTCTTATTTTAAGATATGGTGTTGAATGATTTAAATGAATTTAAATAGACAAAAGTCACCTTGGGAATTATCCTGCAGACTGTCACCCAGGTGGCTTTGTGCTGTCAAAGGGCCATTCACATTGGTGGGACTGAATGCACGGGTAGAACTATGCATAGAAATACGTGTTTACTGTTGATGCAGAGGTGAGGCTGCGTTTGGATTTTGTATCCACTTGACTTTGGGACTGGCAGACTGTTCCTTGCCGTGGGTCTCACTTTCTGTGTAGGAGATGAACTTTGAAATGAGAGATTTGTCCATCTGTTCATAGAGTTGGGAGATAACCAGGATATTAGTGCCTGGCCTGCAACATTCAACAAATGAAAGAACAGGATCTTGCTGGCAGTTTTGGTTCAATTTATAAAGCAATTATAAATTCTAGCAGTCAGTACATCATACATGTATGGTATTTATTTCTAATGACTTTTTTAATCCTCGAGAAGACACAATGTTGATATTTTTGCATAGATATAACTATCCTAATACTGTTAGGAAGTACCAAGACATGAATGAGAAAGGGCACAGTCCTTCCTTACATTAATCTGCAAAATCTTACCTCCTTTTGGTAAATGAGTAGCTTAATATATTTAATCATCATAATATATCTGCAAATTCTTCCAGTTGGTTTTCTCTTCTTAATTCTTCTAACTGGAATCAGTTTGCAGTTGTGTGCTGCTATATTATCATGGAGTACAAGCCAAAGCAGAGAGTTATCATTAAACCCCAAGAAGTCCATAGTTGCAGCTTAGGGCATTTTATTTGACATGTGCTGTGGCAGAGTTGTTGATAATGCAGATTTTAAAGCTTGTATCTGCAGGCAGAGCCTTTTAAGCAGTGTCCTTATTTCCAGAAGTATAAGCAGCTCCAAGCAAGAAAAACGTTCCATTATACAGTATAAACTGCTGTAGAAGCCATTTCAGGAACAAGGATCAGAAAGTTTGGCACAGGAGAGTGTAAATTATAGCACTCTGATCTGGTTAAACCATTTCTGCTGGAGGGAAGATTCATTCTGGCAGAGATCAAAATAGTATTTCCATCATCACTTTCCCTTGTGATTAGGCATGGCTTTGATGGCTATCAGTGGATTTTGAGGGAAAGCCTTGGATGTTGAATCGATGCACTTCTGTATTGCTTTTACCACTTCCTAGCCAGTACAGTATGTTTCAAATAAGGCCCTTGTACTGGACAAAATGACAGTGTCTGGGATCTCACATGGAGACAAAAGAAGTCCACCCTCTGTACGTTCTGTGTTGGCATTGCTGCACAAAACTAATGAGAAGAAATTGAGATGTTTAAGAGTGGAAAGATATGTGCTGCATTTGAGCTGTAGATAGGCCTCTCTTTTGTAAAGAGGAGAGGAGAGAAAAGAAAAACTTGCTGCTGAAGTTTTCAAATACGGTAGTCTTCAGAAAAGCATATTCAAGCATGTAGGTGAGCGGCTCCCATGGTTAAAATGCTAACTTGATGTGTCAGAGATTGTCTTCTATGTCCTCTTCTCCAAACCACATCTGACTCCAGCTTTTACTAATGAAAGTTCAGGATATCTTTTCCTGCAAGATCACCAAGCACCACTTCAGGAACAATCAGTTTCAGCCAGACACCCTGTGAAACAACGTACATGCCACCGTTTCTCCATCCAACTCTCCCATATATCTGTCTAACATTACAGCCATTGTGTAGACTTGCTCTATAGCTGCTTAGCTGCCATATTTTCTTCTGTGTTAAACACAGCCTCACCAATTTGTCCTCCCCTGATTGCCGGTTTTGAAGTCGTTTGCCAAGAGGAGCCCCACCTCGGTATTTAGCATGAGCAGCAGTCAGCAGCAGCGGTTGATCCTTTTGCCTCTCGGCAAGGTTCGCAATCCCAGCGCGCGCCTTGCGTGTCCTCCTGTGAACCAGCTCCGCTCCTCCATCTACAGCAAGGAGCCGCACGCCAAACCGTGCTTCCCACTGGGCCCTTGTGGTGGCTCTTGATGGAGGAGCTGCCGGGTACCAAGCAGGCCAGGGGGGCTATTACCCACTTCAAGTAAGAAGCAACTTCAGTGCAAGTGCTTTAGAGGTGATCAACTGCTTAAGTACCCTCTGCAGAGAAACAGACTGTTTCTCTTAGTGTCAGATACTGGCTGTGCGTGAATGGCTAATATTTTCTGTCTATAATTTTAAAATTGCTCTGTCAAGGCAATGATTAAGGCACGTGAGCTTACTCTAGTCTAATGAGGCGACCTCTATGCACTATGAGTTTGAAATACAGCATTGTCTTGCTCAGAGATGTGCAGTTCCCCCAAATGGCAGCACTTGTGTCTCCGTGTCTAGAATTTGATCCAAAACTTCATTTACTAGAGTTATTCTTCTCCCTAATTGCAGCCATCAGAAACAATGTGCTTCTGTTTACAGTTGTCACCACTTACGGTAAAAAACAGATTTTGTGCAGCTAAGCTAACTGCAAACAACAACTTCTGTTCACACAGGCATTTAAGTTTGTGTTTTTAAGGAAGAAGATTAGATGATGGACATAGCAAAAATGTTCCCAGAAGTTTCTTAGAGCTATCTAGGAAGTTAGCAACTCATAAAATTCCTGATTCTTTCTTTTTATTTTAACTTTCCTTTTGGTATTTTAAATATAGTTGTATAGTTCATGTGATTTTAACTATTTAGTAGAGTATGTACCAAATGACCTGAGTTAGTGAACTGACTGAACAAAAAGCAAAGCAAATAAACACTAATCTGTATTATAAATGCATATTGCATAACTTGTAATGGATTATTCTATGCAATGGAGCACATGCATAGCAGATTGCTTTCAGTACTGTAACACGGAAAAGCAAATGTTGTTATTGCACATTTCATGCATGCAATAAAATGGCCCTGGGAAACAAAAATATTTCAACGGTGATACAGTTACTATGCAGTAACTTACCCTGCCTGATTTAAAATACAGCAGATTTCAGAACCAAGAGACTGTCTAGAAAAGTTGCAGCTTTTCTTTCCATGCTGTGCTCTGCAAAAGTCACGATCAGAATTACATTTGGAAAAAAAAAATGTGGGGAGAGGAACAGAGGAATTTGAATTTTTTGTTTTGCATAACTGGGAACTGGAGAAGCATCTTTGACCAAAAGGTGGTTCCTCCACTGTAGATAAAGGAGAACCTGTTAAGCACCTCAGCATGATTGCAGCACTGGTCAGTGCTCCTTTCAGGCACTCCAAAGGATCAGAAGAGAAATATTTCTAAGTAGGAGTTCACAAAGTGTAGTCCCTGAATTACATGGAGTAACTGACAGCTTTCCACTGGTGACCACCATCAACTGAACCAGATACTATTCAGGCTTGAATTCCAGCACTGTTGGATACTTAAGAGAACTGGAGCCATCAGCCATTTGGAGGACGATTTGGTCCAGCAGAATTTGTGGTCAAATGGGCTCCAGACAGCCTGTTTCTCATCTGCTTGTTTCAAATCTTGACTAACTTCTCTGCCTTTCCAGTTACTCATAGTAGCAGTAGAAGTGCAGTGGAACTGCTCGTAGGGTGATCACCTGCTTCCAGGGAAGCTGGAAAGGGGACCTGGGAAGGCAAAGTGGTTGGGAGCTGGTGCATTGAATGGTCCTCCCTGAACAGACTCCAGTATGGGTCTCTCTATTCCCCTGGGAAATAAAACTACCCAATTTAAGCTAGGATAAATGTGGTATTTGGAAGCCAAAACAAGTCATTTTTCTTTTGAAAGATATTTAGTATTTGTCACCAATGTCACCTCAAGGTCTCAAAAAAAAAAGTATCAGCAATTGAAAATGGTTGATCGGGCTCTAGTGTGTGGATTTGCAGAGAGTCACTGATACGACACCGTAGCAAAGGTTCTTTAAAAGATGTCAAGGAAAGGAATGGAAGGATTTTCACGGATTAACAATTGATCTAAAGGTGACATCAAGGAATAAATGTTCAGCTTCTGCAGCAAAAACATCTCCAAAAGAGTGTTTCCATTCTTCAGCCGAAACAAATAGAAATTAGAGAGACAAGCTTTGCAGCTTGGGAAGCTCAGTCATGGGACGTGACAGAAATCTTTGTGGTCTTGCCTGGTGCCAGGAAGATGAAAGAGGAAGACGTGAGCACAGGGCAGCTGTTTGGGGCCCTGCTTGGATTCCTGTGTCTGTTTGTTCAAAGGCTCTGCGTTGTTGCTGCTAAAATGATGGAGGATACTTTGATAGGAGAAATGCAACAGTTCCACCCTGCTGAGAAAGTTTAGTTCTTGTGGACTCTCCCTTTTACCCAGAATATATCACGGAAATTTACTGAAATATATTTATCCTTTATTTGGTCTGGGGTTTTGTTTGTTTATTATTCCCCTAGCAATGTGTAGTCTTGGCTTTAGAGATGGGGCTGACACAGAAAATTTATGGGCAAGTCTGAAACTCTGTTGGATCAAGAGTTTATGTTTGAATCCATATGTGCCAGAACCCTGTGTTTTTCCCTCGGTAAAGGCAGAGTAACCAGGGCCATAGCAGGCCCCGTGCACGGGCTCCGTTTGCCATGTGTTTCTTCCAAGGGACCCTGAGCATTTGACCCAGACCCCGGCAAAATGGGGATGACTGCAGGGATGTTTAAAAACTACAAAAGCAACAACATGTGCAAAGTGAAATGATGTCATTGCAGCTTTTGAATTTATGTGCTTGCTCTCCATCGCTGGAACACGAAGCAAATACTGGTTTGTCTTTGAGCAGGTGATTGTAAGCGTTAGGGAAGGGACTGTTAGGCAATAACTATAAATGTTAACATTTGCTATTAATTATTAAATAGCTAATAATAATTTTAGCTCTGAATGAAAATGCTGATGATAACTAGAGTTAGTGTTTAGGCTTTAATTCAAACCATGTGTTTTAATCTGTTCGTATATATCCTGCATTCATCTTTGCTTGCAATGAGATATTCTTCTGGAAGATATAAGTAATTATTACAGGAATGGAAATTATTAGTGGTTCATGGTTTGGCAAGTAAAAAAAATGCCTTTTTAAGTTCTTAGCATCTATTTTAGAAGACTTCTACAACGGAAGCGGTTGAGGATAGAAAATAATTCAAAGAGTTTTCTGTCGTAAACTGCATGTTGACTATTTAGGGTCAATGCAAATAGGGTGTTTGAAAGAATAGAAGTCTCCAGACTCATTTTGCTGTACCATTAAATCAGTTTATATTCATAGGGCAAAGGAAAGTATTCTTGAGTAACCTATAAAAGAGGTGTTTAAAATGGGTGAACAATGGGGAAAAATGTTGCTGTATACTTGGACGACATTATTTTGCGCTGAACTGTTTGGTTCTTGGATCTGTTATTCAGTGGGTTTGTGGGGGTTGTTCAGTCTAGCTAACTGATGTCGTTAGCTTTGACCATAATTACTTCATCTGTTCTTGATCAGAAATTGCCCTGTAATCCACATGCCTCCACTTGATTCCAGAGCCAAGTGCACTAGCACTTCTTGCTGTGAAGATCTGACAAGCCACATCCTAAGAAAAGCATCTAGGACAGCTCCACAAGTAATGATGTGGATGTGGGATCAATAACTACAGTCTCTGCTCTGCTTTCTGAATCTGTGCCATTTGTGCAATAGGAAGCAGTAAAGCGGATCAGTAAAACACAAGATACCTCCTACAGATCTTGGCATGAACCTCTTAGCACCTAGGTCCTTTCAGGATTACAATTAAGTCTTTGGTGGATTGTGTCATGCCTTGCAGAGGTGCAAGGCAAGGCTGCACTCTCCAAAGGTTGCACTGGCAGCTACTTAGGACAGCCAGCTGTCATAGCTGTGATTTTGCTTAACCCCCCATTCCTGAACAAGCTAATTCAGTTGGAGTACATTCATTTTTGCCAAGTCACCTGCACTGTTGCAGACCCATTCTGAATGAGTTTTCATATTAAGATGGTGGAATTTAGTATGGCTGCCCATAGAATACAGCTGCTCCTGTCTGCTTTCCCCAAGCTCTGAACACTAAGCAGTTGTTCAAAGTAGGTTTTTCTCTGAGTTAGTCTTTGCTCCACGAGTCCAGGAACACTTGTTTTTCACGGGGAGGAACGGACTTTACTGACTGGGGGCTCCTGGGCATGTTTGCATGTGGTGAAACCTTGTGAATGTTCTGTTGAGATAAGTGAGTGACAGCTTCCCCTTGGTGTTCTCTCAGGAGGTAAGGATTTTTGTTCCAGAAGTGCTAAGCATCTGAAAATATCTATATCCTCCTTGCAGGGCTCCCAATCTGATATGCTATCTTATCCCCCTACTACAGCAGGCTTGATATTCTGCTACACCACTTTATCTAGCTAGTAGACTAAAGGAGCAGTTCTGGACACAGGAAAAACTGCAAGGATTTCATCTATCAGGGTTACTGTTAGGTCTGTGTTGTCCAACTTCTTAACAGAAGGCTTGATTGGGAGTTATTGTTAAATGCTGTTTTTCAGTTATGAGATCTTGTTACTGTTGGAATTCAGCATGTTTTTTTCTTCCCACTTGTTAAGCCAAAAGTGCCATTTTCTCTTTAGAGAATGAGGATTTTTTTTCTTCTTGCTTTAGAGAAGTGTCAAAAATTAATGTTTTGCTCTTTAATTTCATTATGTCTCCATGAAATCCCTCTAGAATTACAACTGTGGCAATACTTCTCACTTCCACGGGTTTTAATTTGAGGAATTTGCAGAGATGTGTGAAATGTTATTAAGAGGTCCAGTAATCCCAATCTCAATATGCACTGACTTTCAAATTTGAGAAACAGTGTTAGTTTTCCTGAAGTGCTAGGTAGACCTAGAAAAAGTAAACTTCAGACTTGGGATGTGGCTCTTAACTCACTCCCTGTAATGTGGACTAATCAAAAAATAAATATCTTGGATGGACAGAGCTCCTGGATTTTAATAGAGATACCCTCTATCCGCTCAGCTAATTGTCTGAGGAAACCCCTTCATTCAGTCAATTACAGGTTATGAAAAGTCACTATAATCTTCTAACAAATTACTTCTGGTAAAGCACTAGGATCTCTCACATCCCTTTTGTACTGAAGATAACCCACCCTATCTTCTTATGTGAGTGAAAAGCTCTGCAACATTTCCTGATCGTTAGTAGAATATTAAAAGAATATTTAAAAAAGAATTTTAGAAAAATACCTAAGATCAAATCCTCTTTCGTTTAGATAAGGACAAAGCTTTGATTTTAGATAAGGGGAAAAGTAGTTTATACCTGTGTTTGGGATGTTTACGCATGGACATGTCCCTGGGAGGAAGAGAGCTGGCACAATCAAATTTTTACAGGCCAAAAATCTACTGAACGGTTCAAGGAAGCTGCTGTGCAGAGCACTTAGTCTATCCCAAGCTCTCAAATAGAGTTTATTTCAGTGCTAAAATATGAGATTGATTTTACTGATTACGTCTGGCTTTTGTTTATATTAGTAGGTGGCTCCCACATGGTCTCTGTGAAATTTGCTTTTCATTTTTTTTATCATTTCCTGAAGGAAACGTGCCCCCAATTACCTGAGCTGGCACTAACTCGGCCAAAATACAAAAGGGATTGCAGTAACCTGAAACAGTTAGTTGAGGTTGGGGCTTGATGACAGGCATGAATGAGAAGCTTCCAAAAAGTCACTTATTTGTCTTATTGTAGACAAAATCGCTACGACTCCAGAAAGGATAATGGTTCTGTGATAAACAGATTTGTTTGAAACAAGCTTTCAGCACCTGGCCATGCTGCAGAAAATCCTCTGTGCCCTTGGCAAATCTACTAATATCTGTGTTCTGGCTCCCCAGCTGTAAGAAGGAAGGCATGTTGAGGATAAACTCCATAATTGCTTTGAGTTGATCAGATATCGTGGTGTTGAATTTGCTCAAGTTACGCAATATTCTGTCAGCAGTGTTGAATTTATTGTGCAGAGCAAAATGATAAAAAAAATATTATTTTTCCACACTCAACACTGGCAGGCAGCCGCCTCGACCAAGGCAGCTGTGTGTTTGTCAGCAAGTAGGTGACAGCAGCAGCAAGCAGAGAAAACCCTCAACCATTTCCTCCAGTGCCTACTTGATTTCTGCATAAATCCTATACTCACAGAAACTTTGCTTTTCTTCCAACAGGCAAGGACTTGTACTAATGTGAGTCCATAACTAATTGTTACCATGGGAAACTATGAAATGGCCACCCACATTTTAATTTCTGAATAGGACTCTTGTTCAGGCATATTCTTCGATGGGTCTGTGAATGTATGCACATAGTGAACAGAGGCTCCTTCCCCAGAGCAGCATGGTCAGGAGGACACAAACTCTTCCTAGAAGGAAGGAGCATCAGCAGCATCGGGAACAATTTCTCTGTGAGGCTACTTTGGTATTAGGGACACCCATGGTGCCATTTTCTGTTGCTTCATGTAGAAGGGGACCGCTGGTCAGGTGAAATTTTCATTGTTCTTACTCAAATAATTGCTCACTGTGATCCTTCAACTCTTTCTACACTGAGTATTGTGCTCCAGAACTAAAAATGGGAGTACTGAAGCTTTTCAAAGAAGAAAGTATTTTGTTTCCCATCATGAACATATTTTCTCATTTTCTTGCTTTCCGAAAAGGCTGAACTAGCCCATGTGAAGTTTTCTAAAATATTTCTGGCCTAAGACATACACCCAGTTTAGAAAATCTCAGTTCAGATGATTAAGGTTGGAGAAGTTATCAGCTATTGAAACACCCTTGTTTGCAAGTAGCAATGGAAAAATGTGCCTAACCCCGGTCTCCGCTAGGCCATGAGAAGGGAGGTGCCTCTCCGTAATTTCTGCTAACCAGCAGGTGCTTAAGGAAATCTAGGAGAAAAGCCAAATTTCTTTAAGGATGCAGTCATATGCAGAGCATAGACAGCAGGGCATAGACATCTATAAATGTAAATCCGTGCACTACTGTCCCTTTAGCCAGAGTCTGTGGGAAGCAGGCTCAAACTTACTGATGAAAATATTGTGGGAAAAGGCTACCTTGTCACTGGATTTGCTGCACATTTGCTTTGGATTGTGAATTTGGCTCTGTTTTTTGAGATGAAAGAAACTTCGGCCCTAGAGTACAATTCTTGGCTTCCTCCCTGTCTTTTAAAACAGTCCAATCTGCCAGTTCCTTGTGTGGATCCAAATAGTGACTAGATTAATATAAATGTCAATTACAGCACAGTTTAGGACAGCAAATAAATACTTGTTGCCATCTGCCTGATGTTTCTGTGGGGTGTAGCCCTTTCTCCGGCAAATAACGGCCTGGGGTGCAGATGCCTTAGGAGGGGTCTTCGGCTTAGGCCTTGTGTCTTTTATCGCACTTGGCCTGGGCAGTGTAAGAAGTGTTTCCATACACCTCCTTTTTTCTTTTTTCTTTGAGTCCAGAGAGATGTAAACTCTACCTCCTGTTAATCTGATTGGGTTTTGATGGATGAGCTAATGTAGATACAGAATATTAAGGAAGAGATGAATGTGGATGCATAGCTACTTGGTGAGATTTTGGATAGTGATCGACCTCTAACTGCCATACTTTATCATTTACTTAAATTACAATTTTAATTAAAACCAGAAGATCTGTCATCCAACTAACATGCTTTGTCTAGTATTGTGAGAGTATTAACTACTGATACTGAAATTGAAAGTAACAAAATTAAATATCTTCTGGTTTTCTCCAAGAAGTTCTCTGCTCTGCATTACCCAATTTTCCTCATCTGAGTAGTTGGCTAAGTGAGAAGAGGCATGTTAGTAAAAACATGAATATGAAACCCATTTTATAAAAGTTTCACTCTTTCTAAATGACCTTAAAGAATTTTAAGAATGAATGAAACCCAACAGCATATGGGCAGACAGAAAGTGGTCAATCTTTTTTGATGAAATATCAATGCTGAAAAAGTAAAAGAACAACAGCATTAATGTTTTTTCTTCCTCGTGGTAGCTTGTCTACCTGCATTTTTCCTTTGATACTTTAACACACTGTACTTGCTGTGTGGACCACATAAAACCTGTTCCTTCCCCCTCACTAAGTAGCTAAAATGTTGGTTTCAAATACGTTAAATTATATAAAATCCAAGTCTTTACCATTTTATAGTTGCGACTGTAGAACTGTGAGCACAATAGGAGCTTATAATTGACTGTATTTTTCTTTTTCTTTGTAAAATACCTTATTGAATAAGATGGATCATTAGGAGAATAATTTACTTTAAAGCAGAAAATGTTGTACATAACATATTCTAGATGTCATGTTTAATCTTTTTGACAAACATACCTGTTGAAACATGAAAAAAATAGTTATTCAGCTGAAACTGCTTGTTTTATAACTCAAAGTAAATTGCACGTAGTTGTGTTTTCAACAACAAAATTCTGTTATATAAAGTGGTTGGAAAACAGTTTTTTTCCTGAAACTTTTTATTGTTTTTGTTCTGATTTTTTTTGATCCATTACTGTGCAAATTCATCACACACAGCTTATCCTAAAGTTCTCCTATTAGCTTTTTAAGCTAACCAAGCTGTGTAAATACATTAGGACAGGTCTAACCAATTTAAAGAAAAGTGTAGATACATCCATTCAGAGTTCAAATGTGTCCTGCTGTCTTTTATCATCAATGTGAATCATGGCAATTTACATGCTTAAAATAGTTCATAAAGCACAGCAAAAAAACAGCAAACAGAATCTGTCTAGAGGAGACAGAAATATATACTGGGCTTTTTAGTTTGGTGTTGTGGGAAGATTTTTGCAGGAAGAGGCCAGAAGTTTTCCATTTGTGTGTTTTCAGCTTTATTTTGAATTATTTTGGTGAGCTTGAAATGCTGTGTGTTGAAAGCTGTGGAAACTGAAATCTTTTGTTTGTCCCTTCATAATGATATAGTACAAGAAATTAAAATACATGCTTCCAGAACAGGGCTAGATCGCAACCAGTTCACCAGACAGAATTCAAGCTTCACACTAAATCAGCATTTCACCTCTTCACTGGTATTTGCAGAAAAGGGATGGGATTTGCCACAGGTTGAGTCACTGCAAGATTTGGAGACATGTCAGTGGTGTATAGTCCACCAGCCTCATTCCAGACAGCATGAAAAATCAGTGAGTAAGTGTTGTAAAAAATTTTTAAAATACCTCAAAATGGCATTGCTTGGGCCAGGTAAAGGAGTGATGCCCCTTTCTCCAGACGAAGGCTGATAGCATTTCCTAAAACGAGCAAGCACAGTTTGCCAAAACAGCAAAACTGTTAGGGAAAGTAAGACCTCAAGACAAGCGTATATTCTTGTTGTCAAGCAGGGATGTTTGGAAGATTTTCTTAATCTTGAATCATAACTACTGCGTGGACATAAGACAGTAGATACTTCATAAATAAATACTGTAAGAGGGAGTAGAGTCCATCTAAAACTAGGTAAGGGCGAGTCCACCCCTTACAGGTAGAAACAAGGAATCCTTTGCATGACTAAACAGGATAGGGCATAGAGCAAAGCCAGTGAAGACAGGCAGGTAGTAAAGTTGCACAGGTATCTGTGCTGGCACTTGTTCTGTTCTATAAATTCATAAACAGCTTTAAAAAGGGGGCAAATATTGAGGTTACCAAGTTTGCTGATGTAATATTAAGTTGCTTAGGATTGGAAAGAGAAAGGCAAACTGAAGAGCTGCAGAAACACCTAATAAGATGAGTGTAATAAATCAGTAAATCAAATTCAGTGTAGATAAAGGTGAAATATAAAATGTAAGTTTTTACCTGTCAACCAAACACAGTCTAGACTGCCTATAAAATTTCAGTCTTATTTGACCACTGGGACTGAGGAATGCAATTTTGCAGTTATGATACATTGTTCCATGAAAATGCCAGTGAATGCACACTGCAAAGGTAGCATGTGTTTCCAGTCTTCCCACTCTCCTCTTTTAAATTCCCCAATTTACAAGAGAAATATATATTCAGAGAATGGCAACACAGATGAGCAAAGGTAGGGAATGGATTCTATAAACTGAAAACAACTATAGTAACTATTCTGGGTGGAAAAGGTGATAGGGAAGAGGAAACATATGTCTATAGAAATAATAAAAGGTATAGGACACACAGAAGGATTACTGTCTTCCCTAGTAGAAAAAAAACAGTAATTTTTAAGCTTGCAGAAAGGAAGAGCAAAATAAGCACAAGGTTATTCTTTGTGAAATCCATGATTAGGCTGTGAAACAAACTCACTGCTGAAGTCAAGGATCCTTAAGTCTGGGTAAGTTGAAAGAGGTACTGAACAAAAGACACCAATCCCACACCAATTTGCAAGTGTGGAAATGGGACCCAATCCGGAATTGCGTGCAGAATCGTGTTACCCATCCCTCTTGTTTATGTTCTGTTCCCTGAGGATCTGCTTAGGATCACCCTCGGAAAAGGATACTGAGCGAGAGCAACTGATGCTGTTTATCCTTGTGACCTTTGCTAAGTTGTAATTTTTCAGATGCATCCAAAATCTATATGCTGAAGCAAAGGATCAGCAAGGTGTCACCCATGTCAGCTGCAGCTAGGGTGTTGAGTGCAGGTGCCAAGTGGTGCTAGGATGATGATTTCATCACATCTATGCACTAGAAGGGAGAAGAGAGTTGGTGTAGTGGTTTGCTATAGCAAGATCCGGCGTGTGCACAGTGCTGAGAGCGATTCTGTGTTGTCTTGCACCTCCCAGGACAGACTCTCACTCATCCCTGTTCTTCTGGCCCTAGCACAACATGACGTGCAAGGTTTCTACTACCGCTGCACTGGTTGTTGTCATTTTTTCTTTGCAATTATCTGGTCTCTTAGGGGAAAAAAATTGCAACATATGTTCGAGACAGGGCAAGCCAAGAGAAATTATGCAATCAAAAAAGGAATTTCCATATGGAATAGTTGAAATAATTATGTTAGATGTGGTTTGATATTTCTACTGAATTTTACACTGATCATTGCGTTTGATACACAGTTTTGGAAATAACATGGCCAAAAATCATGTTAACTATACATGAAATACTATATAACCAGTATTTAAGGGAAACCAATAAAAAGTAAGGATCTCAAGGATACCATGGAGTTTTTTTAAAAAAAATTCTGCCAACTTTTTGCTAGAGTTCAGAGACATTTTATGCCTATATGAGAATTCTGTTACTGAGCAGGAGTAATAGAAGTAAATGGCATCAGTGCAGTGCCTGTGTTGGTGTGTCATGTTCAGGTATTTGTGTTCTTTCCACAGAAAATGCTAGAAATAGTCAAGACTCTAGTCAACTTTGAGAAATTTTTGGCTCCTTTTTCTGCTTTTGGTATGCAATGAATATCATTTTGGCTATATTAAAGTTAATAACACCTTCAGAACATTTTAGCACAAGGACGGGCAAGACTTAGGCTTTCGGTAGTTCCTCTCGCCAGATTTTCTCAGCTGAGAAGGCTTTATCCCTCCTCAGGAGCTGCAGTTATGCAGTTCTGTCCAAGAACACATGGTCTTGGCAGCGAACTGGTGCGGGCTCTCATGTAGCTGGAGGGCTGGAAATAACTGTTCTAAAGTAAAAACTTCAGATGGAAAATGCTTTAGATGTAGCACTGGGTTTTACTGTGTCTTCTGTGATGACAGAACTGGAGGGTGCTTTTTAATTTCATTTTATTTTATTTTTTCCTCTCTTTTTGCTTTCCTCTAAAAAATAAGCGGCTAAACAGTTTGCCCATAAAAATAATACAGCACATAGTGAATTGTATGGAGCCTGGTGCCAGAGATGTAGCATCTGCATTTATTTGTGAAATCTAAACTTTCAGCCACTTTGAGCTATATGGGCATAAGATTTCACCATGGATATCAATGTTCAGTCTTTATTTTAGAGTTATTCTCCTTTCTAAAGTCAGCTACCTTATTTTCCAATTACTTTATTTATGCTAAAGGCAAAACTGTTCAGCCAGCCAGCATGTGGGGTAAATTGTTATCAGTTAAACCTCAGCACATATGGTGAAAATAAATGTGGTGTTTGGATCAACACATTCTTTTAACAGGATGAGTTGCTTTCATATAATTGTTTCCAGCATCCATTAATTTGATATAATCTTGCCAACAACAGCTGTGAGAAAATTAGGAACTGTTCACCAGCAAAGGCAAGATGTTAAAAACAAAATATCCAATGTTACAATTCTGATTAAAATAAGTAAAATATTTTATTAGTATAAGTACTGTAGCATGTTATGATAAGTGATATTTAAAGCACAGTTGGTGTCTCGATATAAAATGCAAACTTGGCAGACTTGCTGTATTATTATTATAAACAGTGACCACAATTTACACTTCTTATAGAGGACCTTGGTTTTGACAATATCAAAACACTTAATAGGTTAATATAAATTTAATGTGCAGTCAATATGTCTCACAATTACTAGTTTTGACTAACAAATGAGAGAATAGAGATAGAAATGTAGTGATTTTTCAGAAATTCTGAGGTGAATACAACCGTTGAGAGCATAGTGGCTTGGAAGAGAAACACTTGTATCGTGGCTCCTAGGGGATCCATCAGGCTCATGATGCATTGACTGAATCCTCTGAATAGGCACAACCAGGCTGTGTGAACTGCCTGTGATGGGAATTGGAAGCACTTGTTTCTTTGTTGGAGCAGTGAATCTCAACTCTCTGCTTGCTGTAAGCAGTTGTTGACTTAGGACACTCATCCTCTACTTGGTAATCTGTTCTGTTTGCTAGCAGGGCTTAGAGTTCTTGTGATTATGGCTTTGCTTCTTAATGAATGATGCCTTTTTTATGACAGACCGAGGCATTTAAAAGAATAACTTCTAAGTTTTCTTTTCCTTTGTGAAGAATAGTAAGAGATTCCATAGAGATAGTAAGAGTTATTGTTGGCCGTGCTCTTGGTGGGTTGAGAGAGATACACCTATAATTTTCCTAGTCCTGCTGCCACATGTCCAAGAAGCCTATTTCCAAATATTATAGGGATGAACCTGAAGTGAATCAGCAGAATTTTATATATTGTCCTGCCAACATTCATCTTTTAAGTCTATTTTGAACTCTGTGAACTCTTTGGAGCAAGACAAAAAGGGAAGACTTTAGTGTATGGAAGAAGTATGAGGAAAAAGTAATCTAAACATCATTTGGCCACTAGATGGAAACAGAAGCAGCAAGTGGGCATATATGTCTATAAATATATGTATTTGTATATTCATCTGAATATTCTAATCTCTTATCAGTGCATGCAAATACAGAGAGTAAATAAAATAGTTGTTATTAGAATTGAAGTCAAGAATGAACTGGTCAGAGAAGAATGTGGTAGAGAGTTCAGAAAGAGAGCTGAAATTTAAAAAAAAAAAGATGCAAATACCAATCAGAGGGCAATTGAACTTGTGGAAGCTCTAGAAAACCCTGAAAATCCTGAAAGCAGTAGAAATCTGTCACATCAACAGAGGCAGAATTTGTTAAGAATGTCCTCCCATTTTTTCTGTGTTTTTAAACATTACCAATGTTTTGTTCATGGAAGGACCAGGAAAGAAATAATCTTGGGTCTTTGAATGTGCCTAGAGTGATTTTCTGTGGAGAAATATTGCTTTTGAAGAGCCTTGGAAAGTTGCAGTCACATCTCCAAATCTTAACTGTTTTCATCCAAACTTGAATCTCCAAATCCTATATCATTAAACCAAGGAATTTGAGCCTGCTTATAAGAAAAAAATCCATATTTTCTCAGTTAAGCAACTATTCTGCATGTGTGCTATTAAATCGTGGAATCATAAAATCTTGAAATAACTTAGATCAGAAGAAACCTTTATGTCTTTATGTCTCTTATCCAACTTGTGCTGAAAGAAGATCCGATTTTGAAGCAGGATGAGGTTGCTCAGGGCTTCGTGCCTAGATCGCTTGCACTCCAGCGTGTTGCCTCTTCAGAGGATGTCAGGTGTGAAACTGAAATATCTACCCCTTGTTTAAATAAGTGCTTGTCTGCTACCTCTTCTTGTTGGGCCAGCCTGAGGCAGATGCTCGCCTGAATATCCCCTGGCCAGCCATCCCTCTGAGCCTAAGTTCTCACCTGCCTTCTGCTCCATAGCAGAACTCCATGTGCTTGAGATGCTCCACAACCCTCTCACCTTCTCATTCTCCTTCTGTCCTTCCTGCAGACCCTCTGTCTTTCCACTAGTGCATTACAGTCTTGTCACATCTCTGAATTCTCGCAGTTTCTCCTTTTTGCTTCCTATGCTATGTGCATTTATGTGCAGTGCCAGTTACCGTCCTTTCTTGGGAGATCATCATTACTAAACCATCAACTGAGATGAAGTGCAGCATAACTTCATGCAACCTAAATTCTTTAAAAATGCTTAACTCCTGAGCTATTCTGTTTTCTTTAGTTTTAAAGGAATTTGAATTTTCCACAGTGCAGGGTTCATGTAAAAATAATTTCCTGATTTTTAAAGGAAAAGTTCAGTTTGCAGCAACCTTTTCAACAAACTTTTCCCCAGATATACCTGCCCTCTATTTTTCAAAGAAACATCTTTGACAGTACGTTCAAGGGGGTCAAACTAAACTGCCCAGAGTATATAGAGCTTGCAAGGAAAGGTGGCTTCTCAAAAGAGATGTACTTGGACTCTGAAAAACAAATGGCAGCAATTGTAGGGGTGCGTACAGCATTGCTTGCAGTAAAGCCAAGCCTGTAGCACAGGCATGGCTTAAAGAAGGAGCAGTCGTGGCAGAGAGTTGACCATCCACGCCCTCCTTCCTGCTGCCAGGACTGCCAGGGTCCCCACCTAACAAGGTCTCACTGTTCTACCTCTGAAAATATTTCACTGTCGGAATTTAAAAATATATGTATTTTGAAAATAAATCTGCCTCACTTGATGCTTTTGGGGGAGTTCCAGAAGTTGGAGCTGGAGGTGCTCAGGAAGAGAGAGTCCAATAGCACGACAGGAACACACGTGTGACAGGCTCTCCTCAGCCATGGTTCAGCTCATCCTGAAGCAGAAGTCCTTAAGACACTGGATGATTTGCACCTGTTTCTCTCCTCCAAACACAGACTGCTCGCAGCCCTATGAACCCTATCAGTATCTAAACCTGAGTGATGCTGCTGTCACCTTTTCCGAGTCTTACCTGTGTATGACCACATCTTCCTACTGCTTGTGGTTGTTGAAATCCATTCTGTGAGCAAGCGTAGACACTTACAGGATACAATAAAGGCTATATTTTGAAGTTCTTTTAGGATTATTGTGGCAGTGTCAATAGCAGCCTATTGTGTTGTGGCTTAACATTCACAAGAAGAACGTACCTTAGTTTAGGGCACAACTTTTACTGGCACTAAGCATCCTGTGTCTTTGCTCTCAAATGGTTGAAGCTCCTTTTAAATTGACACGGGTTATAAGGGCTTTCTTGTTTGCTGTGCTTGTTTGCAGATAATTTTGTCTGCTGTTTATATTCTACAGTGACACATTATAATGCTTGGCTATGTTAAGCACTACAAAACTGTTGTTCAGTCTGTGCAAGCCTAGACATAATTTTAACAACTGTTGATAGAAAAGGTCTGACACAAACAGGTATGTGGAAAAATGCCAATCTGACTGGGAGTTCAAAGGAAAGCAAAAGAAAATACTTTCTGGCATCTTGGAAAGAAACTTGAATATGTTTTAACAGATGTGCAGGCATTTTGGAGAATATTCGGAGTTTTTTTCTTTTCCTTTTTTTTGTTGCTGTTGTTTCTGTGTGTATATAAATTAATCAAAACAGAGCAAAAAGGTATTTTTAACTTGCAGCCTTTCATTCTTTGCTGAACAGCCTCCTTTTCAACCAGGCTAAATATCCATCCCTAATTAGTAGCAGATGCAGCAGTACGTGCACAGGCGTATGTCAAGAGGACATTTGGAAATCATAGCAGAAGGTACAGTGCCAGAGAGGAAAGAAATATGTGAAGCTGCAGCAGGGAGTCGTGGGGAGAGTTCAGCAGTTGTTCTATAAAGAGAGGCAGGCAAGGGGACAGCTGCGAGGGGCCTCTAGGTAACCCTGAAACACAAGCATCTGACCCCAGTTTCTCTTTGGCAGAGAGCTTCTGTTTACTATCTGCATGTGTCAGAACTGCACAGGAGTTGAGACACCTTCATAACTGATTTTTCCAAATCATTTAAACATTTCTAATTTTTTCTTCACAACTCATAGGCATTTTTAGTACTATAATGTGCTCATATTCATTTTCTATGTTTTTTCTCTTGCTGTTGCATTGCTGTGTAGAAAAGGCAGGCCAACTGTGGAGAAAGTAATTGACTGTATACCAAGGAAGAGGATATAAACATGTCAATAAAAAGAACATGAAAAAAACAGAGGGAATTAAAAGCAAAAGATCTTTGAGCAGTGCTCTTATTATATTGTTATTATTTTTTAATACTTGTAAGGATATAAAATATACAGTGATATGAAACATTTATTGAGTACTTAATTTTACTTGCACCAGTCTTGAGTGACATTTATCCCTTTATTTAGAATGCCTCATAATGTTGAATCTCAAAATGTTTTTTTTTTCAGTAGTAGAGTTGAAAAATATGTGGAATTACCTTGCAAGGTTTCTGCCAGTCTCAGTGCCGGGGCTATAGACAGTCCTGCAAAGACTGGACAGACAGCAAATACAAATATAGAAGTCACCAGCATGTTTCTACCAGCCTTTGTAGCCCAATCCAGGGCGGGGAAGAATAAACATCCATTTTTAAATGTAACTGGAGAAGTAAAATCAATTTTATGGGTAATGAATGAACACAGGAGTGTAGTGCCTTAAATGGACAGTTCAGTTGGGATTATCTTTATGGGGAAATCAGTAAATGTCTTAAACTTTGATTTAAGATTAGATTAAATATATCATCCTATTTACACAGATGCAAAGACTTCCTAAACGTATCTGAAAAAGAACAGAACTACTAATTTCTCTGCTTAAACAAGCTTGAAGAATGAAACTTTCTCAGTCCAAACCAAGCTGGGATGAAATGAAAGCTTGTGCTGTTTTGTTGTGTACTACCAAAATGCTTCAAAGCGTTCTGTGCCTGTGTTGTCAAAACAGATCGCTCCTACCCTTGGCAGCCCAGGCAGGGAGCTAATTGATTTCTCAGCAGTATAGAGCAGATAGTAGCATGGGGAAAATAAAAGCAGAGGATCACACGGGAATGGGGAAGCTGCACAGCGTGAGCCTGATGGTGGCGTGACCCAGGGGACAGCGCGGGACCTGTCGTTGTGTATGACTAATGTCAAGCAGCATTGCAGAGATGTGAGGACTCCTGCATTAACTTCTTTTTTACCCTTGCCTGTGTTTTCATTGTGTTCTGCACATCACGGGGTTGGTTTCTGTGCTCAAGGTTGCTTGAAGGAACTGCTTGTTCCTGGTTAAGCGTCACCTGCTGAGTTTTCTGCTCCCATGTAGGAGGGTGGCAGTGCAGACCTCCGAGCAGCGTTTTGGCAGCCTTCCAGATGCAGTGGTTCTGTCCATTTCCCATCCTAAAATCCATCTGTCCATTTCCCATCTGTCCATTTCCCATCCCCCCTCTGGGGAAGAGGGATGTTTCCAGGAAATCTTGCCTTGCCTTTCCCCAAGCCCACTAACACCAGTTTCGGTGTTGGGAACGTGGGAGTGCGGCCGGGCAGCTCCGCTCATGCAGTGGCAGGAGTCGTCCTCACGGATCGGTTTTGTTTTCCTTGGGGAATAACCGAACTGCTGACGTACGTACGGCCGCGGCTTTCCCTGTTGTGTTTTTTTGTGGGGGTTCTGCATACTGGAAGAGGAGGAGGCAGGCTTTGGTGAGAGCGATTGTGGCCTAGCAGACCCATAAAACCATCAGCCCTTTTCTGTGTGTATGCTATCTGTATTTTGTATCTGGCAAAATAAGGTTATGGGATAAATTAACTGCCCTCAGTCTGCTGGAACAGCTCTCTGCAGTAGCTGTTTCCCAAGAGATTTTGTTGATAGTTCAGAGAGCTTCTCTGTAGACACAAGTTCAAACAAACTGACCAGTGCTCAGACACAGGAACTAAGAGTGGAAGATGATTAACCATTTTTTTTCTAATACTTATGTTCTTCTTATAAGCTTGGTTTTTTTTCAACTTTATGGTGGAATATTCCTGTAGAAACTGCCTGGTAATCTGCAGTAATTACTGCCCATATCTACTACTTCACTAGCTGTCATTTTCCATAATGAATAAGGAAGTTTAATATATAATATAATTGTGAGTAATATATACTCACAATATTTATCTTTTCTGTTGTCAAGTCAGCAGCACGTTTTTGCAGAATTGTGCACTCTACAGAGCTTCATAAATAATTACAGATAGGGTTGATAAGCTGGAGTCCATCAGAGGGCCCCTGAGATGGTGACGTTCAAGGGGAAGCTGAAGAAGAAACCAGCTTGGTTTTACATTAGCTCCAGGCGGTTATAGAGAGAAGCCAGTTACTGCTCAGAGAAAGGTGCCAAGGGGCAGCGGTCACAGGTTGCACCAAAAGGTGTTCCAGTTGGACGTGCAGAAAATCTCCTTCCCTGGAGCAGGCTGTCCACAGACACTGCAGGATCCTGCCTGTGGTGCATTTAAAGGAACGGGCAGATACAAAGATACTGCATGTTTTATGTAGCACAGACTGCTGTTTGACGGGGTTACTGTGCAGAACACCTGCTGGAACTTGCAGAGAAAGAGAACTTTGCTCTTCTTTTGTGATTTTCCTAGACTAACTTTGCTTGCTGCTCCGCACTCCCAATCTAATTGATAATAAAATGACTGTAGGAAGTGCTGCTAATACTGTATGTGATTAAGATTGCCCGACTCTTCCTACTAAAATGTTCCCAGAAGCTTGTAACTCACCAGGGAATTGCCTTTTATCTTGTCTGCGAAAATGCACTCAGATTTTGATAATCCCGTGGGAATTCTAAAATTTTCGTATGTGTTCTCAGTAAAATCTTCCACACATTTAGTAGATAAAATTTCCGAGTGGATCTGACATGAGTTTGCTTAGGCTTTTTCTAGCAATTAGTGCTAATGAGCCCACGTGTGCTGCCCACGGCGGGTGTCTGAGCATGCTCGGTCCCAGAGACAAAGCAGAATTTCTCTCGGCAGCTCCAGCCAGCTGCTGTGGGCTGGGATGTGGCCAAGTCCTGGAAGCGAGAGCAGGAAGCCTGTGCATTCAATGACCCTCTCACTGGTGCCAGAACTGTGTGGGGAAAAGAATAGATTCCAATTGCGTGGGGACAAGAGCTAAGCAGGGGGAAAGGGAAATGGGCAAGGGTTGAATTTGTGCTGTTTTGTAGAGCAGAATTAATGGAGTCTCAGATAGGTCCAGATCTATTACTTATCTCCTTCATAAGTAGGTAGATAAGTAGGTAGGTAGATAGGTAGATAAGTAGATAGGTCAATCTATTACTTATCTCCTTGAATGCTTTTGGGACTGCTTTATGGAATGACTCTCATCCCATTTGGGGAGAAGTTTCCAGTGGCCTTGTGCTCAGACAGCCCTGCAGAAGGACCTTGGCTGCAGTGTGATGGGAGATGGTCCCTTGCACAGCCCCTGCCTGCATGAAGAGCTGCTGCTTCGGTAGCACCATATGGGTGCTGCCTCACGTGGTCTTGCAAAGCACCAAGAACTTGTGTAGGGTGACAGCATGAGACGGGCAGTGCTGCCTCCCAGGACATGGTGCAGAGCACAACACCCGATATCCCCACAGAGCTGGGTGAGCTTCACTGGGGCTGAGCAGAGGACAAGCTCTGCAGCAGCTTGCTGGGTATTCTCTGTGTGTAAGCTCTACAACCTGCTCTCTTCCCGAGACCGAATTAGAATTTAAGATTCCTCCAGCTCACCAGTTTGCTGCTTTGTGCTCAGTAGCAGTGAATCTTGCCGGCAAGGTGCACGTCTGAACCACCTCTGGAGAGCCAGCAAATGAGCCCGTTTGCATGCAGGCAGGCAGTGTTGCTGGAGCTGGCGTTCACCAAGATTGGCTTGTATTTATTACATGTTTTCTTCCTATGTACATCCATCTTTTTTTCCGTTACACATAAGAGGTGCAGAAAGCAGAAAACATAAATCTGATGGTGACTGAAGTTCATTTCAGCTGTGTACCAGAAGTGCAGCAAACCTTAGGCACAGCAGATTTGTGTATGAAGGTGTTAAAATGTGACTGATTGATTATGGTTTTTTTTCTCATATTTTAATCCTAAAATCCTGTTCTGCAATTAATTTTCTGAATGGCTCCATGGGTGATTTATCCAGGTACGTGCTGTTCATCATGAGTAAGCAAGGCAGAGTTAGTCTCATTCTCTGTTCTTTTCATAATGAATATGTATTTTTGGTGCAAGTGATAGGAATTAAATTGGTTAGGGCCCGTTGTAATCCTGACATTTTTAATTTATAACCTATCTCTCTAAAAGCAGTAGAATGTCTATTCAGTGTAACTTTGATGTGAGCATAAAAGATGGTTTCCACAGAAGAAATTGCCATTGTCTATGTCAACAAAAGGTTTCTCACCAGGACGCCAGTGACAAAAAGTAAATCCATTTATAAACTGTGCAACAAATTGCGAAATGCTGCAGCAGCTTCATTATGCAAGGCTTTTAGAAACGGATGACAGGGATTCTGTGACAACAGTTTTGAGGGAGCTTTGTAGTATTTTAGGGATTTAGTACTTTCTCTTTTGTGAGATTTGTGCAATTCTTTTGATCTATTATTTTTGCGGTCTTTAACCACCCTTCAATAAGTGCTGAAGGTCTGTAGTTCTTGTGGGTCATTTTAAACTGCAAAACAAAATTTGCACAAATGAGAGACAGACTGTATTTTCTTACTTTATATGGTGTTCAAGTTCTGTGCCGTTGTCTCAGTAAAAATCTTTCCGTTCCCTGTGGAATTATGTAGCATAATTCTTGAATGAGTCCAAATTGTACTACTTTAAGACAGTAAGGCAGAACCCTTAGTAAACTTCTTCTCTGGGTTGAACTGAACTAGCCAGTTTCCACTCTTCCCCTTCACAAAACGAGCTGGGAACTTCTGGTGCTGAACAGAAGGTGGAGGGCTGTCTTGGGACTGTATTTGGGTCTTGGTCATTCTGCAGCAGGCAGCTGGACCCAGTAGTGGTAGTGTATCCAGTGACAGCGTATCACACACTCCCAGATTCCATCAGGAAAAATGCAGTTACCTCAGGATTGCAGGAATATCAGTAAAGAAGCTTGGATATCAGGAACAAAGGAAAATTAGGGTGGAAGGAAAAGGACATGAGAAAACAGAACTGAAGGAGTTCATCAGTGGAAGTAAAGAGCTCTGTGAGGGAAAGAGAGGAAGCGAAAGGGGGAAAAGTTATAAAAAGGAAAAAGCTTGAGGGACTTTAGTGGCTAAGTTAAGGGACAGACGCTGAGCTCCTCAGAGCTCCGGAACATGAAAGGGGTTTTAGTGCTCTGATCTCCTGTCACACACACTCGTGCTTGAAGCCATTGCCTTTGAAAACCAGACCTACCAAATCTCAATATTGCCTTTTATTTGGCTCGCCCTTATAGGAGCCCAGCCCCAAGGGTGCTCAGTTCCCATTTAAAGGTATGAAAGTCGATCTTGCTTTGGGGTTATTCCACTAATCACTTTTTCTAACCACTGTATCACTGAGTGCTGTGAACCAGTCTGGTCACAGATCTCTCACAAAGGACACAGTGCATTTGACTCTTCAGAGCTTGAAAACATTTGAGGCTCCTTTGATGCCTTAGAGTTACAAGCTGCTATAGTCTCTTCCCTTTGCTGGTCCCTGCTTTTTGGCTTGTGTGATGATCATGGTAGGTCATCTGTGAGGGCTCCCCACAGCCGTGCACGCGCTGCCTCATCCTCAGATGTGGTGTAGAGGCCTTGGAGAGAATTACTGCTGCATGAAGGGCTCCGCCAGATTTACAAGGGGAAAGAAAATCATAACCTGGTAGCGGCTGTAGGAGGCCTTTCAACAATATAAATCTTTTCCTATCTGTTAAGAGCTCAGCAGTGGAATAATCACATGGCAAAAGTTCAGGAAATAATTTGTACTTTCAGTTGTTCTAGTCACTGTTGCATTTCCGAGCTATGCCTGGAAGCAACCTAAAAACCACCATGAGCGTTGTATTCTGGTAAGTGAGAAATAACATTGAGTTTTATGTGCATGATAGACGTAGCAGTTTTATTGGTGCTGAATTACTACGTTAAAATGGATTTATTAATCTCCATTTTCTTACAGCTTGATATTTCTTTCCTTCTGGCATTCTGCTTTTTTTTTTTTTTTCAAATAATAGTAATAATAAAAAGCTTAGACCCCACTTGTGCCTGGTTGCACTGCTAGCATTGTGCAGGAGCTTAAGAGGGCATCATTTACAAACAGAAGACTTAGAAGTTCTGGAGAATAAGACAGGACTTTACACCCTTCAAAACCATGAATTTAACACTGTTCTTGTCATATTGTTTCTGAGCTCCCAGTATACAAGTTATGTGTAACCTATGTTCCTTTGGGGTAAAATGGGATAGCAGAACTAAGCAGAATTTATTTGCATAGATCTATGACTGACATGAATTTAACCCATTCATTTTTGACTAAGAGGAGGAAAAATAAGAAACTTTGTATCACAGTTCATTATCTAACAAATCTTGTTAAATCTGAGTATTTCATTCATTGACAGGGCTAAACAAAGCCAAGCTGATTTAAATAATGTGTAAATGATTTTTCAGTAGGAAAATTATTTTAAAATTCCATCAGTTTGTATCCATCTTAATTTCAGGCTTCTCCTTTCCAAGGATTTGTAAAAACAGTAATAGCTATGTCAATAAGACCTATAATCCATTTAGTATTGTATCCTATGCATGCAGAGCAGAAAACAAGAGCAAATGTGTATTCAGCCTCCCCCTGAACAATCTGCATCCTTCCAATGACGTGTGTCTTTTGGGCTTGGAGTCAGAGGTGGTGATTTGACAGTAATTCCCTTTGAACTATCTTTTTCCTGTTAAAAAGTTGATGATTTTCCTCCCGGAAGTATTTACGTAAAATTTTAGGATTCCAAGTGTCCTATGATAAGGAGTTTCACAGTTTAACTAAAAATGATAGTTTTGTTGATTTGGTAAGTTTCTGTGTACAGCAAGGAAAAGCTGTCTCCTTTCCATGCTAGGATGTAGCTTATGTAATCATAGAAAATCTATGGTTTTTTGGTAGCCTTGTAGCCTAGATGTCTGTACGTATGCATGCACTCCACACCACACTTCTCTCCACACCAATGGTGTTTCCACCCTTGGAGCTGAGCTCACATAGCCCAACTGCAAGAGCAGAAGGGAGCGTGAAGCGCCCCGTGCAGATGAGTGTGGTGGCAGCAATTTGGGGAAGTTTTGCAGGCTTTTGGCAGTGCTGGTAGATGCTGGGCAATGCCCCTGGGACTTACCTTCTGCAAGGCAGCTCCAGAGAGGATTTTTCTTTGTAGTGCTGTTCATCCAGCTGTAAAGGTTGCTTTTTTCAGAAGCAACTGACACTTCAATCAGCTCCTCCATTAACACTGTCTTTAAAAGGACTCAGGCACCTTTATGAGAAAAAGGATCCTGCTTGATTTGAAGCTCAAAATATTTGCTGGGTGATTTCTAAAAGAAGAAAGCTTGTAAAAACAGGTTTGATTTATAGTTTGGTGAGACATGCCAGGACGTTCTGAGGCCAGGTGAAGATTAATCTGTCAGCGTTTCGCCACTGTCCTAGGAATTCACAACATGTGCCACCACGTTGTGTGCCTGCAGGATGCCAAAGGAGATCGCTCCTGGGTTCGGTTTCCCAGCTCACATAACAGCGTGAACATCATGCCAGTAGGCCAAGACCTACACTGACCTCCAGTGTTTGATAAGCACAGGCACTTTAATAGAGGCAGAAGGTTTGTCTGGGCATCATGTGATGAAATTACTGCCCTGGGCAGAGATGGCCAGTGCAAATCTGGGCATAATTAAGTGCTCTGTGGTGCAGATTGGGATTAGGGCAGATTTCTGCAGGGAGATGCCATACTCCTAAAACTTAGTTTCAAAATGAAGAACAACAGAGTGACATACTGTGAGCTAACTGTTTAATGATGCCCAGAACTGACTGGAGTGCTTTCTCTGGTGTTTTCCATCAAAAAAAGGCATCTGAAATTAAGATTTTGAGCCCAAAGAAATAAATTACACCAACATGTTAGGCAAATGAATACCAGATTCTGTAAGTGGGATAAGGAAGGGATGAGGAAGCCCTAGCAGATGGGATTGCTAGACCTACTGCTGATACATACTTTATTTTGATATGTTTCCAGTATCTTACATGTCTGTTCTCTGTTCTGTCTTGTGAACACTCTCCCTTATCTTCCCACCTTCCAGCATTTTTTCTCTCCATAATTAATGTTTAGATTAGGTCCCAAGAAAAAAAAAAAAGAGATTTTTGAGTTCTGGTTTTAATTTTAGTCTCTTGACTGCCATAATTTTTTTCTCTCCCTCTTAGATGTTATGATTGAGTTTGGATACTTAGCTCATGCTTTAATGCTCTACAAATGAATGAGCCTGGAAATCTTAAAAGAACAGGTGTGCATAAGTATTTCCTATATTCCTTGGTTCCAGGTTTTGCTGGAACAATTTATGCTTTGGAAGTCATCTTTTTAATGTTAATTTGACATTTCCATTTCTAACTAAACAGGTTAGAGGGAGAAGAAATAAAATATGAAAGAGTGAAAAAAATAGCTTCAGTTTCTCACATCTCAAAGTATTAAGGTTATGTAAAATACGCTATTCTTATTTCATAAACTAGCTTACTTACGACTTTTTAACATACACTTATCTTATAATTATTGGAACCAGGCATAGTGCTAATACAGAGATGTTGTTTAAAATTTCAGAATTGTTCAGATGTTATGAATTTCTTTCCATAAGTTCATGTGTGGAAGCTGCAAATCATAGGAACTGTTTTAAGATATAGGCTTTGTCTTTTGTCTTCATTTCTACAGCTAGACGCATAGCACTTTCTGACAAGATGCAGAATCTAGATTTTATTTGAACCTCTGACTGATGACATGTGTCCCTGCATCATTTTCATGCTCTGCTGCACAGTGGTATGCTGGTACTCCCCTTTAGGTACCAACTCAGAAGCAAAGTTATTTTCTGAAATAAACTTTGCATTGATGCTAAAAGAACTAGGCTCATGTGTCCCCGGCTGTTCAATGCCAAACCTTCCCTGCTTCGTTGCACGTGTGGCAAGAGCTTTTGTGCAGTCACATAAGAAGCTTGAGTGCTGTTTTGGCTGGAAAGCAGTTCTTACTCCCTCTCAGTATGAGTTTTCAGCCGTTTCCCTTTCCAGCCTAGCATACCACTTCATCCACCAGGCTCCTGGTAGGACACTGAAAGGAACAAATGACCTCTGGGCCTACATGTCTCAGTGGCCCTGGCACTTAGACCGACAGAAAGAGTTCAGTGAACTGCAGTCAGTGAGGAGCAATCAGTATCTCCAGATTCAGAGCAGCTAAGCTCCTTTCTTCCTAGGGAAATCAATGCAGTTCTTCTAACATAGGAGGCAAGAAGTGCTAACTCAGCACCTGAAAAAGATGCCGGGGATCCCAGGGAGGAGGGAAGCGCTAGCTGCCACTCAGGAGGGGAAAGCCTTTGGGGTGGCACTAGTGGTGCGAGTCCATTGCAGGCCAGGAAACACTCACTTGGAGGAGTTTTAACCACACAGTGTTGGGATTGTTCAAAAACAAATACCAGGCTTATTGATAAATATTAGGCAGAAAAGGCCATGGCAAGGAACTGTTTGCTGCACTTCCTTGTTATAATGTAGGAAGAGAACCCACAAACTGATTATCCAACCAACTCCCTTTGTACATACCTCCCAAATAACGCAAGCATGTTATTTAATACGTTTGAGATATTGTTCAGAGCTCTGAGTTGTGTTTTTATATGTTTTAAGCAAATTTGTGACAGCATTGGATCCTTCATTTGTAGCAAAACTCTGGGCATAGTCAATATAAATGAGGCTCTTGGAAGCCTGGCCTAATAACAGAGCTGCATCAGGCCTCATGAGAGCCAGAACTCATTGCTAGTCATGTAAGTGTCACCAAGGCCTTTGCAAGCTGTGGATTGCACTTGCCGTATGTAACTTTCATTTGCATTGCTCGAAGGCAGCAGCATGTGCTCAGAGCACCCTGTTGTAGAGAGCGGCACCAGAGAAAATCGATTTCTTGAATATTATTGTCAGGACTGAGCTACTTCACAGCATGACACTGTAGGCTGTCCTCTCTCCTCACAGTTATTCCTTCATATCTTTCTTTATAAAAGTGACTGTTCATTGTTACAAAGGCAAAGTATATAAGAGTGTTTTCTTCACTTCTGTTTTCCCCAAGCTCTGAAGTCATGGTATCTTTTGCATGGGAAGATGGGAAGCATAGGAAGAACCTTAAAAATACAGAAGGCATTTTCTGTCTCAACTGCAGGGCCTCTCTCTTCATGTCACTCTCATTTCGTATACTAGTCTGCTGTTTTCAGGAAGAAACAATGATCTCAAATAATATAACTTAGATATATCCATTAATGGTTTCCTATGCTGAGTTTGGTTTTGGTTTTTGTTTTTTTTTTAACTAATCTGATATGCATTTTAGTTCTTTGTTTTTCCTATAAAGATTAATTTGTTAAGGAGTGTTATGGATACTAACAGATGTGATGCATGTGTTGCTTGTCTTTTCAGAAGAAATAGAAACAGGTGGAGAAATGCAAGGTTTTAATGTTTCTTAAGTTAGTGACTTTTTATTATTTTTAAATTATCTGCCAACTAACAGAAGCTATTAAAGCACATTAAAATAATCGCTATTATTTGAGTTTCTATTGTCTTGGACCTGGATTGGTGCTGTGCTGGGCGTCATAACCCTATCCTAGTCAGGCAGAACAGAAGTTGGTTTTCAGGTTATTTCTGGAGTAACCATGAGTGTATGATGGCTCACGTTGTTCAGTATAATGTTGTCTTGTTTTGCATAAACAAGGTGAACAGAAACACTGAAATATTTGAGAAAGATTTGAATGCTGATTTGAGCAGTAAATGGCCCTAATTAACTTGAATATTCCCCTGGTGGATTGATCTTTGTATGACTGGTACTGCCATAGCAGAGTGAGTGTTGCACAGTAGACAGATCCCAGCGAGACAGGCTCCCTAGCCTTGTGATCCAGGGGCCAAATATAAGCAGTTCAGGCAAGATAAACTACGGATAAACAGGAAATGCTGGGAAGTGGTGACCATTAAAGCTCCACCAGCAAGAAGCAGATTTTTGTTAGTTGCTTGAAGTTGTAAATTATGGGACACAGAAGATTTCTTTATGGTATTTTGGGATGCATCTTTCCTTAATAAAGAATCAGTGAGAAATGGTGAAATACTGGGAGGACTTTACCTTTTAATTTGCAGTTTAGGCAAAAACTTTACATAGAGGAGGTGGAAAAAAAAAAAACCATCATGAGACTGCTCTAGTGTTAGGTTTAGCCTGGCTGAAATAGGAGGGTGTTGAAGATCACATGAGAGGCCTTGCTCAGAGATTTCCTACTCAGATTTGCAGACCATAGGTCATGTTCTGTTCTTAATAATACAATATTTGCCTTGCTAAAGCCAGCAGGGTTGCAAGTTAAGAAATTTTTTTCTCTAGAGATGCCAAAAAGCATCCAAGCTTGGAGCGCTGAATTCTGCTTTTAGATAGTCTGGGCAGAGTCCAGAACTGCTATTGGTGCTCAGCATTAATGAGTATCTCCTAAGGAGGTACTTTTGGAAATGGTGCTGAGTTTGTGTTAAGATTCTTTATTGCAAATGTTTTAGGAGATACTGGGCATTTTTACTGTCTACAAAGTTAAACATTAGCTGCTGCTATAAACCCATCAGATTGTTTAAGATAGTTCCAATCTCAAAGTTAATGATGAAGTGCAAATACTGCAGGCTTTTATTGATGAATTGCCTTCTCTGATATTCCAGTAGGTGCAAATAAGTCTCAGCATCCTTGACTTTGGTTAGTTTTTCTTTGCCGCTACCCTTTTTTCCTCTGTCAGGAGCCTTTGGAGATCTTTTGGACTTTTGCCTTTGCTTTTGTTTAACTCTTGTGTTTCCTCAATGCCAAACTTCCACATGAAAGGTTTTGCTCTTTTTTTTTGTCTATTTTAACTAAAAAAATATTTTGTAGATACACAGAATCACAGAGACTAGATCAATTGAAAGAACGAGTAGTTTTTCCAGATTATCTTTTTTATCTGTTTCTATGCAGCTAATGTATAAGCCAAGGCAGTTTCTTAAGAAAAATGCCAGTTTGTGTAGTTTTTACGTTTTAATTTATTTGAAACTCAGTATAAATATTACATGCAGCTGTAATACAAAAGAATAGGTATAATTCAGTGCGGTAACCACACGTGTGCATCTCTGCCTGTGGCGTGGCCATTCCCGCTCACAGACCAGATATATACTGCTGAAATCTTATTTTCTTTCTTAGAAATATTCAATTTATCTCCTGCCGTAGCTTCTTGACTCCCTGACGCTCAGTGAAATTCTCACTGAAGTGGTTGTTTCACCAAGCAAGGTAGTGGGAACAGTTGGCATCCATGTCTCGGCTGGTTTTCTATGTGTGCTCTTGTGGCTCTCCGGAGCCGCCTCACAATGTCCAGGCTTGAAAGTGTCAACTCTCCTCCGCTTGACATCAGCTTGGCCCCGAGCAGCGATTCCTTCCCGACTTGGAAACTGCTCTTCATGGCGCTGCTCCGTTTGCTTGGGAAGGGCAGCGAGGGCAGGGAGAGCGCGGCAGGCAGAGCCCGCGTGAGGCAGGGCCCGCATGAGGCAGGGCCCGCCTGAGCTACCGCACCATGCACGACGCCAGGCCACGGGGTGCCAAATGTTAATGGGGATGCACAGCCCATGCATTTACCCTGGCGAAAAAACTATAGATTGTTCTCACTGAAAAGTGCCCCAAAAATGAGGCAACGGTTTAAACCCAAAATTTAAACAAGGGAAAAAAAGCAGAATATTTTACATATAAAAGACTCCAATCTAGCATTTCGGATTTCCAGTAACTCTGCAGTCTTGCTGTCACTACCAAATACGCAGCATGCAGTGCTTAGTGACAATGTAAATATACCCGTCAATTCTTCTGTCCCCTGGAAATCACTGGTATCCATTTGCTGTTTGCAGCCAGCTCTGCCAACACATCTCATCAAAAAACCTCTCTAGTGCATAAACAATCCAAACATGCAGCATCATTTTTAGTATTTTTTTGGCAGTTGCTTTCTGGAATACAATTTTAAAAACAAGCAGCTGTAAGTATCTTTAAGCACCTTCAGCTATAGGTATCTTTACCATTTACTGATCATAGCCTTGTTTTCTTTTTGTTTGCTTTTTTGTTGCTGTTTTTTCCTTTTCTCCTACCTGTCTCCACCTACTTATTCTTGGCTTTTTTAGTTTCTGTTCCATCTTTAGTGACAGAAAACTCAGGCATATTTAAAGGTTAGATTGAGGCTTCAGCACTATGAATCTCAAGGTGTTAAGATTCTGAAACTGTCTCCAAGAAACTCAGTTAAAACTGGGTCCGCTCTATAATCTTCTCCCTTTTCCAAATTTCCGTTGTCTTTGGAAGACCTTCAAGATTAGCATTTGCTTAAAGAATCTGAGACAGTAATGATAAGCAAGGATTAGGTGTAATTTTTTACAAAATCCAGTGATCCCTCAGAAATGGCATACTAAAAATGAAAATGTGAATAATTTTTAAGAGCTCTTTAAAAGACTTCTTGAGAACTCTTCTTAAAGAGCTCTTTTTATACTTTTTAATCATAAAATTATCAATCTGCCAAACAATATGGAACCTGTCAAAAATAAGTCTGTATAGGCAATTAGATAATAATTTTCTACCCAAAATTAAATTGAGTCTGGTCTAGTTTTTGTTTCTTTCTTACACTTCAGAAATAAAATGAGTTTTTTTTTGAAATCGAGATGTCATCGTGTGATTCAGTGATGCTTTTCACTTCAATTTCCATCCTCTTTACTATTTCTACCTATTGCTAAGAAAGTGTGCTTAAAGATAAAGCCTCCTGGCTTCAGATGCTTTTTCTGATTCCCTGTAGAGACACTGAATGAATCATTTAATCACATGTACTTTATATATGACATAAGTGTAGTAGTTTTGGTCCTTTGGCATAATTATAGCTTGTGATTGTAGCAGAGAAAATGGTACAAGTGTAATATTATTCTTAAGACCTAAGCAGAAACCTCTGTCTGTTCCTGTGTAGGGGTCCAGATGGAATTATAGCTGCTAAAACTATAGTCAAAATTCATAAATCTGGCTAAATACAACCAAGTCATCTGTGGGCTGTTGTAAGCCATATTTTCCATTACAAAGATGTTGGAGCAAAGTCAGTGGAGTAGCCACTGTCTTGAATGTTGCATTTATCAATACCCACAAAATATTGCAGAGATAATGAGTCAAAAATGAAGAGAACCAGAGAAGCTGGACCAGAAGCAAGGTGACCTGTGATCACCATCAGAGATGGAGGATTCTGCAATATTGGTCTTAAAACTTTCCAGACTTACAGGGCTTGAAGGCAGGAAGGTTTATCTAGCTGTAATAACCAGTGTCAGTCAATAGCAGATACAGTAATGGTTAACAGCAGCAGTACCTGCAATTAGAAACCTCTAAATGGAGTTTCCTAACTGACCAGCAACACAGTGTCTGAGACATTGGAGCAAGATTGGGATACTGGGAATTCCTAAGTAATCATTTATACTTTGTTCTTCCTTCTCACTTCTTAAGCTTGGCTGGGATTCTTCTAATGCTTTCCCTATTTTGCTACTGCAAAATGCAGAAAAATGCACGTGGCATAATAATTTCAGGGTAATTATGTGCTATTGTTTGAATGACAGCTTGAATGATGCAACATACAATGCACTTAATTACTGTGTGTTAATGATCAGAACCTGCTGACCTTAAGTGTGTCTAGATAAGTGTAATAGAGAGGAGAAGCAATTACCATTATGGATTATATTGAAGAGCATTTTTTGACAGACTTGTGTTTAACTGTTTTAATGAATCTTTGGGTGTATGTTTATTGACAGTGCCTATTAATATATTTTTTAATCTAAATAAATAATGAGTGCTGTATTGCTTCTGCATCAGTATCACTCAGGCCCTGGGAGTGAGTCCCTCCTTGGCACTGTACATGTTTTTGTCAGAAATGGAGTTGTCTTAGGCATGCTGAGGAACTGGTGTTGTACCAGTAACTGTGGATACTCAGATTGGTCTTAAGATAATCTGAATGTTTGTGCTTTGTTTTGACGGGTGAGAAAAAGGCTGTGTTTTCAAAAGGAAGAGAGAAAAAAAAATGAGGGCTTCCCTCTGCATTCCTCCTGTGTTTATTTGTGTTTGTGAAAAGACATTGGAGGAAGGCAGGAAACAAGCCAAGTGAGAAAAACCATTTTTGCAGTGATCCAACTTGACCTCTTACAACCCGACTGGTCTTTAATTCCGTGAGCTCAAGTGCATTTCAAGTGTGGAGAGGAGCAGCCTCTCACCGCCTTCCTCAGCAATTCCTGCTCCGCTGAAGCCCTGAACACTAGGCGGGCACCACTCAACCCTCACAAAAAGGCAGTGCTTGTTAGAGAAAGTTAAGTTCAGCAAAGGATACATAAAACTTAAATCATTTTTGGCGGTCAGTCAGAAAAAAATGAGATTTCCTTCATAAATCTGTCCGCTGTGCTCTCGAATGTGATGGTTTTGTCCAAGCTCTTTCTGCGCGCGCATCGCGCGGGGTGAAGCTGGACGCGCAGCTTTGCGCCGCTCGCATTGCCGATGGTCAGAGAACCCTTTCAGGCCCACTGCCAGACTGCAGAAAGAAAAACTGAAGGAAAATATGTATTATTCTGTTAAGTTCAGCTCCCCTCTGAGTCATGAATCCTCCCTTTTTGTATGTTCTCTGCTTCTTTGTTCATCCGAGTGTTAAACGGACACTGCTTCTCCAGGGTTTGTTTTTCTGCTCTTCATGTAATTCCATCTGCCTAATGTCATCGTCATGACTTCTCTCTCTTTTGGTATTTACATCATCTTGAGTTTCGCAGCGAGTTAAAATGTATCCAGCTCAGCAATTTTCCTATTTTGGGCAGAACATCAGATGTTCCATGTTTGTAAATTTACATGTGTCGCATATATTTCCTTTCTATGCAAGAGTCCAGCTGGGATCCAGAGCATATAGGACTAGTCACGTTCTTGAGTGCTGCTTGATACTTTGGTTGCTATTGCTGTGGTTGTCGTTTTAAGGAAAACTTGTCTGTTAATTTAGTGGGTTTTTTTTCATGCGATAAATCACATTATTGCTTTCATTTCAGACAATTAAAAGTGAGAGGAAAAAAAGATTATTGCTTTAGAAATACTACTACAGGGAAAATATATCTATATTTGATCATATATTTTTATATATTATATATAATAAATCTGTAATAACATAAGTCATGGGACAAAATGTATCAAAATGTATTTCCTTGTAAGGATGCTCTTACAAGAAAAATGCAAAACGATAAAGTTTCAGGTTCTTGCTAAGTCTGAGGATAAACTGAGTAGAAAACAATACTTTCTTCTTCTTCTCTAGTTTGTTTTTTAAATTTCATTGAAGTTGGTAACTCATAGCTTATGATTCATTGCAATAATAAAGCTCTGAATTGCTGAACAAATAAACATCCTGGCTGCAGCAATAAATCAGAGGCTCCAAAAAGCACAGGAGAGATAGTCTAGGCCAGAAAGTTCTAAAACTCAAATTGATGCAGTCTTCTCTGTGACCCAAAGAAAATTATTATGGCCCAGATGCAGGGGAAAAAAAAATAAAAATACCATGTAAGCCACTGTCTTTTTCTCAGTCTCTGTGCAAAGATGAACGTGGCCTTTTTTCACCATGAAAGAAAAAAATATTTGAAGAATATAGGCTTTTGTTATTAAAATTGATCAGAGTATAACAACTAAATCCCCAAATAGGTCTTTTTTTTTTTTTCCTCCTGTAGATGCCCCATTGTTGTAAGGGGTGAATCTTGTAGCACGACTTCTCAGAGCAGTCTCTAAATGTCAGATCACTCATGCCCTTTGGAGTTGCACTTGAGATGTGGAGAGTTAAAAATGGTCCTCTGGAAGGTTTTTTTTTTTTTCCTAGTTTTTGCATTGATAACGTGTTGACCATAGAAAGGAACATCTCTCTGTACTGACGAAGATTGCTGCAGGGAATTTCCTCCAAATACACTTACAGACAGTCAAAACTGACATTTTTTCCTTCTCTATTGGGTAAAAAACACAACCAAATTCCAACACTTTGCGTTTTGTGTAATGGAGATCATTGAGATTGCATCACATTCAAGTCTCTACAGAATACAGAGTAGATTTTTTGTAAGTATTATATGCATGTGTTATTTCCCACAATACAGGCAGTTGTTATCTTGAAAAAGGTTAAAATCAACAGAAACCACAAGAAGCCTGAAGCAACAACAACAAGTTCAAGAATTTACATATAGTCCTGGTCTCAAATTGGCAGTGTGAATTAGAAGCAGCAAAGGTCAAGAACAAGCACAGATTGAGGGCCAGTATCTTCATGAGTTACTTCACTCAAATGTAACAAGGGTGTGGAGTGGAAATAAATAACAAGAAACATCAGGATGGGTTTGTGCATAACAAGGAGTGTTTGGATGATGAAATATGGAGTTGAGGATTTAGTGTCATCAATAATTGATAATACACAGCTGCATCTTGTCTAATAGAACCTGGCAAATCCATGGCCCTGCTTTTATGGAGTGTCAATTCTACTGAACCTATTGATTAAAATCTTGCTATGTTTGTAAGGACGACTCCAATGCTTCTGTTGAATTGTCATTATTCTGCAAGTGTCCTTAAAATAGAGGTAAACTGTAGTATTTTCTTACTGTTTCCTCATAACTGCCTGCGTGCTAAGCTCTTTTCTCACTCATCATTTTGGTGATCTCTGAAATATGCAATTTCTTCTCTATGCATTAGGATATTTGCATAGTAGACCAAGTATTTGTCATCATTACTATTTAAACTGCATATCAATGAGATTGCATTTTTGCCACCTAACATTTCAAGTTACCAGTATTGTTTCTTCTCTCTCATCCTATGTCTCCTCGCCTGTTTTTTTTTTCAACTATATCTTCCTGTTTTTCATCTTTTTTCCTCCTTCTTTGCCCTTCTTTATCTTGTATTCCGTGCTTTTGCTACTCCGTCCACTTCACCAGCCATGTTAGCTGTGCTTAAACTTTGGTTTTGTGCAAACACTCTCCATATTGTTCCCCGCCGGCACTTCTGCGCTTTGCTTTCCTGCCACTCCTGTGTAACTGTTTGCTGCCACCTCACGCAGCTTTGCCGCAGTGCATCTGGCGCGCACAGCTGGCGTGGGCGCTGCGGCCGCAGCGGGCAGGTCTTCCCTCCTTCAGCAGCTGCTTCTGAATTGCTCCTGGAGCTCAGGACTGCATGACCCCTTTTCCTGAAGATAGGCCAAAACATCCGTGTCATGTGTGAACGCTCATTCCAAAGCTGTCAAACTGCCCCTCTGCGCAGCCGCCTGTTGTAGGAAACAAAGGCTAATGTGAAAACAAAGAAAATAACTAGTCAGGTTTAGCCAAGGCTGTCATGATTTGCCTATTTGCCTCCTCATGGCTTTCACATGCATGTAATTGTAATATTTCAGTGCAGCATTGGACATCCACAGCTGTGATAGCAATAAAAGCATTACTCATTTTATATATACTTTCTTGAAAATATAATTGCTTTTTGAGCATGTATATGTGAGCATATGAGTGCATGAGCATATAAGATGTGATCAGTTAAGAACTCACAGTCTCACACAGGCAAAAAGAAATTTCATTTGAAAGAGACTGACTGTCCATCTGTCCATTGCCTCTTGGTGTTACCAAAATCCTTTTTTCCCTTTTTTTTTGTATTGCAAAATTGTTTAAAATTATTTCTAGCATTCTGTGCCCAAAACTCTGTGCCCAGCTCCTGTCTCTCATGCAGGAGGAGCATGCAGGATGCTGATTTATCATTGCTCTAAATAGCAGTCCCTGAAACAGACTTAATGCAGTGGTTAAAACATAACCACTACTGTTGTAGGCAAACCTCAGGAAGCTGAGCATCAGTTTTATTAAGAACTATTGCAATGTTTAGACTAATGCCATAGGCAAAATACACAGCACTTCTCTTTAGCTCACATAGCAATACAGCATCTGTATTAGAGTTGCTAAATTTCACTTTCTTTCAATTACATCATGTAAAAGGAAAGAAATTCTTATTTTTTCCTGCAGAGTTGTTCCAACATGTTGCTACTGCCCTTTGTGGCAAGAACATAATCGGGAAGCATCTGATTAGGAAGTGATGTAGTCTCCGCTTGCTGCATCCCACTTCCCATATGCCTTTTGTGTGTTAATATATTAGTACTAGACTGTACCTAAAAACGTCATCCACTGACAGCAAATGTTGTCCATTTTGCTGTGCAATTTGAAAGAATCAGAACTTCCTGGTACCACTAATTGAAATTATCCTGCTCTTATTAAAATAAATTGCCCAGCATTTATAGAGCTTAGTGGATTCAGGAGCAGATCCTAATTGACAGAATGTACAAATTCGAGCTACAGCAAACAATGCTCCAGTTTCTCATAACTGTTACCAATTTTAGATGTAGTTCTGCTACTTTTCCATCCTTCTTTATTATGCTGTACCAGTGATGCACTGTGTATGCTTTGGGAGTTGATCATTGGAAAATATATACTGTTACATAAAGTTCCTCTGTCATTGATGTCTATATTAGTTCATGTTATTGTAAGTATAAGTTCGTTCTAAGTTTGATAGTTTTAAGTTGTGGTACCCGGCAATTTTACCAAAACCTTTTAAAATTACCACAATCAGAAACACTTCATTGTGTTCAGAAAAAAAAATCTCTCGTAGTTTACTGTTTAAGTTAGCTTACTGATCAAGTTGACTTGATTTTTTTTCCTGTTATCGTTATGAATTTATGTACACCATACTGGTAGGAGATGGTTCTTTATGACTCTTGCACCACAGTGCTGCTGTTCTTGATGAGCTCTTAGATCTCACGGGGGCCGCAGGGCTTTCCCAAAGGTGAGAATTAATTAACTTCTGTTCTACACTCATGACCAGCTCCCTTTGAAAGCTGATTTTGTGAGCTGGAATTTTAAATAAAACACTACCTAGGATAGGACCTGAAAGAAAATGAATTTGTAGAAAAGTTATCATTGGGAGAACTCCAGCCTGTCTTTAAAAGACTTTTTTAGTTTCACAGCCCATCTAAAATTAATTTCTGTAAACTGCAGCCACAGTATTCTGTTTTTAATGATTAAATATAGCACTGAGAGCACACTTAATGGAAAACTGCAGGCTGACGACCTATGGACAAATGCAAGGAGATGGCGCATCTGCATTCCTGATTCTTTTTGCAAACTGCTCTATTGTTTTAGCTACTGTGTTGGCACAGCTTTTTCAAGTTGAGCCAGAATTTAGACCATAGCTAATCTGTGGTCATAACAAAATGAATGCAGAATGGGAAGAGATTTTCCTCCTTTGCAGCATGGTTGTGGTTGCGTAACATTTTGCCTTCCACTGAACCCAACAGCAGGACTCACTTTCCTTTCAAACTTTTTTACCAAACCTTCCCAGCAGTCATACTAGAAGTCACAGATTTTCTTCGTCCTTTTTCCATATTTGCTGCCATCAAACCTGAATGTTTAGCCAAGTATGAGAGATTACAAACTAGTCCCATATGCAGTGTCTTGAAAGCAGTGATTGTTTACATTCATCTCAATCTGAGCAGAATTTATTCGGTGAGGTAGGAAAAGAGCAAATATGTATCCATGTTTTGTTTTGCTTTTCTAGCCTATTTTAAATCTCAGTTTGACAGCCTTTATTTTAGTAGCCTGCAGCTTTTATGCCTAACTGCATTCCACTGAGCTATTGTGTGCATTTATCTCATTCTGGTACAGTTTGCTCAGGAGATGGAGCTCCCACAAGGTCCTGTAAAATGTTCGTAATTGATTTTGGGGGGAATACAGAATTCAGGATATCTACCCCAAAAGGGCCAAGCATTAAACAAATCATTTGACAAAAGTTTCCTCCAGTCCATCACAAAGACCTGCTGTTTTGAAAGTTAAAAATTTGGCACACGCAGATTGGAAATAATCAGAAGGTACTTTTCCTTAAAAATGGAAATAGTCATGAGATACAAAAATACAAATTATTAACCAGAATCTTCTCAGGATAAAGTAGATATCTGTGTCCTTAGAAATACTTTCCTCTAAGTTAGGGTATGGGGAACCACATCTTAATCTGTATTCCATGTGAAATCCTAATCCTGTCCATTGTAACTGATACTAATCCTGGCTACTTTATAGTCTATTTTTCCAGAAGAGTTTATGTATTCTATAGACCTTAATTTTGCTCATATATAAAGTTTATGAGCTCAACTGGGTCCACTGCTAAGATATCTGAGCTCCTACTCAGTCTCTGGAAGTATAAATGAAGTTTGATTCCAGTTGTTATTTGATCATGTTAAGAAGTGATTGGGTGATTTTATTTACACCTGGAGATGAGGATCAGCATGGACTTTAAGTATTTCATGTCCTGGTTGCAAATACAGTGTAAGCATCAATAAAAATATTCTAATTTAGGAGGCTTTTTCTTTTTTTCTTAAGTTCTTACCTGTTTTAGTGAAATGGTCTATATTTGTTCTTGATTTTCTTGCTACAGTCAAGGATAGAAACAGGAAAAACCATAACATATATTTCTGTGCACATTATCTCTTTATAGAAAGAGAGACTCTCCTTCTTGATTATAGGTAGTGAGACAATTGAGGCAGTTTTACTCATGTCTCTGAAGTAGGTGCACAAAATTTCATTTCTTCTTCTTCCTTTTGTTTTTAAACAAGCGTTTGATTTTCTATTAAATAGAAAAGAATGGTAAAGTTTGAAAGCTGGAGCCTCATGAATTTTAAAAATGAAAAATATAGCAGTGCTCTTGTATCTTTTATTCCGTTTTCTTCTGACAGTATATTACAGTAGTGTGAATGTGTGTTTTACCATAGGATTTTTACCAGTTAAAAATTGATTTGAAGACTGGTGTGAAAATTTTTAAAAGTTCAGATCAATGTCAGCACAAAGTATTTAGGGATTTTAGGCCTAATTTGTCAAACACTGAATGCCCTACCAAACAAAACAATGTGCAATAATCAAAATGTTTTATTTCATTTTTTTCTGGAAAAGAACAATTTGATCTTTCCATTTGTTGATTTGTTGCAACATTTCGCTTCTTTTTTTAATTAAAATATTTTTTTTAAGTTCAGTAAAAGTCAATTTTCTAGCTAAGGAATAGTAAAAATCCTAAGTCTTTGAAACAAACATCAGTTATTTTAAGTCAAGGAAAAAAAAACTTCAAATACTTTTTTGGCTTAGCTGCCAAACTTGCAAAATCTGTTATCTGTTACATAATTCTGTTCAGTCCTTGTTCAACGTCCAAAGTGTTAAATGAGGCAATGATACAGGCGAGCGAATCAGAAGTTCATAGTATTCATGTATTAGTTGCTATTAGTTTTAGTAAATGGTTGGCAGTGTGGAATGTAGATGGGACAGTTTGAGCCATAAACTAAAGAACAACCTGCTCTGTTATTTAGTTTCTGTAGTCTATGTAAGCCTTAACTAAATAGTCTATGTGCTGCAAACTGCACATGCAGGAATCCTCATACATGGACAGGGGCATCTGTACTGGGTGGATACTTTTTTCAGTGTTCAATGTCTGATATTTTGTACCAGGTATTTTGAGTTGTGATAATACAAAAATATTTGCAAAGAACTTCCCATGCACAACTCAGCAGTGCTGCCTTCCTCACTGGCCAGGGATCATTCCACTTATCATAAATACCTGTCTTGTATCAAAATGTTTGGTGCCTGAGACATTTTCTTAGTAAATGATCATATTTCACAGCTAGCTGGTGAAAGGAGGTAGCCACCTCCATGTGCATGTGGTCTCCCAGTGGAAATCATTAAAGTCTAAATAGGAAATGTATTTTTGGATGATTGCTTCATTAAACCATTGGACCATTAAAATCAGAAAGAAGTTGGGTGCTTATTTTGGAAGCAGTTAATCATACCCACAGCTTCTGTTGACTCATCAACAAGGTGACTAATTGTACCTCCATTTCCCAGTCTTAGGTCCTTTCAGTTTTGACAAAGAACAGAAATAATGGACAAGAAAAGCAACATGTGGCAGGGCAGGCACATGCTCAGAGCTGCCCTTATCTCTCTTAGAGCAAGGCTGTGTCTACGCAACGTAGTGTAGGCAAACCTGAGCACAGTTCAAGGTAGCTACAACGTTGGCCCCGTGATGCCTGATAACATTGCAAAACTGCTCAACTGGGTAAATATTGAGGTTGTAGTTAGTTTAATGGTGAGCTCTAGAGTAGCACAGTGCTTTAAAGCAAGTTCAGGTTGTCTGTACTGAACTACAGCCACAGTGTTGGTATATCCACACCAGGTGTATGTGGCAACATTTCCACACAGCACAACAGTTTTTTTCCTTCTTGCTATTTCATCATTTATAGGGATCATCAACTAGATATATGTGTATAACAGAACTTTAAATCTTACCTCATTGTACATAAGCAATTGAAATAAAAAGTTAATTACTCATAGAAATGGCAAGTTTCATTTTAACAGTGTGATAGTCTTTTTTTTATATATTTAAGTCTCATTCTGACCCCTGCCGTTTTTTTGTGACAGAACTTCTGCGGTGGCCACAAATCAGCAAGTGCAGATCACCTGAACTGGAGACGTTTTCATGTTATTGGACTGATGGAAATTTCTATAATCTAACTGCTCCTGGAACAATACAGCTGTTGTATATGAAAAGGTAAATAAAATGCAAAAAGAAAGGAAGGAGTCATATATTTAGATATGCCTGTTATTGCATTGCTTTCTTGCTATGAAATTAACCATATTGTTTTTAAGGGCATAAAATTGTATTTTAAATGCTTATTTTTCAATGTTACAATTCTTTATAATAAAGCCTCTTGGAGTGACCAGTGTTACTTGGGAGATAATTAAGAAAACTTTCTTAATAAATACAGGTCTGTGTTGCAGAATGCAAGTTTGGACACTGTATGGCCTAGGAAGAGAGTTTTAGTACGGATCTCCAGTTTATTTCTGATCAATCTAATGTGTAGCTGTGAGATTCATTAAGTCTCTGCATTATGTAGGTGGATTTTGGATCCAAGCTCTTCTCAAGTTTTATGTAAGCCTCATTGATCAAATGCTAGCTTAAATTCTGAATGTGTATGTCTGGGAGATCTGCTCTGAGACTGGGGTTTATGTTTTATTGAGTTCTTTTGAATTAAATAGCTTAGATTCACATTTTCCTTAAGCATCTGTAATTTTCAGGTGTTCAAGTGAGTAGTCTGAAAGAGGACATTCTCATTGCTAGTACTAGCTCTTAAGGACAAAACTCTCTTGTTCACTTGAACTGGAGGTTAAATGGAATTTACGTTCCAAATATTCTACTGGTTTTTGTGTATCGTCTTAAACTTTCCACTAGAGACATTTAATTAGCAAACTTAAGCTTAATGGTAAGGCTTTATTTTCCCTGGACCTTTCAGAAATACAGGGATTCCAGGTAAAAACCAATGTTTCGAGGTAAATGATTAGCTGGCAGTTGTCAGCAGCAAGGACCAAGAGAATGCAGACTTTAAAAGTTAATTAAGCTGCAATAAGCAGTGCCACATAGGTGGAACAGATACCATATTTTATCTTTGCCCCAGACATAAATATACTGTAATAAAAGGTATGAACTGAACATCCACTTTGAAAAGGTTTCTGTTTTAATGTGCAAACATCATTTAAGGCTTGGGATACAACTGTATCATGTAAGTGAGAATCAAACATAGCACAGGGGATATTATCTCATTACACTTTCATCAGGTGCTCATCCAGCCTCATTGAGTGAGAGCAAAAGCGGTGCCTACTGGCATGAAAGCTCTTTTCTCAGGTTATGTAGCATCTGCATTTCAAATTTTGGTTCTTACACAGCCACTCAAGTATTGAAGGCTCCACTTGGCATAACTCTGTTTCATCCTCATCCTCTTGTGCAGCTTGAGTGGCTCTTAGTAGGAAAAGACTTTTTTGTAACATTTTTTTTTAAAGAACAAGACTGTTATTTCCCCAGCAAGCATCTAACAGTATGTTTGTAAAGATTCAATCTACTTAATGTGAGAGTAGTGCTAGAGGTGAACAACAGCAACAGAGAGGTTTGTTTTTCTCAAGTGATTTTAGAAACATAAGTAAACATCTGTCACTTTTCCTGTAGGATATTTCTATCAATCTAGTCCTTCCCATTTTGCTTTAATTGAAGGTAATTTGGGATTTGGGCCTGCTGAATAGTCTCAGCTCAGCCACCTGACAATGACAGTAGATGGAGAGTAGCAGTGTTTCTCAGTGTGGGGATGCCAACCACTCCTTATGATGCTGTGAGGTTCTGTCCTTAAAGACATGAAATTATTTGTATGAACATGATATTCCTGTTGCAGTTTTGTAATTTGCAAATAATGTGAATTTCTGAACAAAACCAAAATGAGAAAAAAAAACCAGCTTCTTCACAAGTAGTTCCAAGCCTGTATCTTAGCAGTCTGGTATCCCCATTATTTCTCTTTCCTGGCATGGGTTTGTGCCGGGCCTCTGGCCGCGTTTGTCCTCAGGCCGTGTGAACCATCAGAGCCACCCAAACCATGGAAATTCCACTGAGGTTCATGAGAACCTAGGTACATCTGTGCAGGTAGATTGGATAATGGTTTGGCTTCTTTATAAGTCACAATATACAATCACAATGATATATATTTCTCACTTCCACACAAGTTGTGACTTATCAACAGTGTGTCTTGTAGCATCTATAATTTGTATCTTATGAAATCTGTAAATCTTTCACTTATATTATGTATCTATTGTCATTCTAGGAATGATGAAGACTGGAAAGAATGTCCTGATTATATCACTGCAGGAGAAAATAGCTGTTATTTCAACACGTCTTACACCTCCATTTGGATACCATATTGTGTTAAGCTTGCCAATAAAGATGAAGTGTTTGATGAAAAATGTTTCAGTGTTGATGAAATAGGTATGCTTCCATTTTGCATTTTAACTCTATATATTTTTACCACAATAGGCATGGTTCTATAAGCTTTCTTATCATTCATACTTCCCTCATGGGAAGGTTAACTTTAAAAACATAATATAGAGAAAATGTTTTGACTTTATAACATATGTAACATGAGCCACTCCAGAAAGTCTTACCTAAGGTGATAGAATGTTACAAGGATAGAAGTAAATCTGTGGTCACTTAAATATATGCAACATATGCAGATGAGATTGCTGCACTCGCAGCCCTTCCCAATGGACACAACAAAGGTGTCACTAAATCTTGATTCTGCAGTTCCTTTACCAAGTAAGTTTTGTTTTGTTTTGTTTTTCCCCAAATCAGCACTAGTCTGCAGAATCAGCAAGCCTAGCACTTCTAAGCTAGAGCTTGTATTTATTGCCATATGAATTGTGGCTGTACTTTGACTTTCTGGATGTTACTGTTTGTTCAGATCAGTGCTATACACACCGGCAATTACCACATTATTTCTGCAAGGAACATTTTTATTCATAATCAGAACCTTAAATTTGCAGTTTTATTTTTTTGATGGATAATTGATAATGGCTTAGTGGCTTATAAGCTGCTATTGGAAAATAAGGTGTAATAGGTAATATATTCTAAGTCTTTATTAGTCATTTGAATAAGATTTTCACTGAGCATGTCTGCCTCCAATGGCAGGATACTGTCTTATTATTAAACTTTTAGTTATTTTGTCATTAATTCATAGATGCTAATCAGCATATGTGTGATTAAGATGCTTGTTAAGTCCTGAAATCATTTAGCAGTGTGTAGCAAGAATGGTCATTTCACATTGAAAACTGGCTGTTTTGTTCCAAATACTCTGTTTAAACAGTACTACCTGATCCCCCTGTCCACCTTAACTGGACTCTGCTAAATACTAGTCAGACTGGGATCCATGGGGATATCCAAGTAAGATGGGATCCACCACCAACAGCAGATGTTCAGAAGGGATGGATTACTCTGGAGTATGAATTGCAGTACAAAGAAGTTAATGAGACAAAATGGAAGGAGGTATGAAGCAAATACTTGTTATGTAAAAATAGTACAGTGCAGGCTTCTTCTGTCCCTAACTCTTTTGTACTATTCTGAAAAGTAACAGGTTTGTAAATGCTAAATAGATGAACATTTTTGTAATTGCTAATTAGATGATACCTTAAGTACTAAACAATATACCTGTATTCTCCTGAAGTTTTCAGGCAAATATCTTAACTTTTCATGTCCAGATACTTAGCACACCAGTTAATAATAAGAGAATCTGAGATGTTTTTATTAGATTACGAAGTATAGTAATAATCAGATATATGTAAGTTTTTCAAGGATAAAATATTTCTCTGTTTCTTAAATCTCAACTGTTTGAAACAGTTCATGCGTACTTTTAATAGTTGGAATAGGTATTTTATTCTTGGAAAGTGTCACAGTGTCCGTTCATATTTTCCAAGGCAACTGTAAAATTCTAGTATATATGGAAAAAATGGTTTAAGAAGAAAATATTTATAATTTGATTTTTATAAATACAACCAATAAAACATAGATAAGACATATAAGTTCAATACAAGAAAGCAATGTGAAAAATGTGTCTATAATAGGACTTGAAAAAAAGGAAATGTTTCTACTCTGAATGTTAGTGTGTTGCAGAACATTTGGACTTCTTCCTAAGCATCAGTTCAATGAAATAAGAACATGATTCCAGAGTAGAAAAGTAGAACTTTTTTTTTGTATCATTTTATTAATAGAAATGAAATAACTGACAGAAGGAATGCAGATAACACTCAAGAATCGGTCTTAATTTATAAAAGACAGATTTACCGAGTGAAATATTTGTAGCCAAGCTGATTTTTTGGCCATATCTGTGGAAGGCCTTTGACCTGTTCTCACTTCCAACCCTTTTTAATGCTAACTTTTTCTGATTATTTCTTATTAGTGAGTCCCTAGTCATGCAAGGCTTATAATGGCTATATTTTTTCCTAATTTTTCCTTGTCTGAATTTCTGTGTACTGAGTTTAGCTTTATTTATTTACTGTGTACCATCTATATCTTAAAGCCTACTAATGGGTTAAATTTACGCAATAAATCAATACAGGAACAATTTGAAAGCCTGTAGGGTTTTGTATGAGACTTACAAAAGAAGATGCAATGTAATTACCTCTTTAAAAATGCCAGGTCTTGATTTTTTTTATGAGCAAAGGCTCATCAATCATACAAACACACTAATAAATCTCTTTGCTAGTTCCATTACCCTCAGTAATTCCAGTATGTCTTGAGACTAGTTCTTCTTGGAAGGGGCAAAGACTTGAAGTTCCATCTTCTTTCTTTCAGAAAATCTTTAAGGAATTGCTAAATGTACTGCTGGCCTCAAGAAATAGTATCCCTGATCATGTTCTGTTGGGGCTGTATTGGGTGTTATCCTGCCTTTCAACTTACTCAGCATGGCATAATTCCTTGCTAAACTATCAATTAGAACACAAAAGTGGAATTTTTAGATTATTAGTTTTATACATGGAGGATGATCTCTGGCTACTTGCATTTGACATAAAGCTTTCTACATGTAATTGATACAAAAAAAATTTATGGTACTTACCCAATCAGGCTAGTTTGTGAAATTATTTTATGGTCTTTGGTGGATGAACCTGTTTGTTTTCCATGTATATTGAGTATATTGTATATTGAGTATCTTTTAAAATTTCTATCTTAGCTTGAGGTGTTGCCCATTTCCCTCACTAGACTGAAAGTCTGTCCCCTCTAATGTCAGTGCAAGTTTGCTAATTATGAGAAGCAACAGTTACACAGTCTCTGTGAGGCTGTGGTCTCTGTGAGACTGTGGTGTTCCACACCTCCTAAGGAGGTCTGGAAACTCATTTGTCATATGAAGAATAGTGAAAGGTGATGATCTAGAAGTGAGTGGCTAACTATGAAGAGCCTAAAAATATATGCAAGATAGAGAATCTTGAAAGTCTACTTTTCCTCTAATAGTTATCATAGCTTAGATTGGGTTGAACTTTTCGTTTATTCACAAAAGATATCAGGCCCAAATCTACCTCATGTGGGATGTCACTGATGACCACAAGTCAGTCCTCGTTAAGGAGGTCTGGTCTAGAGGGAACTCGCTTCTGGCTCTCACACCTTGTTGATTTTTTGTTGGAAAAGGTCAGTTTTACATTGCAGTATTCTTAGGGCAGCAAAGCTGGGAGGGTTGTTTGGGGGTGAATGCGCTGGGTAGCCAGGCCGCCATCCCCATGGAGCACAGGGCTGAGTGGGTGCCCACCTTGTGTTACCCCCACCTTGCACTCTCTGAACTCAGCCCTAGTTCGGCGCTTCTCCGTTTTCACTCTGCCCTCCGCCAGGGACAATTAAAGCCAGGGCCTAAATTGCCTAAATGAGTTTCCTTATGCACTGCCATTCATTTTATTGCTTACCTTTTATCAGGTGTCTCATAGTTTCCAATTGATTTGATCCCTCTGATCAAATATGCTATTCCTTATTAGCACTTTCTGAAGTGCATCTTGTACCTCTAGCAAGCTGAGATCATTTAAATTACAGAGCTGCTGTAATTACACTTCATATTTTTCAGGTCTCCATTTTGGTCTATATAGTGCCCTTTCCAAGTGCTTTGGCCACTGCTGTCCTGAGCATTAGTGTCCTAGCATCTCTGTCATAAGAATCTCCTTTAGATATCTTAGTAAAAACATCTCGTGCAAAAAATTTAGCGCATATTCTTTCTTTGTGACTTCATAGATGAAATAAGTAAAATGGGCTAGTGTGTAGAGGGTGTTCCCTCTGCCCTGTGTATTTATATATTTTGTGTGCATTTTACTTCTTTGTACGCTTGTGCTGGTGTGTTAGTGTGAGAAAATATATGGAGTATAAGGAGATATAAGAGTATAGTGTGAGAAAATATAGGAGTATAAGGAGAGAGTTCACATATTAAGACCTCCATATACAGCAATATCCGAGTACGTTGCAGTCAATGCTTAAATGTAAAAGTCTTTAGAACTGTGGTCTTATCCCAGCTCTACCATCTCTACCATGGTCTCTAAGCATGACTTATATATACTTTAAGATTTTGGAAGCTATGCAGTCTTACCCCAAAAAAAAAAAAAAAAAAAAAGGCAGATTCTAGTGCATTTGTCTAAGAGGCCTTTAATTTTTCTTCTTAAAATAGTATCTGTAATGGGGATTGCAGTAGTTTTAGGACTTTCATATTATTTGAACAAGTTTTTCAGCCCTGTGAAGTTGGTAATGGTGTGTTACAACAGAAAGAAAAAAGGTTTACAACTTGATAAGATCGTTGGGAGATATTCATACCACCTACTTGCAGAGTATATGGGCACAGCTGCCTTGTTTCATTGACTGGACTTACAGAGAACTTAGATTCTCCATCTCCTAAATCACAGCAGAGGCTGGTGGCTAGTAACTCCGAAGTAAATGGTATGAATTTTCTCTGAACTCTTCTTGTTCAAGTTCCTTTACAAGAAAGTTCCTTTACAAGTTCCAAGTGGAAAACATACCTTAGAATGCTATTTTTTGAGCTAAGTTTGCAAGTGCAACTCAAACAAAGAAATCAAAGTCGTTCTTTCTTTACAGTTAGAACCCAGGCTCTCAACAATGGTCCCACTGTACTCTCTGAAGACGGGAAGAGATTATGAGATAAGAGTTCGATCAAGACAACGTACCTCTGAAAAATTTGGGGAGTTCAGTGAAATCCTTTATGTATCTTTTTCTCAAGCAGGCCTTGAACTTGTTCATTGTCCAGAAGGTAAAGAAGCAAAAAGTAGCAAAGTGTTTTTGTAAGCGTTACGGTGGTTTATTTTCTTTCTTTCTTTCTATTTATTTATTTATTTATTTATTCTTTCCGTCTATGTTTTATACCTGAATATGTTGCTAATTCAGCCTACTAAGTGAAATTCATTTGGTGAGATTGAGAATGTATAAGTTTCATATATGTGTTTGGAAATAAACTCAAGTTAAAATCACAGCTTTTCAGATAGCAAAAATACGGATAACTTCAAAAACCAGAAGCAATAATTGCTGTTGTCCACATAGGCTCTAAAATAACAACAATTAAATCTCACACTTCATTGTGTAAACTGATCACTTCAAAGGAGAGGCAGAGGATGGTCCCTTCCATACAGCTGGCTGAGTCTGTTATTAGAATTGCACTGTGCTTTCCTGATGAGCCTTAAACTAACAGGGACAGAGTTTGCCTCCTTCGTGTTTGTGCTTGCTTTTAAAGTGCTATTAAATAAGACGGAAGAAAAATCAACTCTTGGGTAGAGAAACGACCTTTACTCTGTTAAAAGAATGAGGTAGTGCCTTATCCTAAAGAATTTTCAGGTCTGAGGTATTAAACCTGTTGTTCAAAATATATCTTTAGCACATTCTTTTAACAGACTTTGTTTTCTAGAATATTAGCGGAGATGTTAAATAAAACCAATCAGAACTCTTATCTTTCAAAATCTGACTAGATTCCCCCTTTTTTATCTTTTTTATTTTTGTTCCTATTTTAGCAGAACACCTGGAATTATTTTTGTTACCCCAAATCAATCTGAACTTGTCACAATTTTCATATGAACAAAATTACAGTACCCTGAAAGTCTCAGTGCATGATTTTCGTCAGTCAGTACAACACAAATATCTGTAATTCTCACAAAACAGCAGTGATTTGATTTCATGGAGTTCATTGATTTTCTCTCTTATGTATTGAGTTGTTAAACTGGAAGTTAGAAATTCTGCACAAGAAAACTGAAACAGGATACCCTCACTGGTGTGGTGAAATTTATTTTTGCTTCTTTGGTACTTCATCTTTAAGAACACAGAAGTAAATTTGATTTTTTTTAAGCATTTAAATTTGAATGTAATCTTCCAGTCTTTCAAAGCAACACAGCAGGATGTCCACAGCTCTCTCTGCCATGCCAAGTAGCTACTGCTTCTCTTTTATCAAAATTGGGAACAATCTAACATAGGCCTATCTGCATAAAAGATTTCCAGTCAAAATCTCAGCTATGAACAGAGAGCTAGAACCACTGCCTGAAAGTATTTTTTTTTCCAAAAGGCCGCATATTTATATTCATATATAGAACCCTAAAGCTCCCTATCCAGTATTTCTCGGGCACAAAAATAAATGTAGTTTTTACAGGAAACTTAACACTGGAAACAAACGAGAATATTCTAAGACTACAGCCAGAATATTTTTTCTCTGCATTGTGTTTTCTACAGTGCCAGCTTGAGTATCATGTAATTGCCAGTATTTAAGAGAGAAGACATGTATCAGCAATATTCTTTATTCCTACCAAACCACTTTTATCAGTCAGCTACATTCTCTCCCTGTAACATTATGCAATGTAAATGGAAAGAGGAAAGGAAAAAGAGGAAAATTTTTTCTTTTTTTTTTTTTTTTCTTTGCATTTGACACTGCTCACAACAGAAAATTAATAGTCCACCATAGAAAGAGTTAGTGTCGTGATTTTTGACACAGCCATGTTTCAGTTTCTGGGAGAGAGGGATGGTTTGCCTCTGATTTAATAGTTACACACTATAAATAGCATTCAGTCCGTGCTGGCCGGCAGGGGCAGTGCCGTGGTCTGCAGCGTTACAGGGTGTCACAGCTACTCGCACGCTCCAGGCAGGCAGAACGTTCCTCTCACGACTGTTTTCGCCTCTTATGTTGTCTTTGCTAGGATTTTGTTTACATTAAAAACTCAGTCTGTTTCTGCAAGGATCCAAGTAGACTCACAAATGCAATACAGAAACCATTGAGACTGAAAGGGTATTTTTGTTTCTGCTTATTACAAAGTTTTTACGTTTAAGTAACCAGAAATTCCCTTCTTTTTTTATAGCTTTGGAACCTTTGGGCAGCAGAAGTGATGGTTAAAATTAAAGATGCAACAGAGGTGCAGATTCCTGCTGATAAATTTTTCTTCTGTTGTTACAGAAATAGAGTTTCCGTGGTTCTTAGTCATCATCTTCGGAGCATGTGGGCTGGCTGTAACAGTGATCTTAGTTCTGTTCTCTAAACAACCAAGGTGGGCAGTTTTCATCTATCAGGTTTTTTTACTTGTAGTTTAAAAAATAGGCTCCCTCCCTCCCTTCCTTCCTTCCCCCCTTCCCCCCTTCCTCCCTTCCCCCCTTCCCCCTTCCCTTCCTTCCTTCCTTCCTTCCTTCCTTCCTTCCTTCCTTCCTTCCTTCCTTCCTT
>JAUBOD010000667.1:3877227-3897970 GCA_032353885.1 Nothura maculosa
TAGGCTTACAATGGTAGTATTGTGTAAATGTTTATAACAATTGAAAAATGAAGATTTTAAACTTGCATTAAAAAAATTGCAGTATAATTTTAGTCTCATCAATTTTCTAGAAAATATCAGAAATTACTGAAGCAAATAACCTATTGATTCTTCAGCTGGAAAAATCTAGTATGTTGGTAAAATTAAGCCTATCCAAAGAAGATTCAGCAAAAGAAGGTAAATATTTTTAAAAACATTTTTTGTTGCTTTTGTTTTTTATATTTAGGAAGTTCTGGAAAATTCTTTATCTTTGGTAATATCAAATACAAAAATAAAATAGCAAGGATCTAAATCACTTTGAAATTAAATTCTGCTTGATTTTTGATAGTGCAGTGGAGTGCATTTACATAAAACATAAATCCACAAATAAATTCTGAGAGCAAGATTAAAATATTTATTTTCTAGTCAAAGGAAAAAATAAAAGGATCAGCTCATTTTCAGACACCTAATGATGTTACAGTTCCCAAAAGAACACCCTTCTCGTCTGTACAGGCATCTTAAGCATTGAGTGAACATCCACAGGTTATGATGAGGGCTGTGTCAGGCAAGCTTGTATTTTAGCTTTAGAGACTGTAAGCCTGTAACTTGTTGTTTACATTCACAGGCAACTCGAATGTCTGTATAGAATAACAGAGTCAACATTTGGTAACTATGATGTTGTTGGTGACATCATCACATCCCAAGATGAGCTGGTTATTAATATGACAAAATCTGACATTTTCAAATAGTTGCCAAAAATGTTTTCCCCGCTGAAAAATAAAAGGGAGACAGGTACGTTCTTGGATGCCTTTTTTTTGCTGTGTTACGAAAACATTGAAATTTGAAAATGTCATGATTCCAAAACATTAAAATGTGCCTGTAATTGGAGATGGCATGTCAAGCTGGTGGGATTGGCGCTCTGAGATGGTGTTAAAAAGAAAGTTCTCTGTAGCTGGTGGTGTGATTTTGTTTGCATAACATCAATTTCATAGCCCGGTTTGGGGTTTGGAATGCATGTTTGTCCCTATACCATGCTGACAAGTGTATTGCAGTTGTAGTATTTCTCATTCAGTGTTGGTCAGTGAAACAATTCAACCTGAATTAATTCCTTGCCATTGTCCTGGACTTTGGATATTGGTAAAATACCCGATCTTGTGTTCTGCCTGAGCATTTCTTCAGCTTCTTGATGACTGAAAAGATTTAGTCTATCTAAAGTAATTAGACTTTATATCTGTGTAAGATTTAATCCACAGTGATGCTAAGAGATCAGATGAGGTCTTGATCAGAGCAAGAAGTCAAACAGGCTGTCACATTGTTTAATCAGAGTGTTATTTCCAATTCAGTTATAAAGCATTAGCAGTCACACATAATTCCTTCAAGCTTCAGCTCAGTTACACTCTTACTGAATATTGTCCTAAGTTTGTTCAATGGGATGTATTTCTCTTGCTGTTAGCTTTAATAGGAACAGAGTTTTGGACCTATTTCTTTTACTTTGCATAATGGATATCACATGATGCTAAAAAGTTATGGATAGTGCTGATAGTTTATCTAAATCTTAAGAGTAAACTGTTTAATAGCAGTTAAGTAATAAAATATTAAGTAATGTAAGTAAATGTAAGTTAGGTAATGTAAGTTAAGTAATGGAATGGCATTTAATAATTGGAGAACTTCAAGCCTCTAATTTGTAATAAAGAAGTCCTATAAATTAGGAATTCAAGAGAAAATATGGATGTAAACATGAAGGATATTTTTAAATATTTCTGTTCCGGAAGTATTTTTTCAGATGGCTTTAAAAAAAGTATGGGAAGAGTAGCTGGCACCATATATAAAAACACACCTATATAGCATATATGTATAGATATAACAATATATAGTTTTGCAGTTTCATAATCTTCAGTAGTTCATAAGGCCACTGAAAGTGTATCTTCTTAAAAAATCAGTCTCCGACAAGTAAAACTGCTAAAGTTAAGAAAAAATTAGTTTCACAAAGGAGTAAAGTTGCCAATGGCTTTCACTTACGTCTTTGCTGAGACTTAAATTACTTAATGTACTCAAAAATGAACTGGATAGGTTACTGAAAAAGTGAGTACAAGTTTGCTAGTGTCACTAATGTGTTCAGTTGTACTAAGAATCTCATGATGCAGAATGACAGAGTGATGAAAAGGGAAGATGAAAGCATGTAGGAGACATTGTATATGAACAGTGGCAGGTTCTAAATGGTAACATCTACCTAGGAAAGAGATCTTTGTGTCATTGTGGGTAATTCTCAAAAATAACAGTGGTAAAAAGGAAAACAAATAATATGTCTCTGTAGAAATATGTGGGCTCTTTTTCTTTGTAATATTTTCCTTTCCTGCATTTCAGCAAGAACTTACCAGAGCCAGGAGAGACATGTAAATGTGTATCTCCATCCGATGGAGGCAGCCCCAGGAATGGTGGTGAGGGTCGGCATTGCTGACCAAATCTGTAGTGACACAGGAAGGTGGGCTAGGATCATAATGAGGTCTAGAAAGAGTAACAGGGTCAGACATGGTCCAGTGATCATCCAGCACACAGATAGTGATGAGGCAGGTCTGAAATGAAGCCAGGAAGTCAGTCCAGGCACAAGACGTTGGCTGCAACACAGCTGCAGCAGAGCTCAGACTGGGCCAAGGGTGAGAAGCTCAGCTTAAAAGCAGTTAAGGGGGGGCCTGAGCCATTGCCCAGTCGTCTTCCAGCTTTGTTCAAACCACTTGCATGTCACCAGCAACACTCTTTGTAAGCTGGCCCTGGGCCCAGGCAGCCAAACCCTCAGGAAGGGGGTGCACAAGGAAGCACTTGGCACCCTGTCATGTAACAGTTATGGAGCCTCCACGGGAAGGGCTTAGACTGGCTGATATTTCAGCCTGAAAAGCAGCAGAGTTGGGATATTACTGTAAAATGCTGAACTGTGTAAAGTGACTAAGTATGATTATTCACTGTTCATTGTAATAAAATACAGAGAGAGATCAAATTTGCTGATGGTTAACCTTCTATAAAGGAAATAAAAGGAGGATTTTTTCCATATATCATAAAATGAGCTTCTTGAATCAATTGCCACAGGAGTTTATGGATATCAAAAGTACAAGTGAGTCCAAAATGATGAGACAAGTAAATAGAATAAAACTTATTTGAAGCTGAAGGGAAGTTTTAAGGGTAATAATTGTTCAGGGTGGATTTTTGTTTGTTTGTTTGGGTTTTTTTTCTTTCTCCCTGAAGGATCTACCTGTGGATATAATGAAAAGGAGTAGTGAACCGAATGGAAATCTGGACTGACCCATGAGAATCATTTGTTTCTCAGTCAGATATGAAAGTTACTCAGAAGCAGAATCAGATTGTTCTTTCTTAATGCAAACAAAGAGGACTTTTTTGTATAAAATAGATTTCAAAGAGGAAAAAAGAAAAAGTAGACAAAAAGAAGAAATTACTTCAGTCATAAATGAGGGGGAAAGGATGTAGAGCAGCCAAAGTGAAAGAGAGAAGGCAGGAAGTCAGACCAGCTGGGAGGATTGCAGAAAGGAGTGTGGAAGCAGAATGGACTAAAACCAGATGGAGGTCAGATGGGAGATTTGGGCTTTGTAAATGGAAAGTAGTGCCTCAGTTTGATGAGATAAGAGCAAAATGATTTAAGGAGATAGTTATGTTGATATCATAATTGAAGAGAATGACCTCTGGAGCTGTTTTGAAACACATGATTGGGGAAAAAATGTCAAGGCAGAGGGCCAAGTAGAAATACCAGAGCATGAAATAGGAACCAGAGTTTAAGCAGCAGGGTTAGTTAGGGAAGAGGAGATGTCAGTCATATTTAAAGTCATAATAGTTGTACAAATAACTAGGATTGTGTATAGCAAGAAGCAGAAGTGTGGGCAAGCAAGGATTTTGGTCCAAGAAGTAAGTGCGAACACAGAGCTGTTAATAGCAGTACTTAGAGCAGCATGGAGTATCCAGCAAGTGATTTTGAAAGCCACTTAATGAGAAGGAAGTAGTAGGTAAATGAGAGATACTAAGGAAATAGAAAATATTTAGATTGGGTCAGATTCTTCACACGTTCATCAAACTCACCTATGTCTGACCTTCGTAAGAGAGATTTGTTAAATCTGAGTGCATTGTTGTAATATACTATATCTGCAGAATCAAAACACTAGTGCCAAGTAGTTTGATTCCTGCTTTGTGCTATTTTTATTTTTTTTTCTAATTCAAGGCCCTCTGGGTTTGAAGAACTCTTTTTACCTGATGGGGAAATAGAACCTCAGGACCAGAAATGTATGAATCAAATTCATGCATACATACAGCATTGATGCTTCCATTCTTTTTCTGGTGACGTTATCCTTAGGGGCTCTTGTTTTAGTGTAGGTCTTAATAGTACAGCACAAGGTTGAGATAATTTGCCCTGCTAAAAAAGCTAATAGCTTGAAGTGTAAATGTAGATAGAAGAAATGGCAAGAAGTTATAAACATTAAATGTGGAAAAAAGATCAATTAGCCTCTTCAGTCTTTCTGCACATAGGGAATATTCCTTACAAGGGAGGAAGCACACAGTATTCCTACAGATGCTAATGCAATGTGATCTAGCAAAGCTGCAGCAATTTGGTGAATTTTTCTTAATGCAGGCGGTTAAAACTCCCTGGAGGTTCCCATAAATTGTACAGTTACACAACTGCAAGAACATAAGGAATTTTGTTAAGATAACTCCTTTAAAGATAATTTTAAAAAAAAAGGTATTTTGGGGACTGTTTTATCTCAAGTGGCTTGCACTTAACATCATGGTGGTTCAGAGCAAGACTAGCTGTCATTCCATGTTTTCCCAGATGCTTTTTTTTTCAATTTCTGCATAAATCTCAAGCTTTTGAATTGATATCCGCATGTAATGGAAGGACAGAACATTTGTAAGAGAGCTCGTCAGCACGAATCTTGTAAATGGAAGAGTTGCATTTTAAGAAAGCAGTCCTGGTTTAGCTGCTAACCATAAATGGGAATGTGAAAATTTCTTCCAGCCCAAATAAACCTACAGGAGGATAAGTCTGTAAGGCCCCCAGATGCCTGCACACCTTCAGCAGGCACTGTTGAATGCATTGTGTTTATTAGTAACTAAGTGATAATAAGGAAGAATCCTCCTTTGGTGGCTTATATAGGACGAACCATTAAATTCTTTAAATTACACGGAGAGCTGCCACTGCTGCCTGTAATGAAGATTAACAGATTTTCACTTGATTATATCTCTGTGAAACTGTCTACACTGCAAATTTCTATGCCAGGTATGTGTCTCAGACTGAGTGTATATACTTAACATTTGAGTTGTTTTTTTCCAAAACAGAATAGAAAGAAAAATCATGAAAAAATATTTTAATAGGACATCTTAAACTTCTTTACCATGTAGCTCTTGCTTCTCTATATCTTAGAGTAGAGATATAGTATGTTTAGACATTTGCTTTGGGTAAAGGCTTTCTTTTGTGGGATTTTTTTCTTTCCATGGAAAATCTTTGCTATTTCCCCAGATTTTCAGTGCCCAGAATTGTCTCTGTTGTAAGTGAAGATTTAGCTCTGTGCAATGAACTTTCTCCCAGTGCCGGGCGCGCTAAGCCGGAGCGCCAGCTTTGGAGCGAGTTTCTGCAGCGCCGCTGCGGAGCAGCCGCCGAGGGCAGGTTGTGGTTCCGTGTGGCCGGCGCTCCCTCTGCTGCCGCTCTGCAAGCACAGAGCAGGGAGAATGAGAATAGTGAAGAAATGATTCCAAACTCCTGCATTTGTCCTTTATTTCAGAATGTACTGCTCTGCAGAATGTGATAAATAGTCTAACACAAACTGTTGAAAACCAATGTAACGTGAAAGGTAAGGGCAAAAATCTTACCTATATATACTGTAATATAGGAGGAGCAGGCATTTAAAAGTTTGATTTGTATTTAATGCCTTTTTCAGAGAGGAAAACTCAGCAGCAGCCCATCAGAAATGCAACAAATCATATCTCAATCAATCCTATGCATTGTTAGTAGTCTGTGTGCTTAGTAAATGTGTGTTGCAATTGTTATTTGAATCTACTAGGAAAAAAACACAGAAGTTTTAGCTCGGTGAGATTTGTGATCAATAGTTGGGTTTTAATTTTAGTTCAGTGTTGCACAGGAAATGTTATGAAAAGTCAGAAAGCAGAATTTGTTCTTTGGACTGTGGCCTAGTAAAGCTCTTACACGTAGTTTTTACATATTTAAGTGTTTTATTGAATCAAGAGTTTTAGTCCCCTCCTACTGTCCTAAAATTTACTTATTAGCCACAAATACTTCAGAAAGCTTCACGACTATTAAAATAAATATATCTAAATATTTTATATATAAATATTATGTGGAATATAAAAACATGTATTACATTTTTGTACATAATGTGAAGCAAAATATCTTTGTATCGCAGTACAGGTATATCATATAGGCGGTTTTATGCCCATTATATGTTCAAGGCACATTAGCGTAAGTGTTAAGAAATCTATAAAATTGTGGGAATTGTTGGAACATGTGGCTGTTTTTAATAATTATAATGATTTTAATAGTAAAAACATTGTGTACTCTTTAATTTCTGTCTTTGCAGCACTGCCTTCCACTTAATAGCATATTTATCAATAATGATATATTTATCTATAGTTAGGCTTCATAGGAGCTTGCATGTATTTACAGAGTTCATTTTGGGGGAAATGGGTACTTAGAAAGGATTACATTTTCTATTTGCAGGTACCATACATAGATGGATAATAATATCTTAATTCTGAAAGAGAGAACTTTGCATCTAAGTTCCATTGACTGGATCATATTAGGCAAAAATGATTAAACTGTACATTTTCTATATTAAAAACTAGTGCAAAAGTTACATAGCTGTGAAAATGAGGATTATCCTATCTACAAAATATTAACAGTTTCTTCAAGTTTAGAAAAGTCAAATGGAAGTGTTTTGGGTTTTTTACTAATTACTTTTTGTTGTCTCATACTGTTTATGTTTTATTATTACACAGATGAAAATGAGAGACTGAAAGATAACATTCAAATTTTGGAAGAGAAATTAACTGCTCGTGAACAGGTTTGTCATGAATGGTCATTCTTTAGGCAGAGGAATAAGGTGTCTTTACCCTATTTTACAGTTTTTGTATTCTTAAACTCTTCATTACTAATCATGCTGTTGTTGCACTTTTCTGGAACTTATCATATGTACAAAGAGAACAGGTGTTGTCAAACCAGTATCAATAGGAGAACGTGCTAAAAAAAGACAAAGAGATGAGTTCTTCTAAATGCTGAGAACTCTCACTCCGTCTAAGTTACAATTAATTGTAGTTGTATTAGGTTTAAATTCAGCTTCCTAGGCTAGAAGCCAATCATTTGTCCAAAAAGGCAAATGTATTTTACATGTCCAAGATGCCAGAGAAACAAGAACCACCCTGACTTCTGGCTGTGGTTTCCCTGGGAGTGAATGCTGCCAAGAGGCTGCCTGTTGAAGCATCTCTTAGCATTGCTGTGGTCAGTGACTTACCTACAGCAAGAGGGCGTGGAGACACCTGAGCACTGGCAACTACAGCCATTAATTAATTGTTACTGTACTTCTATTAGAGCAAAAGCTAGAATAGCTGTGCTCCAAATACTTTCCTTTGGATAGCATTTTAACAATACTGACAGCTGCAACACAGTTTGTGTCTGCTGCTTTTTCTTTTTTTTGTCTGTGGGCTTCAGTCAGTAGTAACTGAACATACCAAATTTACTAGGACAAGTACTGAATTATAGAGAGATTGTGCATTTTGACTATAATGTTGTGGTTTACAGAAGGCTTTCTAAATAAGCAGAGGAACCGGAAGATTTCTTTATGAAATATTTTATATTCACAGGAATATAAACTTCAGATCGAGAAGCTTTTGATGGAAATTAAAAACAAAGAGGAAGACCACAAAGTGGAAATAACAAGACTGAATTGTGATATGAAAAAACAAAGTAAGTTCTCCAAAGACTAAGAGCTGTGAAGCTGAGTAAACAGTACTGAAACCAATACTAGGTTAAATACAACAGAGTTGTTCAGAAACATACATTTCCTATGTGAAGTACAAATGTAGTACTGATAAAACAAAGACATATGAAAGCTCTAAGAGGGTAGAGTGTTTAACTGAATTTAATCTTAGCTCAAGAGCAGACAGTTACAGTTAGATAATAGCATGGAGGTACAGGGTGATCAGAAATTTCCAAACAGGTGGAACAAACACTGGGAACATGGGCCTAAGAAAAATGTGAAGGAATTACATTTTGAGTTAAGTGCTGGCTGGGACTGTGGCATAGATTGTTACAGGAACCCAGCTTTGCTCAAAAGAACAAGACTTCATGCATTTTTGTAAACATGCACTTTTGTAAACACAACTTTCAGGAGGAGAAGTTTTTTAGTTTTCTACTTAATTAAAAAATGGTAAGTTGTGATGCCTGTCACTTATTTTTAAAAAAACATTTTTTTTTGACTGAAATTGCTGTGAAGTACTCAAGGGCTGTTGGAGAAAGTCTCAGTCTTCGGGAAATGCTATTAGTATTTTCCATCTAATCTTATTTATATTTTAATATGTTAAAAATATAATATGTTTATTCTTACTGGTTTTAGTTGAACTAATGGAAGTGGAGTATAAAGAAAAAATAGAGAAAAAAGAACTGGAAATACTGAAGTTAAACAGACAGCTGAAAACTCAAGATGAAGAGAAGCAAAATGAAATAATTAAACTGCAGATAGAGGTATGTGTTATAAAGCTGAATTAAAGATAACTGGTAGACCTAGTTAGAAGAGTTTGTGTAGAGAAGAATGGTGCAAGTGGTACTTACTAATTCTGTGCAGAAATAAGTTTTACCTGTTATATAAGGACACTGAAGTTTGCTGTATTCTTAATCTTGGAAATTTTGGAAAGCTTGTCAGTGTGTTTGAGCTATAATGAAATGAAAAAGTTTTCTATTTAAAAACTTCAGGAGTGTATATAGACTTCCAATCCTGCTGAGCTTTGACAGCCACAGGATTCAGTATTTCATGCTTAGGTTTTAAGGCCAGTCTCCTAGTAACTGGAAAATGAAGGAAATGCTTTCACATTAAAAATGAAATAAGGTGTGAAACTACTTGGGCCGAGTTTCCCTGAGAATATGAAAAAAGGTAAAGCTTTCTTCCTGCAAATGTGGGATGGGTTCTTTCAGCATTGATTAGTGAAGTTTTTTGTTCATTTAACACTTCAGAAATGCCTATGATAAATTGTCATTGTAATATTTTATATCCGTTTTCTCTCTAAAATAATTTCAAGCATTGCTTTTTTTTAAAAAAAATTAACATCTAATTGCATTCTTTTTTTAAATAAAGTTTCTTGGTTTCATCATCATAGGATTAAATAGTACATAGGCTTGCTACTACCACTTCTAGGTACAAAAACATGGATGAAATGTGAAAAGTATGCTTGGATTATTTAACATACTGTTTTTCCTATTGGATTGTTAATGATGTATTTTTCCTTTTTCTTTCAGTTCAATGCTAAATTAGCAAGAGTTCAGAATAAAACAGCAAAATCATTTCCAGATGCATCTGTCCTGCCACAAAGTATCTATCGAAGGGTATGTGATTGAACAGCCTACAGCCGGCAACTGTTGTTATAGTCTCTCTCAAACATCCTGTTTTTTTACTGTATTTTACTTGCCACAAAGGTTAGAAGGGGGAAAAATGTGTTCCATAGCTGACAGGATCTGTATCATTCCCTTTTCCAACAGTTCCCTCTCAGCTCTGGACAACTAACGTAATGCCTTCCTGCACTGCTCCTCATATAGATGCTGTTCAACCTAATAACTTTGCCACCAGCAACAACCAAAGCCCACTTTCGTATGGAATTGCTAACTTAGGGGCTGAAGATACAGCTAATGTCAGTGATGGATCTAAATTGTGCCCTGTTGTTTCGGTGGGCTGAGAGTTGCTTTGGGTCCCCATAGAGAGAGGATTCTGGGGAAGTTCTTTTTGTAATACTGTGAAAATAGCACTAGAGTATTTCTCATTAGCAACAATGTATTGTATCAGTATGTAGTTCTACAGGATATTTACTAAAGAAGCATTTACTTGCATCTGTGCAGAAACTGCAGCATCTCCAGGAGGAAAAAAATAAGGAAATTGAAATTCTGCGTAACACCATAAGGGACTTGGAGCAACGTCTTAATAAAGGCCAGGACCTGCACTTCAAACGGAAGCGGTTTTGAGAATACGTCCTGGTGAAATACCCTATTTCTGGTTCTCACTGTGCACAAAGGGTCTCAGACTGTGCACCTCAAAAGTAAAAGCAAAGTACAAAGAAATATTGAGAAATATGTTTATTGAAAAAACTCTCACACCAGGTATTCCATAAACATGCATTCTGTTCAGCATTACTTTCTCGCTAGTCAGTATTCACCATAAGAAGCTTCAGGTTTTTTAGGAGTGAGTTTCCCTATTAAACCATCATTAATTATGGTGAAAGCTCTCAAAGTGATTTCTTTCTGTCTTGCTTTCTTTCTCTCTTGCTTTCTTATTTATCAAAAAAACTTTCACAGTTTTGTTTTCACTTGAACTTGGTTAATAAAAGTTAAAGACTGCTAAGTTAAAAACAGAAGTTACACAATTGAAATTTATGAATTGATACAGATTATCAAATTCAGCAATGTTATAAACCAAGATAAACATTACATCAAAATTGAATTTGGTCCCTACTCCAATTTTTGGTACAAATATTGGTTTGTATCAAGAGTTGTTAACACTGCCTCATGTTAAGCACAATCCTGTTTGTTTAGTGAGATTTTTCTAAGCTACAGCTGGTGTATTATTGGACCCTGATATAAAGATATATAGTAATAGAAGGTAAACTTATAAATCTGTTACTTAAAAATAATGCAATTATTGCTTACATTTAAGATAATTGTTTTGGAATGTTGTTCAGGAATAAGATTTTTATTGTGCACAATTTGAATGCAGAGGTTATAGAAAAGAAATTTAGAATATATTCCCTGTTCTTTCTTTTAATAAAGTATGATTAAAATATCTTTTTTGATTCTCTTCTGTTCTAGTTTGCTAGCATCACACAGAAGCCCCTAGGTCATAGTTTATGCTTCTGTCTTCACAAATGCAAACAGAATGTTAGAAGAAAAACAAGAAAGACAAATTAGTCAGGAATGCAGACACCTTTCATCTACAACTGAAAAACAAACTATGGGTCAGTTAAATTGCTTTAAAACACATTTTTTTAATTGATGGTACTTGACAGGTTTGGTGTATTTCTAAGAGCACCGCTGTAAAACTCCAGTTGTTTTCACTATTGACATTTCTAACTGCACATCCCTGTCACCTGTCTTTAATTTTTTTCTAAATGTGGGACAATAAAAACTGAATCTGTTAATGTTTCCAATCTTTGAATTGCATGAATGTAGGCAACGTTTTAGCATGTTTAGTTTGTTTCTCAGGCTCAGCTCCCTGCCTTCTCCTGTCACTGTCAGGCGTCACTAGTTTCAGTGGCTGCTGGTGACTGTCAGGCAGCCGAGAGCAGACGGCACTGTCAGGACTCAGTGATGTCCTCTGCTCGCAGCTGCCCGTGTCACCTGCAAGAATTTGGAAGTGCCCCACGACACTGTCAAGTGACAGAATTCCCTAACTCTTCAAACAAAAGGTGTCTGCAATGGCAGCATCAGCTACTAGAAGTCGCATCTGATGCCTTCCCCCAGTTTCAAGTTAGCTGATTTTTACAGCTGCTTTTTGCCTTTTGTCACAGCTGTTTATATCGCGCCAGAAATTCCGCCCCTTCTCCCTGAGGAAGAGCTTCCCCCTGCTCCTGGCTGCCCCTGTGGTGGTGCCTGTGGTGGCCAGCGCCTCCGCGCCGCCTGTCGCTATGAGGAGGACGAGGAAGGTGCCGTGGGCCCTCACCAGGCCCCTGCTGGTCGGTCTCGGCTCGGGAGCTGCCCTCGCGGTGCTGGTGGTGCTGGTGGTGGTGGTGGGGCCGGTGCCGGTGCCTGTGCGCATGGTGGTGGTGGTGAGAGTGTTGGCCAACTGGGTTCGGTTCAATCTCCGCTAGCTTTTCCTCTGCCTTCTTAGTGATGTTGTCGCATATTTCACCAATATCGGGTTCCTAGGAAATAAACAGTTCAAATAAGACAATGTACCTAATCAAATTGTTGTAAAATATTAACCTTGATATTTTCTCAGTACCTGAAATCTAAGCAATGGGTTATTTTGAATTATTTTTTGAAAGATGGATGTTGAAATATAAAAAATAAACAAGAGCTTGTATTTCCTTATAGAAAACAATCATCACTTAGCTTTTTTGGCTTCAACAAAATCAAGAAAATAAAAGGACAAGGACAAAAAGAAGTTTATGTTTTGGTGATCTTTTAAATCCACTTGAATCCACTTGATGTGAGTAGGGAGAAAGCAGAAGAAGTTGGTGCCAAACGGGCGATCTGCACACCTTGTGAAGGGTCTTGCAGAAAAAGAAAAACTAAGGAATATCTGCCTGCAAGACACCTCCGCGAGGCTCAGTCTTTTGAACACCTCAGGTTATTGGACCTAACTGCCTTCTGTTTTCTAGTTGTGCTCCTGAGGCAGTTTGCCAGGGGAGCAGCTATGGAAACAAGGCCATATTGATGAGACATGGGGTTTTGGAGACTTTTCAGCAAAGGTAGGTAACATGTTTTTCTTTACATAGTAAATATCTTTTCAGAAACATGAACACCAATTTTGACAAGGAAATTCTCTTCCTAAGCTGCTTAATGTCATAGGTTCTTAATTCAGGAGAAGTGCAGCAATTGAGCGGTAAAGAGAAAAAATGGGAGAAAGTGGTTGTGATCGGTCAGGCTAGATGATTTCAGCTGTGAGTACCTGTGTAAGCACTACAGACTGAAGGGGAAATAGGCACACGGGCACTGTGCAGTTGCTTCTAAACATCCCTTAATTCCTCTGAATTATCCCTTTCAAGTTTATCTCAGAAGGAAATGTTTCCTTCTGTGGGAGCTACTTCCCGGAGGAGAGGTATCGCTCCTGAAAGGAACCTTGTGTTACAGCATCAGGGGTAACTAGGCACGGAGCTCCGAATGTAAATTCCTTGGGAATTCAAATTCAAATAATTGCTAATAAAGTGCTTTCTTATGCTAGGATCCCCACACTGGACTGCCCGTGGCCTACACAGAGCTGGAAAACTGTATGATAGAAATTGAAACCATGATGTTTCTGGCTGAACCTTCACATTAAGGTATGTATGTTTTTGATAACCTTTAAAGTAGTCCTGATCTTCACTTATATTTAAAACAAAACTGCTTCATATATATAAAATGGAGACAATACTTGCAGTCTTGTATTACTACTTTTTTATCAAGTATTATATGTTGTTTTTTAAATATAATAAAGGAACTCAGACCAGCTTGGATTTTACTACTGGGTTTGCTGCAAGTGCACTAGTTGTTTAAGTACCTATCTTGCCCACCAAGACTGGAGTACTGAATGCCACCAAGTGTATGAAACTCCAGGAATTGAATAGCATCCATGATCAGACTTAAATTACCAAAAATGATTCACATTTATATTAAGGGAAGGAATTATCGGTTGCTTCTAAATTAGATGTGCTTCATTTGAAAAATATTTTAAAATTCTCTAGGAAACAGGTATGACATATTTAGACTCCAAGTCATGTATTTGGGGATTAAAACTCCACTTTCCCTTCCTTGTATGTAGAGAATTAAATAAGAAGATACCGTATAGGAGCAATTTCCACACTTGTTTTCACAGTATGCAATCTTTATAGATTCTTCTACGTATTGGAAAGACAGGAAGGAGTAGGGCAGACCCAAATGATACACGAGACGGCCGCATCTAAGGACAAAAAGAATTTTGTAGTTACATATACATAAACATGCATACATGATTAAATCTCTCTTCATAATATGTTCTTACTTTATTCACCCCAGGCCTCCCATACTGTTACAGTCCTACAGAGACTGTTTGTGTGCCAGAAGTAAAAGGCAGTATCTGCATTACACACTTGTGCCTGCTCAGCTATGCCAGTCAATAGGGTGAAGTGTGATTTTCTGCTGACACATTCCCTTGGCAGAAGCCTCCCATTTAGCAGCACTGAGCCTACTAAGGGAACACCCTGCACGCAACGATCTGCTCCAATCACAGGATGGCTGCTGCATTCAAGCAAGGGATGTTTTAATGCAGCATAACATGTTTCTTGGTAGGAAATGTGCACCTCGTGTGCGTGGTGGTGCATGTTTGCCCTGGACAGATGTCCAGGGTTGGGGTGGGCAGCTGGAACAAACGTGGCAGTTGCACAGCGGGCACCACGCTGAGTGCCCTGCTTGCAGTGCGGACAACAAGGGTCTCCAGCAGAGCTCTCTGTAAGCTACACTCAAGGAGCAGCAACGGGCACAAACTTCATTGCTAGCAGGGACATAGTGGGTCCCTTCATGAGCTACATACACCTTTGTTGTGTTCCTCTCTCAGGTGGCAACAACTTTCCTCCCAGATCCTCAGGCATATTTGCTGCAGAAATAGCCATTCGCTCTCTGAGGATCATTTAAGTGTTCGTTGCAGCCCACAGGCTGAATTTATTTCATTTGTGCAGTTTCTTCATGGTAGAAGAAAAAAAAGTTCACATTCTTCATTAAACTTAATTATGATTCAGTATGAATTGAGAATGTTCTTCACAGTTAAGGTAGTGACAGTGTAGGAATCACACTGTGTGCTCTCAGCTTTAATATATACTAATAATACTTCTGTAAACAAAAGCTGACTTGTGGTTTGTAGCTTCTTCCTGTAAAAGTGGACATTCTCTACATAGTGCAACTCAGAAGCTGATTATATTGTCTATGCTGTGCAGTATCTAAGTTATTTGCAAATCAATGAATTATGATAAATTACAAAGCATTATTTTAAGTACATGTAAATATTTTCCCCTTTTATACACAGACCTGTCATAAATGAGAAAATCATCTTTGTTTCCATTTAAGGTAGTCCAGACATCAGCTTGCTGCTCATCCTGCTGGTAGACAGTAATATAGTCTGAAACACTTTCTTTCAGGAGGTGAAATTTCCGTTGTGACTGAGTTCCCTGGTGGTTGACAACTATATACGAGACATTGACCAGTCCTTCATTCTCCAACTTCACTCGCAGGTCCTCCAATCTAACAGAGAATGTAAAGAAAGAAGATCATTAATCAGCAGGGAATCATAACATTATTTTCCTTTGCAAGATAAAATGTTATTTTTGAATGCATGCATGCTTTTGAATACATGCATGCAACTAATAAGTTCCACCGTGCTTTCATTAAAGGGAATGCAATTTCCACAGTTTTAATGGATGCAAGTTTAAAACTAATAAAAAAATCTTGCCATTTGCCATCACTATCAACAACATTTCCACCAAACCAGACCATACAACAGCAGGCAGTGTAGTGACACGTCATGATTCTAGTCCTTTTAGTAGTAAATATAGTGCTAAATATATCAATAGTACTAAATCAAGCAGACAGGTTTGTTTGCATACTGTTTTTTATTGGAGTTTTTCTCTCCCTTTATTTTTTCAGCTTATCTGATGTCTTCACTTAAGTGCTCAGTTAGGAGATGTGTGACTGGTAGAATATGCACAGAGCAAATGCAGCAGGACAGTGGATAATCAGGAGACCAAGCCTGCAGGTAAAAGGCTGAAAATTCTCCCCCTTGACATGGCTATTTTCCATGCTAACCAGACAAGGGATGTCATGGCCACTGGAATGAAAGGATAGCTATGGAATTGATGCACAAGCTGGATGGCTTTTATCAATGCACCATATCCAGTCCTAGAGTATGTACATTACTGACCTAGTCTTTCTCTTTGCTATGTAGTGCAGAATGCTACTTTCTCACTTTACAATACTTTTCACTCATTTAACTTGTATCAAAATCATTCACTGAATGGCTCTGGAAAACTCTTGGGTTTTTTTTCGGTTTCAGAGAAACTAAAACTTTTTTAAGGTATTGAGTTTGAAAGGTTCTTTCAAGCCTATCTGAAATACATGGAATCACATCCAACTACCCTGAAAACCAACCACAAGACCCACTTTTGACTTGGATAGAGCCAGATATTAACCACTTCTTTTTTTTTTCCTCCAAAATCCAGTTCCAGAAAAACTTTCAAGGACTATAAGGACTATGACGTTATTAATTTATGCATCTTACGGTGGGAGTTACTAAGATCTATTTTCTGGAAGGCCATGCTTTAACGTATCTTGTGGAGTTTTCTTTTTTCAACAAGGTTAGGAAAGTACATTAAAAATGCACAGCTTTCTCCCCTACATCTTATATAAAGATTCTGTGATTCAATATATATGGTTATATGAAACTTAAGTAAAATGACTGCATCCCTGAGGTGTTTCTATCCATGTCAGAGAACTGAGATATTTCCTGGCTTCAGCACCTTTGCTGTGTTAGTCATCTGTTATCTGTGTTATCACCTCTTGAGAAACTGTTTCTGTTGGACTTCCATGTGTTATGTTTTTTACTTATATCCAGTTGTATTTTTATTTTTATGTAGTGACTCCAACCTGGAAAAGATAACCTGTCACGAGTACCAAGCCAACAGCAGAAGAACCGGCACCACTGGCACAAAATGCTCCTGCTGGGAATCAACCTGGGCCAGGCCACACAGCCAAGCAGGTACCGCTGGCATTTGAGGAGTTCATTGTGTGTCTGCAGTACACGGGTTATCCTCAGACAGCCTTGGAAAGGTCCAATCCTGTGCTAACCAGAAGTGGGAGAGGGATGTGCACTCACCTGGAGGCCTGCAGCAGGCACAGGTATCAGCTGGCCTGCAGCAGAGCCACCACCGTGACGGAGCCCCGCACGTTGAGCATGGGGCTCTCCTCCCCAATCCGCCATTCCGGGGGCTCCTGGCAGTGCTGGATTTCTGCCCCTCCTCCGGGGAGGAGGCAGAGGCTCAGGAGGAGCCCCAGCCCTGCCCACATGGCTGGGCTTTATCTGGAAAGAGAAAACAAACAAAATGAGGTCCGAACTAAAAGAAAGCTCCAACTCTGAAATTCCCATAACAAAACCCAGCAGGATACTGGATCCATGCAGTTTAATTATACAGAAGGATGTGTTTGAACAATACATTTGCTGCTTGGGCATATTTCTTCGGTTTTGCCATGGAATTTCCCTGTAATAAATAATTCTAGATTTTTGTATGTGCAAACAGCCAAAGTATGGGGATTTTCTTTTAATGGAAATGAAAATAAATCTTGGTGTTTCTTTCTGCAGTATTTCAGATTTTAACATTTCAGTGATATTGAAGCAATCTCATTTCCTCTGCTTTGAAGGCAGTGGTGCTGCTGAGCCAGTTTGTACCAGTAACAAGCTAGACCAGCCCTGTCCAGATTCTAATCTTTCTCCAGTGCAGCACAATTCCAATGACTTTAAAGTGGCTACACCACCAGGATGGCTAGTACATAGAAAATATTATATAAATTGACAAGAAAAAAAAAGAAAAAAAAGACTTAAAGATTTTTAGAATTTGGCAGCATTCAGAAAAATCTCTTAAGACTGCAAACACTAGAAACAATTCTGCGAAAACAGGAAATGAAAACTCACTTGCAGTAGTTCCCAGATGTTACGAAATCTACACTGAATCCTTTTGCTATTTAGGAGAATCAGAAAATATAAGAAATTCTGTGATTATGCTTTTATTCCAATTACATAATACTTTTAGATTAATATGTTCAGAATAGGAGTAATGAAAATTAAAAGCCACTCTCCAACCTGCCCTCGGTTGTGGGATTCACCATTCCACCATTCACATCAACTTTGGTGAAAACACAGAATATTTTGGAAACCCTGAACTCTGATAAATAATGTTTTTCATCAGTCTTGTCATATTCCAATAAAACAACACATTTTAATTACTGATCTTTTGAAGCAAGAGAAACCCAACATCCGTAAGATCCTGCTTGCCCTACAGTTCCCTGCAGTTCTACCAGCAGCGGCATTTGAGGCAGGGAGCTCTGAGGGGGTGACACTGTGGCCCCCTGGTGCCTCTGGGTGCCCCCCATGCGCCCCCCTAGTGCCTCTGGGGGTGTTTTTGCGCTCCCTGTGCACCTGGGAAGCTGCCCACCCTTGGTGCATCCCGGAGCCGCTCCGAGTGCCCTGCTGGCCCCTGCAGGGCTCCCAGCCAGCTGCCAGGCTCCTCGAGAGCTGGATTCTCCTCCCGCTTCCCTTCACGTTGCAACTTTTCCCTTGCTTCCCAATGGAAATTTGCACAGCTGAGGAATTTCCAGCCAAAGAAAGGAGCGCAGCCTGCCAGATCCCAAATCCTGGAGCTCTTTTGCAGCGCAAGCAACACACTTACCCCTTCCTGCCCCCTTGGCTGGGCGGCTCCCGGGGCTGTGCAGGGAAGTGCTGTGGGAAGAGGGCAGCCCTATTTATGTGGCTCGTGTTTATCTGCCTGCGCCGCCGCGGTTCAAAGTTCAGGGAGCTCGCTCGGAACGACCTTGCAAGCCAAGCAAGCCCCTCCAGCGAAAGCAGCCCAAATGGTTCCTCCCAGACTCATTCCAAGCGGCAACCACTTATCCTGCCTCACAACGAGCGTTTTTTTCATGTAACAACTTGGAATATCGGGTTCTGCGGGCTGCCAGTCACCCCAGTAAGCTGGAGGCAGTGGTACAGTCAGAGGAGGGGGACGGGCCAAACAGTCATTATTTTCAGAGCACAGTGGTAGCCTCTGTGTGGAGGGGAAGTTTCTTGTCTATTCATAAACATGCTGAGCTTGCAGTTCCTGCCTCTTGTGCTCCATGTGGGGCTCGCTGGAGAAGGGATCGGCGTGTCCTGTGAGCCAGGGCAGAGCAAAGTCCTGTGCACAGCTGCGCTGCGTGACGTCGCTGCCTCGGAAACTTTCTGCAGAGCCTGCCAGTCTGTCAGCTTGTGCTCAAGGTTGAAGTCCAGATTTCCAGCCATTTAAATCAGTGTTGCTACGTGAAAGCCATGAAGCTCTACCAACCAGCGACCATCACTTCTTTTATTAAAAGTCTACAAACATTCTTACCCCCCATTGTCATGGAAGTATCTGAGAACATTCAGCTCCTCTGTCTCCTCAGTGGGACATTGGTTTATGCATGGAGTGCTTTACTTTGATAGTAGTTTTCTTGAGTTGGATTTTCTCTAATGTGAATCTTTAGGCATTTTTATGGAGAAAGAGAAGTTTAAAAGTGTGGTGTACAGTGATGAGAGAGCTCTGCTACATAGTGCTGCAGTCAGAGTTGGAGAGATGGCCCGGCCAGCTTTGAGGTTTGTCCTCTGCAAGTCCTGCGCTGAAGCTGATGAAAAGAAGCATGACAAGCCAAAGCACAGTGAGCACAAAAACAGGTAATTTGTTGTGAAAAACACACTGAAGATGGAACTGTTCACTGGTCACTACTGAAAAGTTAGTGTTTGCTTCCACGTCATACACAGAGGCACCTCCACAGCCCCTTTTAACGAAATGATAAACAGTTGTGCTGTCTGTCAGCAACTATCCATGTGCCAAACTGTTGTACCTTTAAAACATTGGCATCTGTAGTGATGCCAGTCACTACAGACATCTTGCTCTGTGATGTTTACCCTATTACTTTGCCTTGAGATTTACTCAAGAAGAAAGTTCCTTGATTTCTAAGCATGGAGTCAGGAATATGGTAAGGTACTTTTGGAATAGTTATTTTAGGTGTTTAGGAACCCCAAAATATGTTTAAGCGTCCATCTTTTTGTGGGAGAAAATCTGCACCTCCACACTTTTAAATGAATAGTAGAATAGAGAAATTAATAATTGTTAATTTGCAATTTTTCATATCCCAGTCTTCTTGAACTAGGAGTCCTTTCTCCTTAGCTCCTAGGAAGTAATGATCTTAAATCTTAATTTTGCTTCCCAGTGCAAGTATTTCATTAGCTGCTGAGTATGTTCCAGCCTCACTGCAGGAGGAAATTGTCAGCTCTAATTTGGGCAAGTCAGCTGTTTCAAACAGTAATTTTTTTAATTATGGTAGTTTTTCTACTCTCCTTCATAGTTTGGAGGAGTAATGATGTTGGTGCAGATAATAGCACCCTTTCCTTCTAATTGAACATAAACTAAGCCCTTTTTTGGCACGTTTCGATCAAAGTTTTCCAGGCGTCACAGCACAGAAATACCCACTGCCTGGGAAGTCTGGAAATTCCCTGGTGTTTGGGATTTCTCCAGTCTTAACTGATGGCGCTTGGTGACCCCGTTTGATGGCACAGATGTGGACATGTGTGACAAACCTGCAGAGGACTGTGGATTCTGAGGCCATTCTGTCCTGGACACATCTGCTGTGGCCATCTGCAGCCTGTGGAAGGCAAGAATATAAGCAGAACGAGGCTCCAGCCTCATGCTCAGGCATGAGACCTTAGGACTTGGATGTCTCTTTCTCTTTTGCACATGGAAGATGTCACAAGGGGTGGATTCAAAGTCCACTGGCCAGATCATAAGTCTCCTCCTATACATCCCCTGATTTTATAGCCTTATGACTGTGTCAGCTTAGTGAAGTAACTCCTAATAAATTACAGTAGAAGCAGGCTGCCAGGGTTCACTCTGTGCTTACAGAGACAATTTTCCAGTTGTTTATGAGGTCTCAAACTGTTGATTAAGCGCTGTAACTAAACAGTAATTTAAGTGAAGGCTAAAAATTACACTTAAGTATTTTCAGGAAGATAATTAGAAC
>JAUBOD010000667.1:3905886-3915999 GCA_032353885.1 Nothura maculosa
CGGGGCGGAGGGCGCGGGGGGTACCGGGGGCTCCGGCCGCAGCGTCACCGCCCGCCCCCGGTGTCGCCTCCTCCGGCTGCCCTGGGCTCCGCGCTGCCCGTGTCGGCACCGGGTTTGAAATGGGGGAGGCGCGCGAGGAGCGCCCCCACAGACACCTCCTGTGGTTCTTGTATGGGATAAATGCACTCTTAACTAGCAGCTTTGTGTGGACCTTGTTCTGCCTCTCACGAGCCGAGAGCTTCACGGTCAATGGTTTTAAGGGTTCTGCAAAACACTGGACCTCGTTGTAGGGCTTAGGCAGGGGAATGTGCGTGGGAGTGTGGGATTGTTTTGGGTTTGGGGGTAAAGGCCCCTGCAGACGTGCGATTTGGAGGCAGGGCGCTTTGGGCTGTGTGGAAATCATAACCCTTGGTGGCTTGATTTTCTTGGAATCTGATGATTGAATTAAACAAGAAGTGACTCGTGAAGTCGGTGGCCGATAACTTTCCGTGTGGGATTCTGCGTAGCCCAGCAGGATCAAAGGAAAGGCAGGAGCTGCTGCTCTCCTTGGCCCGGCTGTAGGAGAAGCCGAGGGGCAGCCGGAGCAATGGCCTCTTCTCCCCTCCGTGCCACCTTCCCCGCTGCCCCCCTCCGCTTGCTGTTGGTGCCTCACGTCTCCCTTGGCTTTACCTAGCACAATGGGCACAACTGAAATTCCATAAGCGAAGGCTCCCACTCTTCACTCTCCCTGCTCCCACTCTCCACAAAATGACTCTTCTCCACAGGACAGTTTTCCTTAGGTATGAGAACAGCCCGTCCCCACAGCTCCATGTGCATAAGGAAGCATTTGCCCTCATTGTAACCTGCAGTTTTTCCTCCATGATCCCAGTATGGGCCTCGGGAGCAAGGCGGGATCAGAGCAGCCGGGCTCCGGGCCTTCCTGCTCAAGGCGGATGTGGGAGCCGCGGGGCAGCTGCAGAGGCCGTGGGCACCTCTGCCTGGTGCCTTCTTGGGAAGTTCTCCCCCTGGAATGCCTGTGCTCCCCCTGGAACGCCCGGCCTCTCCACGGAGCCTCCTCGGTAGCGGCTGCGGCCGTGTGCACTGGCCCCAGCACAGGGCACTGCCCGGCCACGGCCCTGCTGGGACCTGGCAGGCCGAGAGCAGGTCGCCTTGCGGGACAGAGGGAAAGGGGGCCGGGATAACGGGATGTCGCTGCTCTTGGGAGCGACGCTGCTGCGAGTCCCGGGCAGTTCCTGGGTACCCCCCAGGAACGGGACGTGCAGCCTCAGGGTGTCCCTGCTTAAAAGAAGTAAGTACATTGCGTTAACTCAATACAAAATGTGCCTTAAATTTGAAAACCTTAAAAGCTGTCCATCAGTCAAGTGCATTTGTAGAGTAGCATGGAGGAGTTGTATGAAGAGTCTGACACAGTGCTGAGATGGGCACTGAGCTGGCTGCGGGACTGTTGCATCCACATTGCAGCCATGCACCAGGTTGCATCCATGTGTTACCTGTTCTGGGGAACGTGGGTCTTCTGCTAAATCTGTAGAAGAAAGAAATTCCCTTCTGTGTATTGACCTAAATTTCAACTGTGTATAAACAAGGGCAGGCTCTACTTGAACCCCCAGTATGTCCTACCCGCCAGCTAAAATCGGGCAAACGATTTTGTATGTCTGCTGTAGCCTGTAGGTAGTTGCATATTCAGGCTAGTTGGGCTGTGCATTGTATTTCCTGAGCAGCACATTGTGCTCACTCTGCTAACATGTCTTTTGCAGACCAGTCCTTTTGCCATGGAGGCTGAAGAAACAATGGAATGCATCCAGGAGTTCCCTGAACACTACAAAGTTATTTTGGATAGACTGAATGAACAGCGTGAGCAGGACCAGTTCACAGACATCACTCTGATTGTGGATGGTACGTGCAGGCCTGTGAGTCAGCTGGTATCTGGAGAACTTGGGAAGCTGCGAGCTGGGAAGCTGTGAAACTGAGCTGGTTTAAAACAGAACCAAGAAAAAAACCTTCCTGTCTCCTGGCTGTGTTCAGCTCTGCAAGTTGCCTGAGCCTTCTGGGAGTCTGGCAGCACTTCCTGGCACCGTCTCTAGCAGGGGTTATAGCAAAGTTCTGCTTTTCTAAACAAGGGGCTGATAATTTTCAGATAAAAGCCCGCTTTGACACTGCTGTACTATATTTAAAATGTTGTGTGAGTATTTCTAAAATATGTTTAGAATATTGATCTCTAACTTGAGCCAACCACTTGCATGCAGAAAACTTGTACAAACTTTTTATGTTTTTTTATTACATTACCTACTTCTCAAGTGTCTGCTCACTTTTAATGTGTACTTTCTTTTTCTGTATGTTCTATCAACATAGCTATAAGCCTGATAAGCACTTAGATCTTCTGTCTCATTTTTTTCCTTCCAAGAAAAGGAGGTATTTGAAGTATCACAGATGGCTATTTCTTATTCTGAAGATGTCTTAGAATGGATGAGTCCTTCAAGGGGCAATAGGCAGTGTCCACAGGACAGATTTAACTGGAGTAAAACCAAGTTGCTCTCAAAAGGACAGCAAGAACCTGCTTGGAGGAAGAAGGTCCTAGATTAGGAACAGGGAAGCAGACTGGGGAAAGATTACTCATCTGGAATCCAGCAGCATGGTTCTAATAGTAGAGCTTGCTCCAAACATTGCATGTTTGCTGCTGTTGTGGCATTAGCAAATCTTTGGGGTGAGCAAAACCACTTTTTGTGCAGCTCTGAATGAGGCTCTTTCTCGTATCCCTCCCCGTGAGACGTTCGTGTCTGTGTCCACGGGAAGGCAGCGCAGCAATGGGGAACACGCAGTGTGGGGAGCAGGAAGGACAGAGCACAACTGCAGGGTGCCTCTGCTGCCTCAAGTGGTGGGGAAATACATGGGTCTGTAAGTGCAGTAGAAGCAGGGGACAACTTGGATAAAACATGGCAGGAGGCTCTCCCAGGGATTTCCTGTAACTTAAGTATCTGAAAAGAGAGACTCCGCAGTGAGTTAGTCCAGCTGGTTGAGGGGCAGAGCTTCAGCAAGGGCAGTGATGTGAGCAAGGTTCTGCATGAGAAAGGACAGGCTATGTGCACGGGTATCCCACGTTGCAAGGAGCTGCACATCACTCAGTACTTCTGGAATGGATTTGTAGCCTAGTTCTGTAACCATTTTGTTTTCTGCAGCTATTTTGTATCTTTGATTATCCTTTACTGTGAATAAGGAGGATATTATCTAAAATGAAATTTTATGTCTCTCTTTCTAGGTCACCATTTCAAAGCTCACAAGGCAGTTCTTGCTGCCTGTAGCCAGTTCTTCTACAAGTTCTTTCAAGACTTCACTCAGGAGCCTTTGGTGGAGATAGAAGGTAATTTGATTCACACAAATAACCTTTATGGTTCTGGATTCAGTCTGGAAACTAGTGCAGTTTTGGATAGGCTAACGTGCGTGGCTGGTCACAAAGTCAGCTTTTTGGTTATCAGTCCCTGATTTGTGCTGAGGCAGCTATTGGCACTGGAAGAAACTGTCTTTGAAGAAAACAAAATTCCCCTTCCAAAGATTTCTATCCTCTTCTATCCTAATAGAGGTTGCAGTCCCCATATGTTTTTAGGACAGCCCGTTCCTTGATAACAGTCCTCCTGGTTAGCCCAGGAAGACGCCAGTGGTGGTCAGTGACAGAGGCCTCAGTGGGATGAAGAGCAGGAGAGAGAAGGAGCGAGGCCTCCCTGGCAGGCACTTCAGCCTCCTCTCCCTTTGCTCAGAGCTCTCCTGGACAGAGATGATATTTTGGTGTGTTTAAATGAATCATCTTGGATTTTTGAGGGCTTTTTTTTTATTTATGGTCATTCTGGCAGCCTCATTCTATAGACCTGCCCAATTTCTATGTTTCTGTAATGGATTTCTTAATCCAAGGTGACCTTTCAAGAATGTCAGCTTTGTGAAATGGGCAACCAGAGCGTTATGAGCATAATGCTGGGCAGGCCAGAGTGCAAGACTTGTCAAGCAGATAAGCCTGGGAAATGCTAACTGAAACTGTTGTTTTTTTCCTGATTCTGAGCAGGTGTAAGTAACATGGCATTTCGTCACCTAATTGAGTTCACTTATACAGCAAAATTAATGGTCCAAGGTGAGGAAGAGGCAAATGATGTTTGGAAGGCAGCTGAGTATCTACAGATGTTAGAAGCAATCAAAGCACTTGAAATCAGGTAAATTCAGGGGGTTGTCTTTCTTCCTAAACACTCAAATGCCAGGTCAGGAATCTTTTTACCAGAGTGAATTGCCAGCATTTTGCAGCACTGTTCCTTATCCTGGAGCATCCTAAACTTCTGTGGGATCATCCATAGTAGGAATTGTAAAAGCTTAAAAGATTAATATTACATTTTGGTTTTGGACAGAACTCAGTAGCCAGTGACATGTCTGGCAGGTTTTGCAGGTGCTGTAGGCTATGGCTTTGTTACTACTTTGTGGTAACTTTTTCTCCCCTTTTCTTGGATAGAGAACTTAGAGATTTTCAGTTAGCTTGAGAATCCAAAGTTTGTTGGATAAAACTGGGTCATTAGGCCAACTGGTCTTTCTTTTTAAGCTTAAGTTAATCTTGTAGGTAGAGCTTTTGAAAACACTTCTGATACTTTCATGTCAGAAACTCCACCTCTTTACCCATGGTATTTTACAGCCGTAAGGAATACGGATTAGGCCAGTTAGCCTTCTGAAGTGCATGCAGATTGTGTGGTCTTCCATCATCCAGCTCCTTTGAGGATGAGCTTTAGAGTGTTGAATGCAGAAGTTCAGTATTGGGCAGGAGTTGCTGGTAAGTGCTGGTGGAGCTTAACCATTTTTATGCATATGCTTTACAGGAACAAAGAAAATTCATCACCTCTGGAATCAGATCAAACGCAAGGTAAAAATAAACCGAGAAAGAGGAAGATAGCTGAAACCTCTAATGTTATCACAGAAACGTTGCCATCTGCAGAATCAGAGCCTGTTGAAATTGAGGTTGAGATTGCAGAAGGGACAATCGAAGTGGAAGATGACAACATGGAAACACTTGAGGAAGTGGCTTCTGCAGAGCAGTCCATAAAGTACATCCAGACCACTGGCACCTCGGATGAGTCGGCGTTGGCTCTCTTGGCAGATATCACCAGCAAGTATCGTCAGGGGGAGAGAAAATGCCAGCTCCAAGAAGAAGGTGACAGTGCAACCGATCCCTCGTGCAAACAGGTAGAAGGTATTGAAATTGTGGAACTTCAGCTGTCACACGTGAACAATTTATTCCACTGTGAGAAATGTAACCGTTCGTTTAAATTGTTTTACCATTTTAAGGAGCACATGAAAACACACTCTACTGAGAGTTACAAGTGTGACATATGCAATAAAAGGTACCTACGAGAGAGTGCTTTGAAACAGCACCTCACCTGCTACCACCTCGATGAAGGTGGCGCCAGCAAGAAGCAAAGACCTGGCAAAAAAATACATATCTGCCAGTACTGTGATAAGCAGTTTGACCATTTTGGACACTTTAAAGAGCACCTTCGGAAGCACACAGGTAAGAGCACTCTTCTGTCCTTGTGCCTTTTGCTCCTGCATGTTTCCATGAAGTAGAGAATATGCTGGAGAGAGAGCAATAATGGTGCTATTTGCCTTCTAGCTAAGCTAACATGTTGATTACTTCCCCCTGCCTCCCACCCCATATAAATTGTGAGGAATAGATGTTGTGGCAGTTTTTTATTTTGTATTTTAAGCTGTTCAAAATAGGCAGCTATGAAAAAGAAAGCCCTAATGATGCTTCTTTCCCAAGTATATTAAGTTTTAAAGATATTTTTAATCAGTTTTTGAGGCATGTTTACATCTTAAAGTGCTTAACTGAGGAGCTGTTCTTTGTTTTTTTGATTTATTAATGTAATTTTGTGTTGAAATGAGATCTGAATTGTGAGTTTATTAATGCAATGCAGTTTGGAGAATTTCTGAGCAAACACTTATCGATGCACTAGGCACGAATTACCCACCTTCTCTGGAACCAGTTTGCTGGGAACTTTCAGTGTCGCTCTGGATATCTCCTGGGCAGTTTTTTTGTTGTTTGTTCATTTAGAAATATTTTGCTGTCACAATTTACATCAACTGTAGTATTTGTTAGTATAAAATCTTCCTCTTTAGAATCTAGATTGCATCTTTTGAGTACAAAATGACTCCTGTTTCTTCCTTTATGGTATGGGAGGTTAACATGCTACTTTCTTAAAGTTTGTGCTGTCTCTACAGGTACTGAGCATTATAAAAGTAACTGAGTATAAAATACCTGTGGGTCTTGCTTCTCCAGATGTTCTTTGTCTGGCACGAGTCATCAGGAGGAAGTTAATGGAGAGCAGCCCTGGTCTTTTGCAGCTTGTTTTAGTTGCAAAAGCCTAATGAGAACTTCTGTTTCTGGGACTCCTGATGTTGATATGTGGCACTGTATCCTATCCCAATTGCCACGTTAAAGTAGCTGCTTTAAAAAAAGGCTTTAAAATCCCTTTTAGAGGAGGGAGTGTTTCTCTGTAATGGCCAAACCAAGTTAAGGTACTTGGAGAAGTCTTTTCAGAGAAGAGGTTGGGGTGGATGATCAGCATAACCCTGATACTGCCACGTGTTGGTTCCTGTTGCAGCAAAGGGTTCTGGGGACAGAACAACTTAATTCCTTGCAGGAAATGCAGGGCAGAGGGAAGAAAAACCCTCCCATTGAACTGAAAGCTTTCCAAGCTCGGAATTCTGTGTATGCTGGTGCAAAACTAAGGCAACTAAAAGGCCAAAGATAAAATGTCCCCTACGGTGTGTGTGGTCCTGTTGCTGCTTACTTACAAGAGCAGCAATAAACTGAAAGGTAGTGAATGATGAAGCAGTGGTGGAAAAAGGCAGCCCATCGGTGTGGGTATTTGCCATGGACAGATTTCCTTTGGCTGTTGCTTTCCTCTCGGCCCAGTGGAGGGTAGTGGATCCGTAGAGCGGCTCGCAGGCGCATGCAGAGCCTCGAGCAGCCTCCGGGGACTCTGAGTAAGGGAGAATAAATCGAGGTCTTGCTCCACTTGATCACCTTGAGTATCCATAACTCTGGAAGCAGTGACAGCATCATCTCCACAGCTTATCGGGGAGGAGGCTTTTTGGCCTCATCTTGTGATTGCCTTTTTCCTCATTGTGCAAATGAATGAAGGAGATTTTGCTTAAAATCTTAAGTAACTCACAGGAAGACAAATTCTGCAAGGCTGCAATTAGTGTATATCTATTGAAGTCAATATCTCTGGTTTATCTTACACAAGGACAATTTATTTTTATAAAAGATAACGTTAGGACGTTAGGACAGCTACGATTCTGAATATGCTTTTCTAGTCTTGATATTTTGCAAAGCTTTCAGTTCAGGAGGGAATCAGAGTTGTTCAGTGTCTCTTTCATCACTGACTGTGTCTTAAAACCAGGGCTTTTTGGTTACATACAGATAGGTAGGTGCAGTGATAGGCATGCGAGCTGGGTTATCTTACCCTTCATGAGGGTGTGGGTACTCACATGAACATGAAAGTGATGAATTGTGTTCCAAGCTGCCCAGCTAATAACTCCGTAACTGCACTGATCTATATATATATTTATATATATATATAAACTTGGGAAAATTGAATCAAGGTGAAAGTTTTATGAGAAGTATTCTTCAAACTGCAGTTAACATCATCCGTAGAAGTGAATAAACAGACATATAAATGGTTTGTGTACCTTGGATGAGTGCTACCAAGGGGCTCCTTTGGAAAAAAACGTATCTGGATATACTATTATCTCTCTCTCAACCCAATTTAAATACCCAGTTGTATCTTTATGGCCCTAGATGAATTAGTTGGTGTTTGCTACATGTTAGGCAAGCAAAAATCATTGTATGTACTGTTAAAGAAGAACTCATTATTTTAGGGAGGTTAAAAAGTACTAATTTTGGAGAATCTCTGTCGTGTATCTTTAAGATTTGAAAGGACTAGCACCATGTTGGACAATCTCTTCTCTGAGTGAGAGCAAATCTTACCTGGTGAGACTAAACTAATGGTTGGATGAAGAAGAAACAAGTTTTCAGCTTTTTACAGAACTCAGTTTCAGGAAATCAGAACTCTTGATCATAAGCTGTTATTTTTCTTACTAAAATAAAACTTTATTATTTAAGTATTTCCTTCTTGAAGAGCAGATGACTCTATAATTGCTAAAGCTGACTATCTAGTTGTGAATATTAAGTCAAAATATATAACTGCTCTGTTAAACATTCTATTGAAGTAGCCATTTAAGTTCCATAAGTACATGTCTGTACTTTATTGGCATCTGTAGACTAGACTAAAGTGTCTTTTTTTTTTTCCCCTAAATGAGAGTTTCAATTCCACATAAGGTTTGCCCTGTTAGTTTTTTACATGGAAAAGGCTATATAAAATATCTTGCTCTTATTCTGCAGAATAATCTAGTTGGCCACCCCTTTAAGGTATTTCCCCCCAAGCAGCCTATTTCTCAACCTGCACAAAGGTGAGAGGTGCGAGAGGTGCCAAGAGAACTGGCTCTTTCGCGGGTACTTGTGAATCATTGTGCCTGTCTCCCTAGGTGAGAAACCGTTTGAATGTCCCAACTGCCATGAACGTTTTGCCAGGAATAGCACCCTCAAATGTCACTTGACGGCCTGTCAGTCCGGAGCTGGAGCTAAAAAGGGAAGAAAGAAGCTGTATGAATGTCAGGTGAGTAGTGAAGCCTGAGGCTGGTTATCCACTCCCTGTGCTGGGGAAGTGTGGGAATGCTGGGCTGGAAAGGCAGTGAGAAGTGGAAGAGTGTCTTGCAGGCATGAGCCCACTGGAGTAATATAAGTATTACACACATCTATAACGTGCATATAACATACAGTTCTTATATCTAGGCAGTTCCATTTAACACGTGGAGCTTCATAACACTTTGTTAATCATAGAGATGCTTGTGGATAGGTAAGAGTTTAGCTGCATTTTACTGATCTTTCTGCTTCCTTTTCAAGGTTCTTGATGCAGTGACCTAGGCCTTTCCTGCTTGTGAGCATGCTTCCCTAAAGTCCAAAATGCAAAGTACTATTTTATTTCCTATTTTATTGTCCTTCTGTTAGATACAGTGTCTTGACTCTGGACTCATTCCAGCTCATAGTGACAATCTGTAGTGTCTCTTAGTGAGCATAAATGATGGATAGCTGAGATATTGGTCACTATTTATAACTGACATTCTACAGATGTTCAGAAGAATATCACTTAGCAGTTAATAACCAGCTTTCAGAAGTGAGAAACATGAGAACTGAGATCGTTTTCAGGTCTTTTATTTACCATTTTGTGGTGCCAACACTGTTACAGTCTTACAGAACACTTATATTTTCTCTTAAGACTGAACTCGCTCTGTTCCCACAGCAGCTGTGTTCTCAGGCTAAATTGCTGTTGGAGAACAGAGCTGGACGTGAGCTCTGTTTGCCTCAGAAGCAAGGCAATGAGCCGTTCCCATTCATGGAACGTAGTGCTCTCATTCATGGAAAGTAGCGAATGCAGCAGGAGAGAAATGAGTTCTTGGTGTTATTAATAAATCATCTCCCCAGACATTCCTGTCTGGGGACTACTGGTCTACCCCTGGGACAGACTAGTGCTATCACTGCGCTTGGTTGTCATGCTGCTCAAGTTAGTCTTTGTAAGCACAGTTGTCTCAATGCCAAACTTAAGCCTATAGAACTCTTATATGATAAGTTATGCTTAATAGTTTAAAAATGAATATCCTGCTTTGTCTTTGCAGCCCTTTTAAAATAGCTTTTTCATAAACCTTTCTGACTCTGGAACTAAGTTTGAATAGAGATCAGTGAACAGAAACTCAGCTCACACAGCAGAGAGGAGAAAGCAAAATTATATTTGCTTGATGAGCATTTTGGTGCTTTTTTGTATATTGTGTATTGAGTTAGGCCAAGGCTTATGGCAAGTATGCTAATTGTGTAAGTATTAGCTATGGTTCTTGCCTTAGTATAAGAACTAACTGATTTTGAATGCTTGTGTAAGCCTGGTATTTTAAAAAGTGTAAAAGGATCTTCCTTCTCTCTGAAGTGCAGACTGAGGGTAGGTCAAATGCATCACCAGCTTGGTTTTATCAGACTTT
>JAUBOD010000667.1:3925238-3936930 GCA_032353885.1 Nothura maculosa
GTTCTTGAAATTTTGTCAAAATCTGGTCCCAAAACTTGGATGTCTTATTTTGTTAAATGTTAATGCATATCATCTGTCTTAGCTTTTGAGATATTTTGTAGTCATCCATGTGGTAAATTTTACAGTATTTTGTATGGGCCTTCAAATGCCACATGATATATATTTAGCAGTTCCAAAAAAATCTTTGGAACAACAGCTCTGTTTCCATTTGATTTAATTAGAGAAATTAAATGGAAAGAACTGTTTTCCTAATACTGCTGAATAGCGAATTTGCTTTAGTCTTTAAGGCAGTAACTTTGTGCAAGTCTTCAATTTGACAATAGTGATTATAATCTGTGTCCTCAAGCCAGACACTCAACTAATCTCCACAGAGCAAGCAATCAAATATAGCCAAGCTTATTAACTGTTAATGTTGCCTCGTTGCAGTCAGGAAAGCTTTTGGTGTCCAATGTGATACACAAAGCGGGAGGCGTGTTGGGATTTGGGATCGAGAAACTCCTGGTGTTGCCGGGACTTTCAGGGCATCAGCGGAGGGCTGCGACTCGCTGGAATCACAGGGCGGAATAAATCAATGGCAAATTATTCAATTTGCATTAAACCCTCCAGGAGGGGAATAAAAGAGATTGGCCAGTTTAAAGTTTGGAGATAGTAAATTTTATTTCAAAATACTATAAATCTTCAAATTATTTCCCACCATGTATTTCAAAGACATGGAAAACCAGGGAGTTCCACCAAAAAGCGCTACCTTTTGTCTGCTTCAGTGTGAGATTCTGAGCAGTTCAAACAATAACTAACCCTCTCTCCAGCTATTTTGTCAAGCAGTGTTGCAAAAGGATAAAGGACATGGATTTGTACTTACTTCAGTTTCTGCTTCACAGCCCTTAGTATGCTAGCATAATATCCTTTCTGTTAATGCTGGCTGATCTGCGTCTGTTCTCTCTTTAATGATCTCCATACAGTTTGTGGACTGTGGATCTGGTGTCTGTCTGGGCTGTGCCCAGTTTGCAGAGTTGGGCCTTGGGGGTTGCAGGTTGGGGTAGTCGCCTCTGCCCCTAGCCCTGCCTGTTGCTCATGGCCCGGAGCTCAGTGCGGTGCTGCAGCCTCTGCTGGTGCTGGTTGCTGAACTGTTCAATGAAGCTGCGGCCCTGGGGACAGTTGGCGGAACAAGAAGCTCTATGACACTATTCACATTATCCATCTGCATTAATGATATAATTCCTGCCAGATTCCCTGTGATTTGGATCTAACTAAAATGCTTTGTGGCGAAAGCAGAACAGATAAAAGTAGCATAGTAGGTGTGGCAGGTGTGTTTGGATACACACAGGATGTGATACTTCCAGTGCTGTCTTTGTAATTCTCACAGCAGAGAAGGTAACATCTAAAAATCAAAAGTCTGGCGATTATTAGTAGGTAGGGAAATTCAGTTGCACGCAGGGTCGAGGCATTCCTGTGCACGAGATGCAGGAGCCAACCTGGATGTGTTTTGCATACACACTGGTGAGCTGCTGTCTTTGGGCATATAGCAGGATGTACTGGGTTGCATAAATGAGTAAGATTTCTAGACCCCAGGTGCTACACGTGACACATGTTCTGCAGAGCATTTGAGCAAAGCCCCGTGTGCTGAGTCACGCTGAGGTGCTCGTCCCTGTGGCTGCTCAGAGCCTTCCGGGCCCTCAGGGGGTGACTCGACCGTCCGTCCCGTGAGGCCCCCGCACCCTGACACGGTTCGTTTGACAGTTTGACTGCAGTTGTGCAACAGGGATAATTGTGTCTTGGACATGAGTGCTGTTTTATGCAGTTGGTGTTTTTGTTTGGCAACTGGACTAACCTTTCTTCATGTGCCTGTATATCCTTAAGATGCTGCTCCCTATACGGGGAAGCTTTAACCGAGGGGCTTTCGTTCGTCTGTGCTGCTCACTGGGCAGAATTGGTGCTGCAGGCTCGTGTGCTCTCCCTGCCCAGCAAACATCTGGGATATGACAGAGAGGGAGACCCCCTCATTCCTGTGGGGCCAAGCTCTGCAGAGCCCTCCAGCTGCTGCTGCACCATCAGAAGGAGCCCATGGGCAAGATGTTAATGCCTGGTGCCAAAGCCAGCCTCGCTCCCCAGTGTTTGCTCAGGACTGTGCTTGGCTGCGAGTTGTCCATCGGCTGACTGCATGGGATCTGTAGTCTGTCTCCTGTCAATCAAGCTGATGTAATTATTTCAGCTACTGAAAGGCAACATGAATTTTGCAGACTGCTTTTACAAAGTCAATATCATTCTTTGATAATATTTTGCAAGTGGATGCACATATGTGAAAGTAGATGAAAAAATCCAAAATCTGAATGATCTTTGAGTTCTTTAGCAGCCTATTTCCCTACATTGAAGTGATGCAGTAAATATATCAGAAAGAATTTTCTTTCCAATTCTGAAACATATCTGCACTTATTCTGGATGTGATTCATTCTATTTGCAGAGTACCCAAAGCAGATGCATTTACCCTTTAAAGCCACAAGTGGGTCTTCCAGGATGTGCAGGCTCTGGAGTGGTTCTTGGCACATAATGAATGTCTGTGCTCAGAGCAGGGCCTTTCAGCAGGGCCCAAGCTGCAGATTGGATGTGTTGCCCTCCCTGCTCCCTGTTGTGCAACTGATGCTGGAGGGGATGTCTGGTGAACAACCTGCAGCAGGGGGTGCGTCCTGTGTGTTTTACCAGTGCAGAGTTGCTCCGTACCCTAGAGTTCATGGATTTTAAATGGGTACAACCCATTTTTCATTCCCTGTTTCTGGACTCTGGAGCGGATAAAGGGCTGGTCCAGTGCCGTAACTGGGACTAGGGAGTCAAAGAGCAGGTTTGTCAACTGAGTGGCCTGCAATGGGCAGGAGGGACAAGCCTGAGGGGCCAGTTTCCAAACTGGATTTTGCATGGAAGCCCTTGGAAGGTGTTTGTGTCCCAAGTCTGTTGTGTCAAAGGAGCTGTTGTTCCAGTGTTTGTGTCCAGGAAGTGCACGGGAGATGAGCGATGGCTCCGATTTTCCTTGCAGCTCATGGGCTGGCACAGCTTGCCAAGGTGACTCTGGAGTCACCCTGTGTCCCTGTGTAGGCGGGTTGCTGTGTGTCAGCACTGCAAAGCTCCTGGACAAGACTGAGGTCCCTGTGCTCCAGGCACTGTGTCCAACGCTTGGAAGATCTGCTTAAAATGAATGGTATAGTGTGACGTATACATATAGCTTATGTGTTGATGCCTTCATGGCTTGTCACAGTCTGAAACACTCACTGTCACGTACATTATAGTCATGGCTTTATAACAGTGTCTTGTAGCTTACAGGTCGTGTTAAACAAATAGGTTTTCCTTTAGGTGAAATTTAGGCACCTTTCAAATAGGTGCCTGCTTATGTGCAGACAGCTCTAAAGGAGCTTTCTCCCCTTTTATCAGCCTGATCAAACCTAATTTTATTTGCTGCTGGTCAATGCCTGCGGGGATGAACTTTCATGTTTTTCAAAGTGTTGTTTTTAATTGCCTTAGGCACATCTGCTGTGTATGTTAATCTGATGTGTGGAAAATGAAAGGGATGTTCTGGGATGCACTTGGTGGCAGGTGCAGCTGGGCAGGAAGAACGAGTCACTTCTGGAGGCAGTGCGCTAAGCTTGGCTAGTGCTCCCTGCTGGGTGAGGGGGAAGGTAGAGGGAAAGGAATGACCGGAGGGGCAGCCTGAGGGGGAGCTGCTCCTCTCCCTCAGTGACCCGTGCCACGTGTGCCCACCCGGAGCTGCTGCGGTGGGGCTGGCCGCCGGCAGGCACTGCCTGCCGCTCACCTTGTGTAAAAGGCAGGCAGCTACCCCACAGTGTTCATACGCCCTTGCAGAGAGTGAACGTTCAAAGCCATAGAGAAGGATTAATATTTTATTTAGGAATTGCTGGGAAGGCAGAGGGAAATCTACTACTTTGCATTCAGTTCAGTTCCAAGGTTGCCTCACAGTAGATATACTGCTCTACAAAAGAGACGAGCTCCCGTCAGGAGCAACCAAGCGGAGCCCTCCCTGAAGAAATGTTCCCAAATCCATCTCTCTTTTACGTAGATATGCTCAATCCAGGCCACAGAGGGGACCAAAAGGGAATTTGGAATTAATGGCAGTATCCTAAGCATCCTCATTAAAAACTTGGAATTGTAGAGTAAGAGGCTGTTCCATGTGACTTCTTTTGCATTCATTGCAATAGGATCTGCTCCAGGCACAGGGAGGAAAAGAAATCAAATCAGTAGACTTAGAGAGGCTGCATAAAAGTGACCTGAGCTGGGAAGCACAAAGGTTGTAGGGCCCTCTGTTCTAACTGGTTTTATATTTCCAAGTATCCTATTCAAAGCTCCTTAAAATCAGTTCACTTTTATTTACCTGCGGAGATGGGAATCCTGGGAACAACGTTTATGTATCCAGTGGTGTCTCCTTCGGTTTTCTGCTTTTTGGATTTCCTCAAGTCTGTGATGTAGGGCTTTGGCTCAGCCTTCAGCTAAAGGCTGAGGGTATTTAGCGCTGCTTAGAATAGGACCGGGACATCAGTACCTGGAAATATTTAAATAACAAGGTCAAATAAGAACGATAATTGCTTAGGATGTGTCTTATACTTAATATTATTATCTGTTTACTCTGTCATGGTGAGTTTTGTAGTGTGATTTTTTTATTTGTTACTGTTACTTAAAATGATAAGAAAGTTGGGCAGATGTTATATTCTCCCAAGGCTTTCCAGATCACTTGTCAGCCAGACTGGAGCCAGAAAATTAAATATTTTTTCTTCATTGTATTTGGGTGGCTTCTGATTTCCCTAGTTTCTCCCTCCTCTTTCAGATTTATTGTTTCCTTTTCTAACAAGCACCTTCTTGTATGGTGTCAGAGTTCATTTTACTGATGAAAATTGTAGGCTGGAGCCTGGGCTATAAATAGCTGGTAGACGCTGCTGGCTCCAGTAGCACTGCAATAGCTTCTGTCCAAAGACAGGGCAAGTCGGGCCGCTTGGCTCGGTGCCGAGACTGCGGGGCTGGCACCGCGTGGGCAGCCTGAGAGGGCGGCTGGAGGGAGCCGGCGCTCCTGGGAAAACCAGGCGGGAGGCGGCGGCTCTGGGGCCTGAGCGCCTCGCCCCTGCAAACTCCGTTTGCTGTTTTCCTGGGATATTGCTGCCTTGGCAAGGCTGAACTTTGACAGAGCCAGCTCCTCCTTGCCCTCGGCGAAGGTATTCTGGAGTGGATTACATGAGTCTGCTGGGAGGAAATCCTCCTTACGGCAGCAGCCCTTTCGTGCGGCTCGTTACTTGCAAAGGGCCAGATAAGGCTTGCAGGAGGTGTCCTAGCTGCGTGCCCCCTCCCTGTGTTAGGAACGTGCACACATGCTTGCTTTGTTGCTCCACCTAGGATTCGGGATAGACCCGTGCTCTGTGTGCTCATGCCTGTGATCTCCTGAGCTCTGGTGTTTGCTGCCCCTCGTAGCAGTTTGGTGCTTGCCCTGCAAGGGCAGCAGGAGGTGACGGAGCATTACTTACCTGCCAGGCCCCTGGGGCAGGATGTATCTGTCAGCTATGGCTCTGCTTCAGAAATGTCACAGGGACGGTTCTGCCCATCTAAATACACCTAAATAATTGTGTGGAGCTTGGACGGGGCATTGGGCGTTGCTGACCAGGTCATTGGAGGGGGCACTTGGCCTAAGAAAGGCCCATTAACAGGAGAGCCCTGAAGGCTGCTCTGCTCCTTTCAGTCTCTCCTCTAGGAACATTTCAGGATTTGACCAGTATTTTATGCTTATGTGCAGTATTTGACAGAAATTTGACTCTATTCTGAGCCAAAGAAACATATGAACCCAATGATACCTTAGACTGCTGCTGACAGGTTATTTCCACACACATCTGACCTCACACTATTTTTCTCTGTGTTCATTGCCTGTTTCCGGTGATTTGACAATATTGTGGGATTCATCTAAGAGCTAATTACTTCATTATATTTTTTTTCTGTCACCCATGAAAATAGCCTCCGGTTCTGCAGCAGTTTGACAAATATCTGATTCGTAATATTCAAACAGGAATACAAAATTGAGGTACTTCAAGAAACAAAACTATTTCCACTGCAGTTGTAAACTCTTTCCCTCCTAAGCAGCGTTGCAGATACATAGAGCAAATGGCAGCCCTTGCCTTGGAGAAGTAACCAGGGCAGATGAGGAATCCTCCTGTATTCCAAGTGCGAGGAAGGGCTCTTGGCTCGGGCCTGTTGCCTCAGCCGTGTGGAAACAGAGGTGCTGAGTTGGGAGGGGCTCCCTTGTGGCCAGCGAGAGCCCGCAGACCCCACGCCTGGATGGGCACCTTGCCAAGCTGCTCCGGGACACAGTGCTGGATGGTGCCTTCCATGTGCCAGCCTGTGTCCTTGGCCTCACCCTGGGGAGCTGCTGCCTAAGGGCAAACCAGCACAAATCCTGCCGAGGAGGCGGCTGCCTCCCTCCCTCCAGCAGCCCTTGCCGCTGCTCTGATCCCGTGCCCTGCCGCCCGTGGAGGTGCAGGGCTGTCTCCCATATCCACCCCTCCGTGGGTAGCATTCCTGGCACTGGTTGTGCTGTGGGGCCTGCAGGCCTGGCCCGTTGGGTGACCAGTAGGGGCAGGGCAAACTCCTGCTTTACAAGGTTGCCAGCAGAGCAACAAGAAAAAACATTACAGCGTTTTCAAGGTAAAGGTTTTCAAGATTGCTTGTTTACTTATATTGTGCATTTCTTTACATGTGTCACGGAGCAGAGTTAAATTGCTGAAGGATGTGTGGGTGCTCTCATTTAGAGAAACGCATGGCTGTTACATAAGGGCTTTAATGGCTTTCTTCATCCCTCTGCTGGCAAAGCGTCTGCAAAATTTTGAGAAGGCTCAAGGCTTTAAGGAAAGCTCATCTAAATAAAGGAGGGTTAAAGTGACATTGCAGTTACTTAATCCTGCATTGTCCGTCCATGTGACTTCAGAGATCCTGAGCTGCAGCGTTGCCTTTGCCTGATGCGTAGTTACCATTTTCCTGTCATTTTCCAGGACGAGCTGCTCTGCTAAACCAGCAATGGGAAGGAAACAGAAAGGCAACCAACTTCTTACGGGCAGGCTGCAAGATCAGCCATTTCCACAGCACAGTGACAAGCTCATAGGCTGAAGAATGAATCAGAAGAAAACCCTACATGCGCCTTTTGGACTGGCACCCCGAGTAAGAACTCCTGCAACCTTAAGGTCAGCTATTCAAAATCACCTCGAAGCATTTGGATTTGCTCCAAGCAGATTCTAAACTGTTAGTCTGCCCTTTATTGAGTTAATTTGCAGGGCATCAAGCTAAACTCTGAACCCTGACATGTGGAATGATATGCATTTGTGTCAAAAGGACTGCCTAGAATGTGAAGAACTCGCTGCTTTTGTGTGTTAACAGTTTACAGCTTTAAATGCAAAGCCTCTTTTACCTTGTAGATGAAGATCCTGACACGTTCGCTCTGTCTGTGGGAGATGGACATAAATAGCTTCCAATGTTATGCCTGAATTTTGGACAGAACTGCAATATGTAGATATGCCAGACTTGTTTCTGAAGTCATGTCCTAACTGATCCTTGGATGTGCAATAAGATTTTTTTTGGGGGGGGATAATTTTGCCACAATTTCCACTATGTCGAGGATTGCTTATTTTTTAATTTAAGCTCGTTATGAGGCAGCCTTGTACAATGGGGAGGTGATCACCCTGCGGACTATGACAACAGGGTATGTGGATGGAGGAGGCCTTGGAAAACCCCGCTATGGCAGGTGGAACCGCGAGGACAGCAGCGATGACTACGGGCGCCTGGAGAGCTACGGGGGAGACGAGGAGGGCAGGCAGCACAGCAGGCTGAGCCCGTTTGAGAAACTAACCCAGGATATGTCCCAGAATGAAAAGGTGGTGAAGGAATTAACTCTTGGGAAGCGGATTGGATTTTATCGAGTCAGAGGAGAAATAGGGAGTGGGAACTTCTCGCAAGTGAAGCTTGGAATTCATTCCCTAACCAAAGGTAGGCGCTGCTGCGTGGGGTCCAGTGGTTTCTGATCACACTTGTTCTGCACGTGTGTTAGTGGAGCCCCTTCTCTGGGCAGCTTTCTGCACCCTATATCCTGGGGCTGTATGTGCTGCTCTTTTAAAGTGACCCTGCAGTCAGAGACACAGCTAAATGCCTACACTTGGATTATCCCTTATGCTTGAAAAGCAGCCAGAAACATTTTCTCCAGTCATTTCCCTTGGGAGGAAAAGAAAGTCTCTGTGTTTTAGGGAGTTAACACACGTGGCCGGGGGCCCCATATGCTTTGGGAAGCAGCTTGTGCCGCTGCTCCAGGAACAGTCCTGCCCAAATGCCCTCTCCCCAGCACCGCTGCAGGATGAGCCTGCAAGGCAGCCAAGGCAGCATCTCGACAGGGGCCTGTTCACTAAGCTGACCTTTTCAGAGCAAATTCTGCTAGTGTGGATAGGACTTCTTTTTTTGGTATCAGTAATTTGTGTGAGAAATGTGCTGGTTTTGCTGAGTAAGTCTAATTTCATGTGAAAGGCTGGAACAAGGGACATAGGTGTGGGTTGAGCAGGAAAATGAGCTTCAGTGCAGCCAAAACTAGGCAGACGGTTATGTTGAGTAGTCACCTATTTTGCTTTTCTTAAACACAGCGAAGTTCTGAGATGCTGCTTCTAGGAAGAACTAGAAAGGGCAGCTAATGGCAGCAACCACTTTAGTTACAGCTAAGAATCTATCCTGCTTCTCTGTCACTGACCATAGGAGCTCTTGCTTTCCCTCAAGGGAAAGCTTCCTTGGCCTTGGTCCTGTTATACCTGTGTCCTCTTTCTCGTAGTCTTTACTTTCAAGTTTGGATTTGTTGTCCTTCCCTCGATCATCTTAAAGGTGAGAGAAATAGTTGTTCCCCAAAGCCTTCATGATCTGTTGTTCTTTGACTCAATCAGTCCAAACTGTAGGGGGGGCTGAAAGCTCATCTTCACCCTAGTTATGTTGCAGTTGCACAAGGAATTAGAGGGGAACAATGTTTTAGCTCTTGGGGAAAAAAAAGCTGTGTTCCACTGGGCCCTTTTATTCTTTTGTTGTTGTTCAGTGAATTTTCTCTCTCTAGGGAAAACTGTCTTGTGTTGGCTGTTGGAGGAAGGACTGCTGCTGGGCTAGGCATAGGAAGAATGGGAAGGAAAGCAAAAGGATAAGCTTTGATCTGGATGAACCCCTTACCTGTTGAATGTGGGACAGAGATTGCTTTGGCATTTTAAAAGGGTTAATAGTAAATATTTGTGACTACAGCAAATCTGAATAAACCAAATAACCAAAATCCAGGTCATCAGTTTTTCTAGAAAAGCTTCTTCTCCCTCAAGCCTATTTTTGGTTGTTCTTGGGAGAAGCCATGAACTTCTTGCTACTAAGTTTCCAACTGTCATGAGGAAGGAAAGATCTTCTGACATGTTCTGTGTCAGCTCTGCCCCTCAGCTCCTCTGTCCTCGTAGAAGGTGGATGGGAAGAGCAGCACGTCCGGCTCGCACACCCCCTGGAGGACAGAAGGTGTCAGATCCTGCCCAGGGCTCGTGAGCCCAAGTCCTCCTTTTGGCTGAGGCGCAAACACAAGGGCTGCTTTATTAGGGCCGGCCAGGCCCTGTGGGAGGAGGAGGTGTCGTGTAGGGGGTTGAGCTTCTCGGTTGCTAGCCCTGTGTAAAGTACGGCCTTCCTCCTCACGTTTCACCGTGGCTTTTCAGAAGGAAGGTTTGGTTTCAGTACCAGGCTCAGCTTTGTTAGGGATTGAGGGTGGGCGGCTCCATAGCCCTTGCCATGTGTCAGGCAGTGTGTGTGCAACGGCTTGAGAGAGGGGAGAGCCGCCGGAGGCTGAGAGCGACTTTGCTCCCTCGGGAGTTATGTGGATGATCTCAGAAGGCAGAAAACCATTTGGTGATGTCATACATATTAAAGGCAATAATTGGCATTACCCATTTTACTAATCTGAATTTTGGCAGTGATCTTAAGAGTCTTGCTGAGTTGCTTCCTACAGTGTATTCAGTTCCTAAGCTCTGTGTAACTGTTTAAAATACCCTCCATGCTGCAAGGACAGTGTGAGAACACACCTGGAAAGGGGGCAACTAATGGTGCCCGAAGTTCCGACATGGAAAGGCCGCTGCGCTGGGAGGCTGCAGCTGCGCTGTGGGCTACGCTCCCTGCTAAGTGGTTCGAGCTGGGGTCTGTTTATTGCTCTTGCCCTGCAGTTGTAGCACCCGCTGCTTGTTCTGACTCAGTTTCTCAACATTTTCCTAATCCAAAAGGCCTTATTTGAGGAGCCTCAGGCTAGTTCGTTTCAAACCTCAGTTGTATCCGAGTATAGTCAATGGCAGCCCCTTACTCTGGCATTTCAGGGTCTGAAAACTGCCTGCTCAGGAAGCCCTTCTGTGTGCGCTGGTGCCACGCAAGGGGGAGAGGGACTGGCAAGCTAAGCACGCGGTGGAAGCAGAGGGTAGTACTTTTAAAACAAACTAGCTTCTTTGCACTTTAGTAGGACTGTTTTTCCAGGCGTGCTCTGCCTGTGCAGCTGTGGGGATGTGGGTTGTGTCAGCTTGTTCCTGCTTCATGGTCTTATGGTAAGAGGATAAGGCCCTTTAATTCTATGAAGCTTCTTTACTTCCTTCTAAAAATTTTGCAGGAAAACTATAAGGAACGGTAAATTCCAGTAGAAGGAGAGGGAAGAATTTTATCCTCCTTCGGACTTTTTTCCTTTGCTTCTCTAAAACATGCTCTATACAGCAAGAGGCAGCAAAGCCGCTCAGTGGTGAAGCTGGTGCGAGACGTTACCTGTCTCGCCCGGGCTGCCCCTGGAAAGGGACGTGGCTCCGCTCGTTCCTTATGGGAATCCCACTGGCTTCCAACCTCCAGCGTGGGTGGGTAGCAGGATCAAAAGCCGCACTTAGGTCCTAAAGAAATCGAAGTACAAGAGTCTGCTTGACCTGGACAGGTGCCCAGAGGGGACGGGAGGGGACACAGGTGCGTAGGAAGGGCTGCCGAGTGCAGCAGGCTGCTGGGGCTGTCCATAAACTGATCAGGGCTGAAATAGTGCAGCTATTGTTGGCCATTTAGTCCATTAAGAACATGGAGAAGCATTTCTCTTTTCAGAGAAAGTAGCGATTAAGATTTTGGACAAGACAAAGCTAGACAAGAAGACTCAACGCCTGCTCTCGCGGGAGATATCCAGCATGGAGAAACTGCACCACCCCAACATCATCAGGCTCTACGAGGTGGTGGAGACGCTCTCAAAGCTGCACCTGGTGATGGAGTACGCGGGAGGCGGGGAGCTCTTCACTAAAATCAGCACCGAGGGGAAGCTGCTGGAAGCGGAGTGCAAGCTGATCTTCTCCCAGATCGTGTCTGCCGTGAAGCACATGGTGAGGTGCCCCCGGGTTGCTCTGTGCTGCTCTAGCCAAGGGCTGGGATGTGCCCTTGTTTGTTTGTCAGTCAGAATTGCTGTTATCGAGAGTGCAGGCCCACATTTCAAAAACTCTTACAGAAAAGCTGTCTTAGCTACCCGAGAGATCCTTCTCACTTCTCTGGAGTTACTGCCTTCCTGTTGACAGCATTTGGGCCAAGTGAACCAGGAAACTGTGGTGGTGGGAACAGCCCCCCAGCAACAGGGGCTGCTCCTGCCTGCTCCGAGCTGCAGGCACCACATGGTAGAGCT
>JAUBOD010000667.1:3988530-4018085 GCA_032353885.1 Nothura maculosa
TCCGCTCCGGGCCGCGCTCACCGCCCCGCGGCCGCCAGCAGGGCCTCGATATCCCCCACGAGCCGGGCCGTGTCGCGCAGGGCCCGCGCCGCGCGCCCCTCGGCGCCGCTCCCCAGCGCAACCGCTGCGCTGCGTCAAGGGAAAAAACTCGAGGTTTCCACGGAATAATGCTCACAGCCAGCGCGCAGCCGTAAGCATCATTCCGAGCACCCTTATAGCGGCTCGCACACTCCAAGGCTCAGTAATTACATAAAACTGCAAACTAAAAGTGCCAATTACTTTAAATATCCATTATCTACTTCTAGAAAATGCATATAAATAAAACTTTAATGCACCCCAAAGGGGACTTAAAAATAAACCATATGAAGGTAATTATAGATAGCGAATCAGATGCCTTGTTTCACAGTTTGACAGCAGTGCCTGTTCACACTACAACAGTTTGAAGCACACGAAGCCCTGCGTACTCTTTTTGCGGCTCGTTGAACAGCAATGCAAACCTGAGGCAGCTGATAAATACAGGGCAGCTTATTGCAGGAATATGTCAAAGGCAACTTATTTACCTCTCAACCAAAGAGTAGTGGATGATTCTCACTAAAACACACATAAGTTTATATATGACTTTATATAAGGAACCACCATTAGTAGCTGCTCCCGTCTTCACTATCTCTCTCTGCTGAGAATTATCTCCTGGCAGCTACAAAATGCTCTAACGTGCTCATTTACTCTTCTTGTTAGACCAAAGTACCTTTTTTTCCTGTAGCTACAAGTAGCGTCACAAAATCTGCTATTCAGACGTTACAAGAAAAAAAGGGAGAAGAGCTAGATATTCTGCCACTGATTTTCTTGACAGCGGTCTAGCACAGAAATGGATCAAGACCCATGAGAAAACAAACATAAAAACGGATCAAGAAGATGAGAAAGGTCTGTTGTAAAAGTACATTTTAAGAGGGTAAGAGGCATTAGAACAAGTTATGATGATGACTGTCTTTGAGGATCTAAAAGGGTAGCTTTGAACATGCAGATGAACAAAAAAGCTCTAATTTGCACAGCTTTCAAAAGGATACAGTTAAATTGCTGTATTTTTTCAAGCTCAGCCTCAACAGACCTGTATAAAAGACCATTAATAATCAAGTTGGAATTATCTATCAAATGTAATTTTGTACTTCAGAATTTATTCCTGTATAGTTTTGCAGAACTATAGCTAATCAGTTGAGCAAAATCAAGTGGAAAAAAGCTTTATTTTTATCTTTCTTTCAGCAGCTGCATTTGTCAATGGCTGCATTTGTAAATCATCCATCTATCCAAAAATCAGAGCTCAGAGCTAAGAATAGTCTTTTTGCTGTATATGTGTACATATATAGGGATATATTTTTGTTTCATCAACTACTGAATTATGTAATTCTAATAATTCTAATAGCAAGTGCAAGTGTAATCAATTTTAGTTAACATTCTTTTAATGCCAGATCACATTTCCATATAATGGCAACAGACCCTTGGTCAGTATCCCAGATTAGAAGCATGTTAGGGACAAGTGATCCAATTGTCCTTTAAAAACTCAGTGCACAGTTTTGGACTGTTTGGGCTTCTGTCAAAAAGTTCTTAGTCTGGTTTCCACTGTTCATCTTGCAACCAGCACTTGTGTAACATTCTGAAGTACAAGAAAACAAGACTCAGCTAGGACTCAACTTACTTGACTTTTTAAATACTGAAAGAAAAATAAAAAATACATGCAAATAGTGCATTTTGAGGTGCATTTGAGGGTATTTCAGATTGTTAAGAGATGCAGCCTTCAAAATACTGAATGTATAGCCTTGTTGAGTTCTATTTTCAATATTACTTATAATCAATTATGTAAGATAAAGATGAATACCTATTTTCTTCATTTACAGAGCACATTGTAGATTCAGGAGTCTCTTCTCTGTCATTCAAATTTCTGCACCAATCTATTACAGTTCTGATGTACCTATATTATCATGAAAATTCGCAGGAAACAAGTGGTTATTTATATGAAAAACAGACTCTATTAATTCATCATAAAGTTGAAGGCATGAGTCAAAACACCTCTATTTGAAAGTAAAAGCTGTGGTAAAAAAAATCTAACTCTTCTCTAGATTCTTTGCCATTTTTTTGATTCCCACTTTTTCCCCCAGCAAGAACCTCTGTAGTTCTATTCTTTCATACAAAATTAAAACAAAGTTGGATGATTTTTAATACTTTTTTTTTCTGTGAAATTCTGCTTGTTAAAATGCAGCAAGGTAAGCTTCTGATGATCCCCATAATGAGGCTGTAATTAGAACAGATTAGAAAAACAATCTGCAGACAGAGGTCAATATCTGTAATGAAGCAAAAATTGGATAAAGTTCTATCACTTCCATGCTCTATTTAGGGCAAAGTTGTGTTTTTTTTTTTTGTTTTTTCTTTTTTTGAGGAGCGGCTTATCCACTGATTTAAGTGCTAAGTTGCAGCTCTAGTTTGACATTTTATTTTGGAATGACAGCTCGCTATGCTCCTGAGTCATATAGGTCTTAAATGCTTGCCAGGTCAGATGCAACTTTTGTAACAGTGTTTTTTTTTTAATATACTTCCTGATAAACTTTCAATATACATCAGCTCATGAGCAGAGTTGTATTTCTTAATATTACAGTTAAAATTGTTTATGTTACTTATACCTTTCATAGATTCCTGGATGACTCATTTGGATTAGCTGCTGTACCCCATCAGAAGTACTCATTTTGCACCAGCCAACATTTTCATTTATCTTAACACAAACAAACAAAAAGTATTAACATTGTGCCAGAGTCTCAAAAAAATGCACCTAACTTACCTACTATTAAAAAAAAAAAGTCAATGAATATTCCACTTTAAAAAAGGGGAAAGCTGTTCAAAGCTTGTATTTTGTTGAGGACAGAATTTTTCACAGTCACGTGGCACAAATGGAAAGAAGAAAAGCTGGCATAGTCCCTGACACTGATTTTCTGCTATTTAAGAATACTTTATTCATGAAAGTGTAAAGAGAAGTTTCCAAATGCACAGAGCTTTCAATTCTTCTTACTTTTATCATTAGTGTGTATTCAAATTTGAGCTTGTTCATATTATATTCTTACCGTCTCTTTTGACAATTTGATTTTATTATAAAGAGATCCGCAGGCATTTCAAAATCCTGTCGTCTCAGGGTAATAGTGAAGATACACAAGCCAAATATAGCGCTGGTTTGCAAAACTCGGCATAACCTGTATACTTCCATATGAAGTAGATTATACATATATATATATATATGTGTATATTACATATATATACATATATAGATATACATGTGGAATCCTGTATCCACAAAGTCACAAGGAGAGTGAATTTCTGCACTATGCCTTTGATTAAAAAGGGTCTCATAAACTTACGTTTTAATGATGCTTTTTGTCCAAGTGGGCAAATATTTAACATATGCCATTAGTTTCTTATGGAAGAAAAAAGTGCCAAACCAAGAAGCTACAATCTACAGCTCACAGTTTTATCTGTTATTATTTCTAATCTAGGAACCTCACCAAAATTAAGTTTGTTGAAGACAAATTAATATGACTGCATGGCACAAAACAGGCAAGGCTTTAGGTCAATCTTCATTTATCTTTCATATGTAAGAAGATATTGCATAAGTTACCTGGATCCTTCTAGAGCCAGGTTTGAAATCCCAGACCATATTAAAGGTCATTCCATCCCAAAATGTAGCATGGACTTTATTATCTGAATACACAACAATTCTTCCTATTCCAGGAATAACTTTTTCAGCCAGCAAAAAAGGCAACATTTCACGTCCATCTGTCTCAGGTTTCTAGAACCAAATACATCAAAAAAATTAGGAAAGGTCACTCCTGTCATGTGAGCAATTTATCTCTCTCCCAAATTTTCAGTTCTCTTGTGTTACCTGACCACCACCAGGATTTCCTTTTCATGCAATTGATTTATGCTGTCACAAAAGTGACACTGCATGGTTTTCGTTCCTAAATATGTAATTCTTGTTTTAGTTTACAGGATACATGCAGTCATTCTTCCCTTAGACTAGGCTCTATTCCCCACAGCTTAGATAATCTTTTCTTAAATAGAGAAATATTTATAATGCCCCTGGTACATACCATTTTCCAGCAACAGAGACTATAGCTGTGAGTTAATGAAAGCTTAGTCTTGTAGCAGTACCAAAGCATTCTGAGGGAAAAAAAAGCAAATATCCAAAAACCATCACAAATAAAATAAGCAATTACTTATTGTATCTTCTACACTGTTAAGACTTTTGTTTTATATGTCTATAAATGTCCCCCATGCTAATAGGAGTTCCTTTAATTTTTATACTTCATGTTATCGTGATATAATTTTTATACTATATTTATATAGTATAATTTTTATACTTCATGTCATAATAAGTATTACATATAATTTTAATTATTTTCTTCCCAAAGTTAGAGCAATTAATATAAGAATAAAGAAATAGAGGAATAAGTTACTTGTTTGCCTGTGTAATAAGAGAGGCGATAGAGTATGGGCTTCCTGGTACATCCGGAGGTAGATTGCTCACTGAATACATCTTTTCTTCTCTCTGCAATAGAGAACAGAAAGGACTGTAGCTACTACTGAGTTAATATAGTTATTACAGAGTGAAGACTGTATTTAAAAGGTTGTAGGACATGAAAATATGTTGACTTCTAAACCTCAAACAACAACCATAATAACATGTTTTTTTTTATTGAAAACAGACAAAAATCTAACTGAAAAGTAAAAAATACGTATCATTTATATCTACTTCTGTAGCATGACTTTCTATGCACTCAACATGGACCAAGAAGTTCTTGTATCAGACAAGACACTGGTTCATTACTGAGCGACTGACTTAAAAATCTAGGTTTTAAGATGTTGACTTTTATGCTACTTTAAAAACATAAATACAAAAATGTAGTGAAGGACAGAAAAAAAGAAACATTTGATTTGAATATATAGTTATTAAATGATGAAAAATGGGAAGGGTAAATTTATGAAACATAAATGGTTGTGCCAGAGAGATTTGTCACTTAAAAACAAGAGTGATTAAAAGACCACTGCACCTCCCTCCTGGTTTTCAAAGATGTTCTGATCCTAACAGGGAAGGGAACAATGAGTGATCGTTTGTACTGACTTAAAAAATATCTTTGGGGCAGTATCCTTCAGTACAGTGCCATATTGGCTTCACTTTCCACTTTTTCTTTTCTCCAGCATGTAACCTGCAGTGTGGAAACAGAAGCTCTCTTGCAAAACCCTTTTTTAAAAACTATATAAACCCAAAAGAGGATCTCTACTCCACAGAATTTTAGGATGGACAAGATAGACACATAAAGAGGGGAAATCACTTTTTCCAGTGCTAAACAGCTGGTCTGTAACAAAGCCCAGACCAAAACCAGAATGTTCTAAACTATGTTCCCACAAAACACCTTGATTGGAAAACAAAAACACCTGCAAGTCCGTAAGAAAGATAAGAGTTTCCGCGATTTTATAGGTTTAAGAAGTCCCCTTCTAAGGTGAGAAGTATCTTATAACAATGAGGTTGAAATGAATGTCATAACACACAACTTTTTCTTATTGTGTTCATATGTTCTGAAACAGAAGGAAAAGATTAGAAATTTCTGTATGTTTAACTCACTGATTTATTCTTGCTTATTATAGTGATCACCTAATTGGGAATTGTAGGGACTTATCCATAGACTATGAAAGATGTGTCAAAGGAATTTGGAAGATAATTTTAATAGTTTTATTTCTACCTTCTTTGTTCCTTTCTGAACTGCATAATGTGTGAAGTAGTTTCCTAAAAATGCTCCTTCTGATTTGAGAAAGCTGCCATCACCAGGATAAATTTCTGCAACATTGGTACTACCATGAATAAACCTATGAGAAATAACAAGATTTTACACAAAATACTCTGCCACTAGACAAGCAACATAGGTTAGCAGAGTCAAAGAAAACACTATGCACAAAAACATTTTCACAAAAATGTTCAGGTTTCTACTGTTTTCCAAGCAGCAGAGCTAACCAATTAACCAATTATTTCTTTTAAGTGAGAAGCTTAGTATGGCTTTTATAGTGCAATAATAGGCTTTTTTTTTTCCCCCTTGGGTGTTTTTTTTTTTTCTCCTTTTAAACACTTAGGAGATATTTTTAATATGCTGTGTTGAGATAAATATCTCCTAAGAGCTATGTAATCTCCAGAGAGCAAAATATAGTGATGCTGGAGAGAAAATGCACTCTTTTCAGCAGACCAGCTCAACTTACTTCACACAGAAGAAATAATTGTCAGACTGTTTCCTCAACAGCCCTCATATACTCTTTCCCATTACAGCTGTACATTTCTCACTAAGATTACCACACTTGGTCATCATTCAGTATCTTGGGACGCAAAACTTGTTTAAGGATCTATTTCTGCAGGTTTGTGGTCACTGTGTGCTGATTTCAGCAAGGGTCTTTAGGATCCAGAGAAATGAATTACAGTCCTGAAATGCTGCTACATATTTTGTTTAGATGAGTTCAGATTTTTTTTTTAAGTCAATAAAATCCACAGTAGGGCTGCTTGTTAGAAAATATTACAGGGATCACTAAGATAAACACTTCTAAAATATGAAGTCTTTAACACCAAAAGAAATAACAGAATTTGCAAAGAGAACAAGCATCATAATCATCAGCAAAGCCTATGGGAGCTGCTGCTTCTCAGTAACATGTAGGATGTCAAAGCAAATGAGGTGTTGTGAAGATGAAAAGCAGGATCTACTTCATACCTGTAAAGAACACCTTGGCACCATACGATTTGAAGCAGCTGAGGGTAAGAATGGCTTTCACTGTCTTCATCCTTCTCTTGAAAGAAGTCACAGAAACTCCACCTGTGTAAAATACAATAGAAGATCCACAAAATCTGTAGCTTCGAGTTTTATTTTTTTTTGAGTTTTTTTTTATTCATCATTACTCATTACTGTATCCTCTACAGAAATATGTTGTTTCTATACTGAAAGCAGAAGCATGCATATCTGCTCAAAGGAAAAGAGAACGTGTATTTCCAATGAATTCTGATTCTTTAGTTACCCGAGTACCCCATTTAATATTTTCAATAACCCTAGTTATTAAAACGTTGTTTTAATTCCTTTTAGCAGTGCTAATAGAGAATATATGACTGTCCCAATTCAGAAGCATTATTTTCTCAAAATAAGAAACAAACACCATTCTTGCTCTTCTTTCTTCATTTACGCATATATACAGCATTTCAGGAAATCTTTTTCTCTAGACTAACAGTCAGTATCTAATTTAATTACTGCAGGATAAATACTGTTAGCCTCATAAATTCAACACTGAAAGAAGTTCCTAGTAAAGAAGAAGATATTTCATTGTTTAATTCTGAGTTATTTTCCTAGAGGCTGAAGTTCAGAACTGCAGAACTATAAAACATATGTGGACAATAGAAAGTAAACAGTTTATACTACCTGTGTAAATGGGGTGCGCTGCAGCTGAGTGGCAAAGCTGTAGGCAAAGAAGAAACTGGCTTGTATGTTCCAAAGTCTTCTAAAACATCACATCCACTCGATGGATGGTCATTTTCCTCACAGGTTTCCCTTTCACTGTTAAGAGTGAATAGCTTAGAGCACATTAATGCCAACGACAAAGGGTACTTCCACTCTTCTGGGCACGAGGAAACAGAGCAGCACTGCGTAACCCACGTGTACTCGGAAGAGCAACTTGGCAGGAGAGAGGGTTCTTCACCTCTGCCTTTTTGGTCCTTTGGTTCTCTGTATTTACTTGTAGCGCAACCACGCTCATCCTTCTTAGTCTTTGTCCTCATTTGTTTTGATGACATTTCTGGTAAATCATTTTGCCTTGACTGCCCACATTCATTTTTGGTTTGATAACTCCTGTTCTTTTGAGAGGAGCGCAGGGATGCAGGTTGACTAACTTTGCATAAGAACTGCACTGTAAACTCCTGCCGCAGTTCCGACAGGTGAAGGTGAGCGAACCCATCGAGCGAGGAGATCTTCACACTGCCACTATTCACACACGTTGCTACATCAAGGCTAGCTGGGTCAGGCCATCGAACCTCTACAACATCCCTGAGAAGGATCTAATGCAAGAGAAAGGATTGGATATGTAAGGTTAAAAAATAAAAAAGCTTGCTTGAAGTGACAGTGGTAGGTTTGCCATGATTGCCCAAAGACAGCAGATACTTGTTACCAAAGGAAAGCAAGGGCTGTCCTGATCGAATCCGTTACTGGTAAAGTTCACAGAGAATCCACATTAAAACTGCATAGGTTAAAGTGTCACTTATTTCATATCCTCCCTCTATTTATAAAATGAAAACAATGAAGTGGCAAATAATAAGCACTCACATTTTCTTACTAACTACTGAAGCATATTAAAAGGGACTCCTGGCAAAGGCATTGCCCAAATGGCAAACATTTTCCAGCCTTACCTTACTACATTTAGGAGGTCTTACACGCTGGCACACAAAACCCTGCATGCCTCTCTGCCAGGCTAACGGGGCCTTTTTATTATTTTTTTTTTAAATTAAAGTATCTTATAGATAAAACTCACAAAACTCACTTTTTTCCTTTCTGGGGGTAAAATAGACGAAGGTAGGTAGGGGCGAGCAGCAAACTTGTTCCGGAAATCTAGAGCTTGCAGAAGTTGTTCCTGATTGGAAAGAAAAAAGAAATGGGGGATGGAGGGAGGGCAGAAAACGCGGCGCCGTGAACTTGTCTATTGGGAAGCGCCGCTTCCGCCGTGCTGCCCGGTCCCTGTGCGGCGGCCCAGCCGCACGGTCAGGGCTCCCCCCGCGCCCACGCACCCGGCAGCCGCGCACGGCGAACGGCACCCGCTGCCCCCGCGCGGGGCCCGGCGCGCTGCGGTACTCGGCGCCGCAGGCGGAGAGCAGCAGGCGGCGGCCGCCGGCGCCGCGCGCCTCGGCGGAGCCGTCGCCGTAGAGCAGCAGGAACGGCGCCGCCATGGGCTCCCTCAGCGCGGGCGGGAAGCGCGGCGGGACGCGGCGCCCCCGCGCGGCCGCAGCTGCGGCCAACGGCCTCGGCACCGAGCGGGTGAACACCCGGCTGCTGCCCTCAAGACAATTAAGCTTCATCACTCTCCGTGTGTGTGTGTGTGTGTCTTGCACCTGTATATCTTTATTCTTTTTTTCTCTCCTACCTGCAGCTGAGACACGGTGCAGGGGCTCCTAGCCGGCTGCTTGTGGCTGCATTTCTGTGTGTGTGGCATTTTTTTGGTTTGGGACAGGGCAGGACAGAAGATGCAGCTGTTTCAATGCAAAACTGCTGCCTGGAGGACATGAGCAAAGTTGTGCAAACCGTGTGCATAGTAAATTAGATTAACTATATAATGCCTTGTTCTTCATGATTAATAGAGTGAGGAGCAGCAGCAGCCTTTTAAGAGTCAGGAGGTAATTTTCGGGCCAAAGGCCTGGAAGAAAAGCTAGCAGTGAGGCTTAGGCTGTGCTGAAGAATCACTTACCTGTGGCTTGCATTTTGCAGCTGTGTTTCAGTGTATTAACATCCAGTTCAGCCCCATGGGGAACCTTTGCACCAGTCTATGCACATGCCCTCCTCAGGCAGGCAAGCAGCTGCCTGGCACACTTATATTTCCTCCTCTGCCACCATCTCTGGAAAAGCATCGAGAGGCTTGAGGGACAGATTTAAGCAAGCAGCTTGTAAAGGTACAACATGTACCTCTGACAGGTTACAGTGGTGACAGATTACAGATAAATAACACCCTGGTGCTTCTTTGCATATACATTCTTACAATAGAAAAATCCAATAAATACCCATGTATAAAAAGTTTCTGCTGAGTGAAGAATTCTTTTTTTCAAAAGCTAATTAAAAATATTAGTCCTCACAGCCTTTTGGGAAAATATATTTGTACCCCTTGACTATTTATGCTATAATCAGTTACTCTGTCAGTTTACTGATAAGTGATAACTTATTGTTAACCCCTGTGCAAAGCACTAAGGGAATATAACTCAAGACCCTGTGATATGCAGCCACACCAGATCAGTCATACCAGATACCCACATAGTCTCATCTTAGCCTTAAAAAAACCAAGTCATTTCTTACCTATGGAATTATGAGTTTCTTAGATCAACAGGGAATTGCTCAAGAGGTGAATTTGGTACAAATTTCTGTTTTCTAATTTGCTGGTAAAGCCATTGTAGATGGTAGATAAACAATCTAGCAGAGGGCTGCAGACACCAATATGCATCAAAGCAGTAATGTTCAGTTTCCAATTTCCTTTTTAATGATTATTATCTGCAGCGTAATTGTTTGAAGCAAGTTTCAGAGTATGTCTTTTGGATTGCAAATCTTCTTTATAGTACTTTTATTGAAAGACAACCTAGCAATGTAAAGATATTTGGTCTTAAACAGACAAAAGTCTAAAAATTTATAGGACTAGCGCAGGATTCCAAACATACGAATTCTTATTCTGCATGAGCATGAAATTATTTGTTTTATACCTATTGAAAAGTAGGAATGATGCTGCTTTTCTGATTTATTAGTTTTGATTTCTTGTTCACTAATTAAGTAATAGAAGAGGTGCTGTTTTTTGCTCGCAACTTCACTGCTAAGGTTACAACCGTATCAGGAAACTTCCCTCAAGCCACAGATCACTTTACCTCTATGCTTGAGGAAGGTGGCAAACACAAGATGTAAGTACTTCACTAAGTAAAATCTTGCAGGTTTTTTAAGGTCTGGCTGTGCTTTCTGGCATGACACTTTTTTTTTTTTAATCTGTACCAATTAGTAGAATCTACAATAAACTACAATAAACTAATTAAAACTACAATTGATTCAAAGACAGGAAAAGCTGCAAACAAACTATCACTAGCAGAATAAATGAGTTCTGTGCAGTAATGGGCAGTTAGGAAGAGAATGGCAGACTAGCATGAGGAGGCAACACTGGCCACACAAGAAAAAATTACAATAGAATTTGTTATACAAACCAGAGTGAATGTCATTGAAAATGAGTACCGTAATGGATTTATGGCTTAAAAAACAGTGGTATCTGATGGAGCTTATGTAGTACTACACTTGCATTTTAACCTGCCATTGAGTTTGTATTTCTGTTTCTAAAATGAAAGATTCAGTCCAGCAGCAAGAAGTTCTTAGAAGAAAAACTGTGATTTTCAAATACTAAACACTTTTGCTTAAGCAATTTGTAAAAATTTCAAATATTGTGCAAGACTTTCATGATGTGTGTAGTTAAAACTGCATAGTCACATGTAAAATCTAACACAGAGTATGTTTCTTTTCAGAACTGGCACTTAATGACAGTTTCTTTTCTCCTCTAAATTGTTATTTCCATGCTTCTGCTCATTAAGCCACAAGAAAAAATACTTTTTTGATGAAAAACATGTTTACACAGTGCACTTGAAATCTGTAAATACTGAAATAGTAGGTAAAATGATCTTTAAATCCCTCAAGACTCACCTCTATGATACACAGAAGAATTACTGCCTGTTAAAAGCAGACAGACAAGCAGCGCGTGGTGACTGTTACAGGGCAAGACCTGCTCCTTTCTTTTAATCTCATTTCATCATCACTAATTTGTAACAGATTCCTGTGAGATTTAAGACAAGCAGTAAAGAGTGTTAGATATTTAAGGCAAAGATTATTATGTCTTCTTTACAGATACTCTGTTTTTTTTTTCTCCTAGTGCAAAACAAGCTTAAAGTTCTTACAAACCTCCACAGATAAATTACATCTGTTCACTATCTTCAAGTCTCACTTTATGAACTTAATTTCTTCAGGAGAAAACCAAATAATGTGAAAATCTTAATCTAAACTCCTTTAAATAAACAATTTACAATAAGAATTGTACTTTTATAAATAAGATATACTGTAAGTCAGTTTGTATTTACATCTAATACATACTCTGACAGGATGCGCACATCTAGACTGACACCTACTTTTCACAAAACACTGTACAAAATATACAAAAGTAACCACAATGCAAAGTCTCTTGAAAGCACTATTGCCTCACTCTATTGCATACTTTAATCCTTGTTTTCTGGTCACATTATTTTCCTTAATATATTTTTTCCAAAAAGCATTTGCTTGTAGTTTTAACTAGAAATCTAACCTACAATTTGAATAATCTTTTTCTAAGAAAATATATTCTCAACTAAATGTGATCCGAAAATCAGGCCATTTAATTTATAGTTACCTAGTTTCTGGATTTTTGTCTAGTGACTTTGAAATGTTTATATGGTACTTTTGATTATGTTGTCCTTTTATGATTTTTTTTCAGTCTGCATTAAAAGGCAATCTATGCAACTGTGTACTTAAAGAAAAAAAACAATGAGGTGTTAGGGAAAGGGTAAAATGAGAGGAAAGGAACGTAATTGAAAATTATTGCTTTTTAAACAAAAAGACAAACTACAGTGCAAATATACCAAAGGAAACAAAGCTAGTTAATTTTTATTTTCCAAAACTTGGACCTAAATGAATATGTTAAATAAACATCCAGAAAACAGTCAGTGCTCACTGTATTAGCAGACGCACAACTTTTTTAACCAAACGTATTACAGTGAAATATTAACAGAATTATTTACATGCATATTTACAACACGTGTTCTTTACAGTAGCTACTTTTGGGGAAATTTGTCCATTTGCTTTTGTAAAGGGCTGCTACTTAGTCTAACCTACACCAAATGACAAGAAACACTACAACTGAGAGCAGCAACAGTGAAGTCTCCAAGGAAAACTAAACATGATTACTTTGGGTCAGCTGGCTTCAGAATGTTAGCAGCTACAAAATAAATGAATGAGGTGCACAAGCTACAAAATCATGACAAATTATATAAAATAATTAGAAGAATGAAGAAAATTACAAAGGTTGTCAGAAGGTTAGACATGTTAGGTACATTCAAAAATGTGTTAAGAACTGCACATACTCGTAAGGAGTCTGGTTAAAACAGAACTATATTCATGTAGCCTCGAAGAACACAGCAAACTATTTAAAGGACTGTTTTTGCTTGTAAAAGTTGAAAATAGCTGAATCAAAAGTCTTGTAAGCACCTGACTTTCAAAATACTGCCTGCTTCTTCACAATATCAATATATTAAATGTTTATTCCAAGAAAAAAAGTAGTAGTCCAGACCTCACCCAAGTGTCTTTTGCAAAGGGGAGGAGGGAAAGGAAAAAAAAAAAAATCTTAACTAACCACTTCTCATGATTGTGACGTACAAAAAGATAACCCATATTCAGCTAATACGCAGCTTAGCACAAGCAAACAAACAAAAACTCAGCCCCCAAAAACAAAACCCAAACAACAAAAGAGCAACCAAACAAGAACAAACAAAACCATGCCAAAACCCAGTTATCTTGCATATGAAGAAAACGATGAGTAAGTCCTAAATTATACTAAAACAAGCAAGCAATTAAATTTAGATCAAGTTATTTACTCCCTTTCTCCCCCAAGAGAAATTTAATGGGACGATTCCCAGTTAAGTTTTATTTCCGCTGTGATACTTTTTAAATTGTTTTTATTGCAGCCAAAACATTGTTCATTTACCTGTACATAAAATAAACTATGATATATACACAACGTTTTAAGTTACAGGGTGTAAGTTTACAATTTTTGGCAGATTCTGTTTTAACAAAATGAAAATTGTTTCACGTTAGTACTTGAAAAAATTCAGTTGCCTTATTTTGGTACAAATGTTACAATTCTGTGTTCCCCTGTATTCTAATCATACCTCAGCTGCTTTAATAAACTAACATTTATGCATAGCATCTCACTGTTTTCTCTTATGTTCTGATTCTAGGCAGAATTTTTCATATGCCTCTTCAATTTCTGGATCCATCTCATCATCAAGGTCATCGAAATACCTACCAAAACAAACAAACAAACAAAAAGGTCAGTTTAGGTACAGATTCTTCCAGAAACAGTAAGTAGATGAAATTTTTATATAAAATTCAAAAATAGAGCATGGCCACCTAGAGAAAAAAAAAGGAAAAAAAAACCCAAAAAACTCAAAGCAGCAAGTGTATGTACTTATTGCTACAGTATTTGTGGCCATTTTAGGCCACCTTGGCAGGTCCACAGGTTAAGATAGAAATAGTGTTTCTTGGATGACAGAAAAGGAGACCATAATGAAATTCAAAGTAACTTATTTTCAGACTTTAGTAACACACCTGCACTGATCTACATGTAAAAAGCATCATGTTGGCATAATTTTTGATTGGTCAACATCCTGGCCAACTTCCTAGTGCATATGCTGCATCAACTGTTTTATTCACACACTGTTCAGACAAAAAGTTCTTTACATGGACAACCTCTATTCCTACTTGTTGAGCCACCAAAGGTGGCCCTCTTGATTCATTTTCCTTTTGCATTTGCATTATGGTATTACCTTCCATTATAAGGGTTGCTAGTCTTTGTTTTACAGAACATCCTTCATATTTAGGTCAGATAAAGGACTTCATCTTGTTAATGACAACTCGTATTACAGAGAATGTAAACTCTCAGTTTCAAAATAATGCTGGAAAGGGAGGGGGTCACACAACAGCTTCTCTCCTCTCCAGTTACTGTAAGCAACTAAAATGTTGCTTGTTTTCTGTGGGTGCAACTGCAGTGTCCATCATCATAAACTAGGAAAATGGAATTGTAGTTTGAACATATGATATGTAATTCTAAACAGAAAAAGACAAAAAAACCCTCTCTCCTTTCCCCCCGACACCCGCCAAAAGCAGCTTGACTCTCAAAATGTGTGCATTAGTTCTAGGTGCCCTATTTACTTTATTTCTCTGTATCTTAGGAAATCACAAGGGAACTGGCATCTCAACTGCACTGAGGCTAAAATGGCACCTATCTTAAACCCCAGCACAGTAAGTGCCACAGAAACACATAATAGGAAAAGTAACTTCCTCTTGAGCATTCAAATAATTTATCTGCATACTTATTTTTGTTCTCCTTTTTCATAGGAGTGTAGGCTTAAGGACAGACTTGAGCAGAGAATCCTTCTTCCTGATCTAGCCATGCAGCTGACAAAGGATCAGGATACATTTATCTGAGCTTTTAAGCCTCTAACATAGGAGGGTCCACGGTCACCTTGTCATAAAGGTCGGTTCAGTCTTCCATATGTCACTCCTCAGATTAAATACTTATTTTTTTCCTATTAAATACTTATAAACTGGTGTCAAAAAGATTATATTCCCATCTACCAACTCCTCTTTTGATGGGAAGTTGCTTTTCCTGTTTTACAAGAATACTGACTAGCCATTTATGCAGAGAACACTGCTTTCCCCAAGGAGAGAAACTCAAATCCTTAAACCTTTCTCTTGAAAGATTCTGAAAACTCTCTGATAACTTCAGATGTATGCATATAAATTAACTCAAGTTGCCTCATTTTTGATGCTTCCTAGCTCTGGACTTTCATTCAGGAAAAAAAAAATGCAGATCAGAATATGGTTGCATTATGTGCAGAAATACCTGAACTATAACCACCTTTTTCAACTGGATTTTTTTTCCCAAATTCCTATAACTGCAAACCAACCTAGGCAAAAGCAAACAGTTACATTTTTGTCATGACTGTGTTCTTAAGTCTGCAGTAAAAATAACTAGTATTTTTTTTTAAAATCATCACTCTAAAAAGAAACATACGGATCTCCAGCCCCCGATAAGTCTGTTCCATTTTCTTCATAGTCTGGAAACAAATCTTCTCTCTCAAGCAGCTCCTGGTATTTTTCTTGGTAATCTAGCACAGTAAAAAGGAGTCCAAATGATATATAGAAAGATAAATCCTATGAAACTCATCTAAACAACTTAAAAACACACTGTTTACTTGGATCATAAATGTCATTTCATAACTTCTTTCCTACAGTGTTTTCTTATGACATCAACCATCACCTCTAAGAATAAGGAAATATATCTATTTTTCAAAGAACTGTAAAGGTAGTTAGAGATGTTTATCTCAAGTGATATTATGCCACACTACTCCCAAATAACAGAAAACAATGGCAACACCAAAGAAATAATCTCCCTTTTGTTAAGGACTACCAATACACAAAAAATTAGACTGGAAGATTTCTGACCACCTGGAGAGACAGCAGTAAGTGCTGAGGTTTAGAGCCAAAATTCTGAACTATAAGAACTAAAATATATATCCTCTAATGATTACAATATTTTAATTCAGAGCAGAGTATACATTACACACTTCAAAGACAGAAATTCAAACATAATTGTGCCTTTTAAATTGCATTGAGTTGATATTTTAAGAGATTTGTACGCTCTTCAGCAGGACAAAGTTAATTTCAGCTTTTCTAAGAGTAAGAAGACAGCTGAACTAAGCTTAAGACATACCTGGATCTGCTGCAGTGAAAGGAACACCATCAGAAGTGTAAAATGTTGGCTCATTCTAAGAATAAAGGTATATAGTCAATTTTATGCTTTCAGAGTAGTAACTGTAGTTTACAAAAATGTGATTGTCTTGATAAAATTAAATTCACAATACATTAAGGAAAGGAACTTGGAGTACATTCTTACCATAAAATAGTTTGGGTCATTTTCAGGGGTAGCTTCTCTATATGGAGAGGTTGCATGAACTCTTCCCCAGTTACTTGATCGGAGTTCTACTAGTTTCAGAAGCATCTGTTTCACATCTCTGAAATGTGAAAAAGAAACGCAGTTTGAATGTTTAGTGCAAATCAGTCCTCTCTTATCGTGCAAGTACCTGTCCATTAAATCTGTGTCTAAAATGATTTAGGGACCATATTTCAAAAGAATAGTTAAAAAAACCCAGCAAACATGTCTATTAGAGAAAAACAGCTTAACAATTGTTACAATCATTATTATAGATTTACAGTTATAAATCAGTTTTAAAAGATCAATAACCAAAATACATAAAAAAAAAATCTCTGGAAAAAGAATGGTCCAGTCTACAGAAAATTGACTTAATTTGCTCGTCTGAGTCTAGATATGTTATACATATTTCCTGTCAATTATGAAATAAAAGGGGGTGAGTTACTTTCCCTCTCCACTTTCTTTGTGGTAAAGAAGGAAGCCCAAACAGAATAGAAACCGCTGTAGTTTTAAAACCAAGCTATCAAAACTGCAGCATGGTTAATTTGAGGAGCAGATTTTTTTTTTTTTTTTTTTTAAACACAGGATGGCAGTGGGGAGTGAGAGGAACTGACATTCTCACGTTAGTTTAAACACTAAATTTGTATTGCTAACTTTGGCCCTTCCTGTTCTTCCCTGCAGAGCAGCTTGATTACAACCCACAGATGCCACCAGGTACTGTTGATATCCCTCCATAAGGCACAAAACAACTTAACAGCTCTGTGTCAGAACACTCTGCAGGATTTTTACAAGTCTGTAAGAAGCCTGCGGATGGTATAACAGAATCAGATAACCTCATCTACAGAGCTGATTACAATCCAGATAAATGAGCCAGACATTTTTTCCCGCATATAGCAAGATTATGCCAAAAAGTAAATTGTTTAGAAAAAAATATGAAACCTTTATGTCCTTCTAGATTATGACGACTTATACATACCCTAAGTTAAATTCAGACAAAAAAGTACAAACTGTCATACATTATCATTAATGTATTTTTGTATTAATAATAACTTCTTGGAGCCTAGAGTATGAAAGAATTATTTCAAGATATAAAGATTAAAAATCTTGAGTGTATTTCTATTAATAGATTTTTAAATATTTGATTAATTTTTTATAGGTAGGAAATTAACAAGAGTTACTCTTGTTACTCTTACCATTCAAGAAAAGAGTAAGGTGTAAGAAAGAAAAAAATGCTGAATTGTATCTTCCTACCTGCTGCAATTTGCATCCAATACAACATTTTCAATTCTCTGAATCATTTCATCCATTTCATTCTTCCCTTTTTCTTTCCAAGCATCTTCTAAAACAGAACCTGTCAACTAAAGACAATGCATTAGTAAATTTAATGTGTGTGGATACCACATATAGTTAACCAGACATACCTTAGTATTATACAGTTTAACTGATGCACTTACAAGAAAACATTTCCCGTTAACATAAAGCTCTTTTGCACCATGTATAGAACAGACATGGAAGATCTCGCAATAAGACAAACTACCCTTTCAATATTTTCCCTCCTTTACATCACAGAATCACACAGAATCTATAAGGTTGGAAGGGACCTCTAGAGATCATCTGGTCCAACCTTCCTGCTCCAGCAGGCACCTAGAGCAGGTGGCACAGGGCGGCATCCTAAATTGCATGAATTAAATATGCATAAGAAATAATATTTTACATAGGTGATAGCTAATATTATTCTAATAAGGTTCAATAAAATTCTTTGGCTATTTGACTTAAGGAAGAGAACAACATGAGGTCTCTGAAATTTGCCATGAAAGTGTCAATTCATGACATCAGAAAATGGCAGTGTTTAGATTTTTTTCCTGAGGTTTCTGTTATTTAAAGTTCTGACCTTTAAAATATTTATCACATTTTTATTCCTAAACAGTAATAATACAATGTAATTTCTTCTGTGTAACTGAAGAAGAAAGATACTGTGAATGCTGTGAAATATATGCAAAGTGAGAAAAGTGCAAGTCTCGCACTTTATATTGCTGAATACAGACAATGCCCTCTTACATTCAGAACTATAACGCATTAGAAAAATCAGAAGCTACAAAACCTTTTTTCTTCTTTTAAAACTTACCTTCAGCAGTTTAACTGCACATATCAGGTTGTTGTCAACAGGATTAGAGAAGAGAGCATTTAGTAATTCCCCAAGGCCAGCCTGAAGAACTTCTGCTCGTGTTACCTGTCCCTTCGTTCCTTTAATCTGCCAAAGATCATTAATAACGTAATTAATTAATAAGAATTATCTTATAGAAATTCATTTAGCCACATTTTCCCTCTCGAAAGCTGTTGCTTAGTCTGTGATTAATATATGCGTGTTGCTCAGTTGGAACAACATACAAAATATGGTCAATATTTTAGAACACAGAATAAAACTCATACAAATCACCAAGTATAACAGTGTATACCTAGTATTTTGTTTCTTTGTTAATGAGTTCTTGAGGAAAGCTACAAAATATCTGACAAATAGTGTACATCATTCAAATTCTTATAAACCCCTGCTTCTTCCCATCATTTGTTATGCATCCTCTATAATTGTGTAATGGCTTGCTTTTTAGAAGGCATTCCTTATATAATTGAAAAGTATAGAATACTGCTATAAAATAAATATTTCATACTCCACAAAACTTATCCCAAAAAGCAAACAAAAATTCCCAAAACAACAACAAAAATATCTGGATTTTTTTTATTTTATTTTTTGCAAGTAAAGTAGATTTTGAGGTCCACTTAGAAACAAAAATGGGTCAGAGCACCAGTTTACTTTCTCATGCTAAGAGAACATAGCATTTTGTGTGTACCAAAAAGCTGTATGTATACATCGTAGATGACAGAAACAGATCTAACTACAGGGTTTATGGATAGGTCAAAAACGTAAAGGTGTTTTTTTTTTTTTTTGTTAAAGAAAAAGAGCTCCTCTTAATATCTGGATGCTAAATTACATGGATTACTGATCCCAATCTGCTGCTGGGAGGTTGTACTCTTCCTATATTGTTTATTTCTTGTTTGTCTGGTAGTTTAATTGGACAAAGTGAAAGATAATATGAAAATTTTCTTTCCAATTTTTCAGGGCAAACAGAGAGAAAATGCCTGTGAACAGACACAGATTTTTGGAAAAGGTGGTTTATGGTTGCTTATTTGTATGAACTCTTATACAGTGTTTCTTTTGCTTACGTGCTCTGCGTAACACATTACGATGAAATTGTTCTCAAATTCTTTCACTTTCTTCCCTTTTCCCATTAAAAAAAATCTCAAGCGATACTTCATTTCAGTGCTTAAAACATGAACACAGACACAAGGCTTCCTTTTTACCTCTAGGTTAAGGTAAAGTTCAGCTAAGAAAAGCACAAAGGCATGGAATTGTTTTCGAGTAGTCTCATCTCCTTTTGCAGCTTGATCTCTGTTTTCATACTCTGTTCGACATCTGAAATATTAAAGCAAATCATTATGAGCTGTAGACATCTCAACATATTACTTATATAAAGCAATGCTAAGAACCTACAAACTGCATTAAAACTGTTATTTCAATTCTTTATACTTATTTCATAAATTCTTCATGCCACCATTTAAAGTGACAATTAGGTATAATTTAGTTATAAATATGAATAGTTGTGATCCAAATTCAGTTAACTTAATTGTTACTATTTACCATTTAAGATAACATTGTAGCAAGGTAATTTTTCTACTATTCAACAACTGTGTCAAAAACATGCAAGTTTACATACAAGTTCATAAAAGGAATTCAGTATTTGGAATAATACGAATACAAGATAAGCACTGAGAATAAATTAGAGGTTATGTGACAGATTAAGAAGTACTTGAGCAAGTGCAGTATCTCAGGAGTTGATATACCAAATACCAAGCATAAAGGGGACTGAGAAGCAGAAGAGCTTTCTTAAATGTTGCTCGATGCTTCATATTACCTCCTCCAGACTATTGCACATGCTAAAAATAAAAATATAAGCAACCTTAAATTTTACTGCATTGGCTTCAAAATTGGGAATGAGATGGAAAATCAAGGAATTTATTTACTTTAAGGAATTAATCAAGTAATAAATATAATCACAAAGGGGTGTAAAATATTCAAAAGTGTCTAGATACCAAAATATTCTCAGTACTCTAAGAATATGGTTCCCTCATACAAACTAAAAGTTGGAAGAAACAACCATTTCTGGCTTCCTTTTTTTTTTTTTTTAAGAAAAAGAACACAAGATAAAAAGTGATGATTTGTGTCATCATTTTGAAAAAGAAAAGGCTCATATGCTTTGGGTCAATTAAAAAAAGTTTCCATTTCATCTATGAGGAAATGCTTCCAATTAAGATCAATGCATTTAGATGATCTTTGAAGCTAACAATACATTTTTTTTCCCCTAACCACAGGTGGCCTAAATGAGACTCCAAGATGAAAAGCAAATCTAAAGCTTGAAAAGACAGAAGTTCTCAAAAAGAAAAAAAAATCATTTCTAAAGAGTCATGAAGATAAATATTAGTGTATTAATCTTTCAAAATCACACACAACCAAATTTAGAAGGAAATGCATCTACTTAAAAGCAATTCACATTTGTAAAGTAGCCAATCTGTGAAAAACTTTATTATAAAGGAATTACAGCCAAAAAAGTAACTGAAACAAAACAATCAATTAAAAAAAAAAAAAGAAAAAAAAAAGTAAAGGGTCAAGGACGATTCCCATAAGCATATGCACATTTACAGTGCTTTTGAACTGGACCATCAGAGTCCCCCATAAACTGGCATCAGTCTAACACATTCTTCTCAGTTCGAAAAGATCCACAGAACCCTAAATTAAATCCTATTTTAATATTACAATTATTTTTATAAATAATACACATACAATTATTTGATATCCATTATGAACCTCTGCTTTAATAATCCACAATTAAAACTTCAATTTTTACCATATACTGCTTTGCCCACCGAGTTAAGTTTTACATATACAAAAGAGGAAGAGCATGCAACATGAGGAAAAGGCTCTCAATGATGTGTCGATACTGACCTTTGAAGTAACAACTGTCGGAAGTTTCCACTTTGTGGATTAATGGTTAGATGGTGAGATAAATAATTACACAACCGTGATCCCATGTAGGAAAAATTTGGGACAGATGTGGCCTTCCAAAATAAATTTGGAAAAATAAATTATTCATAAAGGCAATGATTGATTACATTATTGATAAATATCTTTAAATGCATTTTGGAACTCAATGTTCATCAACAGTAGCTAGACTAATGAAAAGCAGTGCATCAATAATACAAGAAATGTGATTTTTTTGATGTTAACTCAGTTTCATGTTCACTTTGCTATTTGCAGTTCAGCTCTTAAAAGTTCATTACACTGATTTCTTGGCTTTATGACAACCACCACACTTACGGCAGGCGTCCTTAACTCTACTTCCCCACTGAGACCTACACTGGATGTCTGAAAGATCCTTTCGTAAGAGCATGCGATCTCCCTCAACGAGCAACAAGGGCATTAAACCCCAAATTCCACCTTCATTCAGACTAGGGGCCATCTAGCCCAGGATCGTTTTTAGTGATAGCAAATGCTCAGGGAAAGAACATAAAAGCAAGTCAAGTAAAGATAAATACTTCCTCTAGTACATCCTTCAGTGATTTGTTGCACAACAACCTAACAATTCAGCAGTTAAAACTATCTTTCCAGTTAATAGTCCTTTAAGGTTATTTTTTCCTTCTCTAAGATGACTACTACTTTTGAACATTTACGCTTTTATCAAGCAAGACACAGGTGGTGGCAGTAAAATTCCATAACCCAAGTTATGCATACTGCCTGAAAAATACTTTGCTTAAACCTGACACTTGGAAACTTCTAGAGGTGCAAAAAAATAATGAAAAATTCCTTTAGGGCTTCAAGCAGAACTTCCCTTGCTTTAGCAAGTTGTTACTGTTTTAAAGTCTCCTCCAGCAACAATCAAATTTGAGATTATTTCTCAAGTACGATGCTGGTGAAGAGAAAACAAAAAAAGGCTCTGGAATAGAAGCATGCCAAAGAAAGCATGGATACTGAGAATTCATTAAATTTTCCCTCCATTTGTTTTAACATCTTTGAACCTAGTTTTTACATCTTGATCATCTATCTGCACTTGCAGACTTCTTGTTAAAAAAAAAAGTCTTGCAATTAGCAAGTCAATGTGTTATATCCAGTTACCTTTTACAAGCAGAGAACATGCACTCAATGCAGTTGTACAATCTGCACAATGCTGCTGGAAAGAGCTGGTTTCAGAAGCTACAATAAATTTTATTACTTCAGAAGGTCAAGCAATCTCTACTTTCAGTTAAGATGTATGTGAAACATCTAACCAGCATTTTGGCACTGTTCAGTAAGTTGCTTGGACCAGAGAAGGTGCTCCCTACTTCTAAAGACAAGATAAAAAGCATCGATTATAACTTCACTTGTTGGCAAAACAAAACAAACAAAAATCCTCAAACTTTCAATTCTCAGCTGCACTTTACAATCATTGCTTTCCTGTAATTAGTTGATTTGCATTTGTGGTTTCACCAAATACCAAAGCAGTTCAATTTTAAGTATTATGCCCTTGCACAGCACCCATGGATCAAAAAACAGGACCACTCAGGACACCACTACAGCCTAATCCCTTTTCTTCATTACTGTGGCTGGCAACTGTGGCTGACAACCGCAGCTTGTTTCTCACTTAAAATCAGAATCTAAGAGTAGAGACTAGTCTATCAATGCACAGCTAAAGACATTTCAGTTACTGTAATAGCAATAATCTATTAACTAGGCAGCAATCAAGATTCCTGAAACTGTTAGATCAGGTGCTCAGCTTTGGGAAACAACTGTCAGGTCACTCTGGATGGACCCATAAATGCACTGGGAAGAACAGGGGCAGGAGATGATTTTTCAGAAAGCCTGAATTACTTGACATTCAAATAACTGTAAAACTGCACAGAATCTGTTTTTTTCTGATATAGCCTTTGTCCTTGACAAACTCAGCATCTGTAATTCTGCTTGGTTAAATTAAATACCACTGAATCAACAGCTTATAAACATGTTTCATCAACTGTCATTTTGTGGTAAGCTATGACTAGGAAATACAAATGTGTGAGTAAAAGCTCAAGAAAGAAAAATAAGCATATGTGCTATGCTCTCTTCTGCTACAAACAAACTGCAGTCTTATGTTTTGGGATAGTAGGCCAGCTATTCTACATTGAGCTATAGTTTTATTTTTCACATAAAAACTGATGATTGTTTGCATTCACTGCTTCTCAGCTGAGGAAGCCATAGCCACCTCCAACATTAGACTGTTTTTTTAAACAGTGAGAGAGTGGAGGAGGTGACATTAAAGACTTTACATTAAATGTAACTTTCTGTATATATAAATACATTTTCACACATGGAATAATTCCCTGCATTTTCTTCCAATATAGCTATATTGCATATTTTAGCCCTTAATTATGTATACTCACATGTGCTCAAACAGAAGATGGGGAAAAATGATGCTGTTGAACAAGGCACAGGTAATCTCAAAAGTTAGTTGAATTGCAAACATGCTCAATTACACGTACATTAGTTCTGTAAGAAACTTCATACCCTACAGTACTCTATGAACACCAGTCATGATACACCCCAAATTATTTCAGAAGGGGAAAAAAAGGAAAAAAAAAAACAGTGCAAATATCTGCACTTAGGAGTGATTTTTTTTTTTTTAAAAAAAAGGATTGCTCACATTCTTACAAAACACAGAATTTGATAGAAAACATCACAGGAGATACTCAATGTAATAAACATCAAGCATAAGTGCCACATGCTCTGTGGCAAGCCCAAAGGGCAGTAGCAGCAGCTCATTTGCTTAGCAACACAGATTAAGCCGTTCTCTCCAATGGCTCCCTCAATTAGCACAGAGTTCAATTCAAGGTCTCTGTCCTCATTTCCATGGCCGTCAATGGGACTGGACCTAGTTACCCAGCAGACTAGCTTTCTTTTTCTCCAATTATGCTGTTCTGAAATAGGTATATTCCAAATAAGGAACAAAACCAGTCAATAATTGAATGTTTCCCAAATGGTGATGGGTAAAATAGGAGAGTGTTTGGTTTTTAAAATAGTAAACAATGAAAAGAAAAAATATGCAAGTACTATTAAACTGATTTATCTTTGTGGAAGAAAAATGTAAAACTTTGATGTGGCTTAAGGGGTTTGTTCAATCTCTACTGAAAACCATATTTTAATTAAATTGCTGAACTTTGCAGTCCAGCATATGCCCTTTGAAATCTGAAGAGACAAGATGGGAAAACAAAGTAAACTGAAAAGTTATCAACTAGGAAACAACTCCACACCTGAGCAGTTATTTCACACTATGAGGCAAAAGCTTGTTTATATTGCTTAGTCTAAAATGAAGAAAAAAAAACAAAACAAGAAAGAAAAAAAAGCTAAATATAAAGTCAAAAAAGTCAAAATAAAATATTACATTTTATATCCATATACATATGGGATATGGGATTGAATAGCAGGGAAGAGAATCATAATTGTCACATCATAAAACCGAATACACAGACTACCTGCTGATAGATGAGTTCAACAAGCTCTTGCAAAGCTTCATCTGTAGTGACCCAGCCATTCAATGTTTCAGCAAATTGCTCTATTTCAGTTTCAAAACAACCTGGTTGCTCAGTGAGGTGGTTTAGGAAATCTTGTACATACTCTGTCAAAGTCAGATAACCATCACATCCATCTTCAAAGGAAGAGTCCTACAGCAGTGAAGGAATTTACGAACAATTTGAAAAGAACCTAAAACAAAGTTGTTAAACTTACCATTTCCCAAAGCAGCTGTATGGCCCTTAATCTTAAGTAACTCTTTAATACTCCCATGCTTGATAGCGATTTTTTTACGTGACATACTTGAACATTTTTAGACAGTACACACCTCAATGCACCAGAAAGCTCCACTAAGCTCTAGAATTCTAAAAACTGTGTCAGCTGTCATTATATAGATTAAAATCTCCTAGCCAAACATGTCAAAAAGATAGGCTAAAAAGTAAATCAAGCAGTTTGCCAACCTGCATGCAAGAGTAAAATTTTTAACCCCTTAAATAAGTGAATTTGTTCAGAACAGCACTACCAAACTGAGTTTCATAACCTTTCTCACCTGATGTACTCAAATTGTACTGCAAATAAATGAACTGCGTAAGGAAAAGTAATTAGACTTTGGAAACAAAATATCTTGTGATTACACAAAGAAGTGCTCCAAAATAAGCAGGAGAAAATGAACTAAAGAAATACAGTAAATATGGTATAATTTTTCCATGCCCAATAAAGCCAGAAATATTAATCTTCTAAAGTCAACAAATTGCTTCTCAACAGATGAGGACTGCTAGGCATCAAATTAAGTATTGGTAATTGGTAATGCATTAATCAGAAGTTACTGATATCAAATAAAAATAGTAAACATTCCTGCTTCATAAAGAATGGAGCAAGCACAATACCAATTTCATCAATGTTTATGCTCCCACTGACAGGACAGAATGTTGTTAATTTTGTCTGTTCAGAAAAGCATCTATACGTAACAGTCTCTAAAGTTCAACACTCTACTACATGATTGCAATGCCAGTGCACAAGACTACTAGCATACGGAATGAGATGTTTTGTGGTTAAAATAGTAATAATACAGTACAAATTATTGATTTTTTTAAATGGACAGCCCAAAAGATTCATGATCCAAATCTGCTCTCAGTTCCTGTTACTTGCTACATACTGGTGTATTTAAGAAGTATTCACAACATTCCTGTTCATGCTTGGCCACTATTAATTTAATCAACTTGGCTTTGTAGAAAAAAAGCTCTTTCCTTCAGATTATACACATCTAACAACAATTTGTGAAGCTTAAACACTTAATATATAGCAAAAAAGTTGTATATTATTTCAGAGAAATATGAGCTTTCATACCTAAAACTGTAAGGGATATTGTGAAAGTTAGAAGTATTCATTCTAATTCAGCAAATTTCTCAAAACTGTTTTGCTTCCATTTTACCGTTGTCAAACACAAGATTTGTGTAAAGCATGCCAAATTTCACACTTTTGCTGCAGATGAACCCAGTTTATTAAATTAATTCAGTCAATAAAATAACAAAAGAAGAAACAATGTAACAGTGAATGAATTCTGAATCTTCACTATTCCAGGCTTATTATGGATCCTATATACCTAGTATTAGATTAGAGTCCCTACAATGTATCAAACGTACCTCAAAGAGGTTTCGGTTTTCAGCAGCATTTTAAAGCTCTTCTTAAGATCACTCTTTTACATTCATAACATATTCTTACAACATGGCATCTAAAAACTCCCACATGCTTGTGTGTTTTTATAAAAAAGCTGAAAAGCAACATCACTGGCCTTAAGAGTTTGTAATTGTATGCATGCAAATTTGTCATTCCAAAGGGTATTTTTTGATCGTGGAACTAAAATCCTTCATTTAGAGGAAACATATAACATGTACCAGGGCAACACTCTTTTTCTCCCTGTAGATCATCCATTTACTGAAGCATGTTCATGCTGGCATTTTGTCAACAGTTGTCTACTTTCTATGAGATTGCATTATTCAGAACAGTGATTTTATTCAGTAAAATGGCATAACTTGTAACATCTTGATAACATCAGTTTTTTTCAGTGGAGGGGAAAAAAACCCCCCAAATATCTGATTGAGTATTCACCTAAGTATTTTTCTATTAGTTATTCAAAAATTATCTGCTTCAACTTAATTGCATTTTATATATATTTGTAAAAATAGTAGTTCCCATACATCTATCCACGAGAGTCTGGCTGCTCACCTAACATAATATTATTATAAGGATTAACACAGGTCTCCCCTGCAGTAAAACTCCTGTACCAGTAACACAGAAGAAAACCAGAAGCATCTGGCCTGTATTTATATGAGACATCTACAACAGATCTAAGATTATTCTTCAGTCTGGCAGCCAAAATACCCCATTGTAGGTATATGGCTGCTAGCAAGCAGTCCAACCATACTTTTCCTTTCAGTGATACTGTATCACCAAAGTGCAAAATTCTTAAGACACACAATGATAAATGCATTTGGGTAGTGATAGTCAATCACTACCAGGCTCAGTACATTTAGAAAAGGGATGCCTAGTGCTTTTCTAAGCAAAGCTCAGTCTTTCTCCCACATTTGCCTTGAAAAAAAAAAAAGAGAAATTTCATTGAAAGGGAAGCTAAGCCTCTACTTAAAATATGGTGTAAATGCAGCTACAACAGATGCAGTCTCAGAAGAGACAGCTTGCTCTCACGTTGGCAAAGTTGATGCATGGTACAATCAAGAAGGAATGCAGTTATCTGCAGTTAACTTTAGCAAATCATCCCACACTGCAGACTCTCAAGCATTCCCTGTTATTCACTCATTATCACTTAACATTCTGAGTCTCAAATTTTGGATTCTCTTTGGCCAGTGCAGCATTCAAGCTGTCTACTATATACGATCTCTGGAAAACACTGTTAATTTGATTATGAGAAAACCTGCATATACTAAGGAGAGGAGATAAATACTCACTGCAAAGTTTGGGTTGTATCCTGAGGGATAAAACTCAGGTGCGTTTGCAGACAATTTGGAGATTACCACAGGAGCCACAGCCACCTGAGGTTTCGCCATTGCTGGTCCAGAATCAGGAACTGAAATTTTATCTTGTGAACTGGTTGAAATTCTTGTCTGTCGCAGGTGCTCTGGAAAGATTTTATTATGTTAACACATTTTCTTAGACATCATTAAATTTCTATGTATTGATATAACCTAATGCATAAATTTTGGAAGATGGGGTGGAAAGAAATGACTTGCTCTTATAAGAAAAACGTTACCAAGTTATTTTTTCCTAAGAAGTGATGCTATGCTCCCTTTTAGAATACAAAAAAAAAGTTTAAATACCTTAAGTACCTTCTTTAGAAATTAAATCCCTGAAGCTCAATTTTACTTTACAACTGCAAATGCTCAGTTTTTCTTGCTTTTCTTACAATGCAAAAAGTTTAAACACTGTGGAAAGGCCTCCGCTGTCTGCCAAAGAAGACAACACTCAAGCAAAGGTGACCAAAAAACAAGGAGTTATCCTCCCCCAGCACCACACTTCTTAGAGAGCTGACTAGAGAAACTAGTAAATCCGCCTATGCCAGCTTGCTTGTCTTGTGGGTTTTTCCACAGGCTGCATGAGCAGAGGCAGGCCTCGCTGCACCTCCACACACTCTTCAGAGATGTTCATGGCTTTGTCACAAATCGCTAGCCCCCAAACACGTTTCAGAGGATGATTTCCACGTTTGTCTATTGTGTGTTTGTGTATTGTGGAGGGCACGGTAGGGCAAAGCAGGTCATGCCGAGGCCCGGGTTTCCTCGCGGCAAACCTGTAGGCCAGGACCCCAAAGCAGCTTCTTGGGCCAGGGTGCCCACCCAGGGCAGGGGAGGCCAAGGTGACGCCATGGCCTTAGTAGCGGCCCCGAAAAGACGCCCAGCCTCAGGCCGCGGGGGAAGGAGAGCGAAGGGGTTCCCCAGGGCCGCAGTGTTTGAGGGGGAGGGTGGGGGGAGCCCAGCGTGGCGGCTCGGTGGAGGGGCCCCCGCCTCCCCGCTCCCGAGCGCTGCAGCCGGTACCTGCGTTTCCGGCGCCCGGCGGCGCCGTCCTGGGCGGCCGAAGCGGCTCCTGCTGCTGGAGGAAGCCGCCCGGCTTGTGCTGCGGCGGCTCAGCCGGGCCGGGGCCGTGGGAAGCGCTGCCCCCGAGGCGGGCCCCGCCGCCACTCTCCGGCGCGCTCAGGAGGGCGGCGCCGCCTCCTCTGCCGCGGCCCCGTCCCTGTCCCTGGCTCTGTCCCTGTCCCTGGCCGCGCCCGGCGCCCGGGGCCCGGTCGAAGCTCTCCGACATGCTGGGGCCGGCGCGGCTCTCGCCGTGGCGGGCGGCGGGCGGGCGC
>JAUBOD010000667.1:4020745-4033264 GCA_032353885.1 Nothura maculosa
TGATTCTGTGATATATACACGTTTTGTGTTATACCCCAAAGGCTTTAAACAAGCTCCTGAAATAGTTTTATGTTTGTTTCTTTTCCTTTCGTTTGGAGACAGGTGCCTTCATATGGAGAAGATTAAAAAGAACCCTCTTATATCGTGTTAATAGCTGATTTAGTCAGTCAGTCAGTGGTTATAATATAGTCTTACACTGTTTTTCTATCACTCTTGCAGAAGGAGTTCATGTTCACTGGGAGTACTTCGGGTCCAAAGAGTCTTTGCAGGCAGATGAGCAGAGCTCCTGCAGACCAGTGTCTTGCTTGGAGACAGTAATTAAACAAATGCTTGTGCAGTAAGTGCAGTAATTAAGCCAGTTCTCAAAGGCCCCAGTTCTCCAAGAGATTAGCTCGGCTGGTTATTTGTGTAACAGGAGAAAGGCATCTCTTGGGAAAAGAGCATCTGTCAACAAACTAGCTTGACTGAAGAGTGACAGACTTGGTTCAGGAAACTTTTTAATGTTGTGCTGCCTTCCAGCTTCGACCTGCATCTTCACTTACAGGATGTGTTGGTGTTTTTAATACCGATACTATGATAATAAAGGTAATGGGGAGGGGAAGGATCTGTATCTGGACAATTTAGAGGAGTGAAGAACCTGCTAAAGAACTTTAATGCTATATTTGCTACTTACTCTGCACGAGTCAAAACTCCCTGAAGGAATCAAGTGACTTTGGCACAAATTTTGGGCTCTTCTGAGTCTGGGATGGATTAAGATGTATGTGAAGAATTAGTCTGGTTGGACTGATTGTACAGTGGTGGTCAGGTCTCCCACCCTTGCACAGTCGGCAATGCATTAGGTTTTTTGAAGCCCTAGAAAAGTAGCACCGTTAATGAACACAACTTTCTGGCTGTCAGAAATACAGAATATGAGGTCAGATTCTGTAGCTTAGAAAAGCTTCTGTTACATGGGATTTACATGGGCTTGGTGAATATGTTTTCCAGGAAGTTTCCATGAGAACTTTATTGAGGTAAAGCAGTTATTTATATTCATGCATGACAGTTATTTAATGCTGAGAGTTATAAAATCTGATTAAGTCTCTTGGTTGATAATTAAACTGTCCTTTTGTTTTACTTCGGTAATATGAGATTTGTCATTTGGTAGAGGACAAATCAAGGATAAAAACAGTAACTGAATGACACTTCAACAGTGCTGTTGCCCACATACACTCTCTTAAGAGTTTTGGAATCAAAAATCAACCATATATAAAAGACTACATTTTATTTCTTTTAGAAATTATTATTTAAATATAATGACACTTGGTAAAATCATTGTGACATTATCCAGAAGAATAAGCTTGCTGAAAAAGTTAAATGTTTCAGTAATTCTTCTCAAGTCTATAGTTATTACAATTAGCTTTCACAGTGGTCCAGTGTGTATTATATACAGGAATGTTGATATGTATACATATAGACATGTACAAATGAATTTACCTTACACACAGCTGCTAGAGTAGTAAAGAAGAAATCTCAATTCACTTGAAAAATGAAGTAGGAGGACACATGCTTTCCTATCACTTTGTTTTGTTACTTTCCTGTTGCTGTTAGTCTTGCTGTGTTTTCTTGTTTCTCAGAAACAGGAGTTTTTATACAGGAATAAGCAACATTCCAGTGCTTAATCAGTGGCCAGTACCAGATGCTTCACCCATAAATGCAAAACGTGCCCCAGCCTTGGTAATAGCAGTTTGCACAGTAACCGATTCTGGCTTTTCCAATGTGCTTCCAGTTGGCTGGTATCCCATGGCATTGTGGCTTTTACCTGTCTCTGTTTTAGGATTTTTTCATGCCCTTCCTGTTATAAAGGTTTCATTTGGAAAAAAAAAAAAAAACTTTCAAGACTTTAAAACCCATAATATTATACTGTTAATTCTATAGATGAGATATAAACTGTTTATAAAGCATAAATATTTTTCTCTAGTTTAATTTGTTTCTCCCTACTAGTGTGAGAAGAGAGATAAGGTGTGTGTGTGTGTTTAATCTTCTATGCCATTTCTTTTTCTTGCCTACATCATATTGCTGTTCTTCAGAATACATCCTCGTCTTACTTCAGAACAGGTGAGATGGTTCATTTGAAAATGATTTTAGAATATCTTAGTAATTGGGCAAATTTGTATCCCATTTTCCCCATCCTAGAAAATGTAGCATTTAGTCAAAACTTCCCTCAATTTCCTCACTTTAGGTCAGTCTCTAACACTTGTTGATACTGTTTCTACCTCCTGGAATCAGAGTAACTAGGATTAAAGTTGTATTTTTCCTTTAGGATGTTCTTTTAAACAAACATTCAGTTTGTAGATAGAAGTTAAATAATGGAGAAGAAAGGGTTACAGATAGCTTTCTGAGCCTGGTTTGCTATCTTCTCATTAAATGGTGGCGATCTGGATGAGGAAGGAGAAAGCATAGTTGTAGGAGTGGCTTATTTAAAAATCCAATGTTCTCATCTTTTGTTTTTGAACGTGCATGCCTGGTGTTGAGATTCTAGGGCTTGGGGATTTAGTAATAGCGGTAGTAATGGAAGTTCTTTTCACACTGATTCTTGATGTCAAAAAGGTTTTGTGCATCTCTATGAATTGACAGTGTTTGCTCTAGCTAAAGACAGGCAAACTGGAATCTGTTTGCTTCACTCTTCACTTATATTTTGATCACTAAAAAGTCAGTAGTAGCATAGAGGGATAAGAGAGTGTGATAAGAACGAGACTTATTTTATCTCCCAAAGCTGGGAGAGGCATAGTCCTCCTTATTGCTGTCTGGCCATTCTGCTTACTAAAGAAGTTGCAAATGTTTTCATTCTGGAAAAGCTTTACATGTTTTTATTGCAAGCCACACCTAGCAATATAAATGAAGAAAACGAGGGAACATGTCTGGCGTGTGGTGCATCTTCTGTCCCATCCCTCCCACCTACTTGCTCTTCTGGTTTAGTCTTCCACACAAAACCAGATGGACCAACAAAAAAAAAAAAAAAAAAAAAAAAAAGGAAAACAGAAGGTGACAATTGTTCTTTGTGCTGGTACCTTGCATTTTATGAATAGAAAACTTACAGCTTGTAACTCATGAGCTGTCTGTACACCTATAAATTTGCAGTCATCCTTTTGGTGTCTGTGTGCTGTAACCCTTTCCTTCCTTCCTCTGCCCCATGCACTGTAAAGCTTGGAAAGGAGAAAGAAGGTAGTACTTAATTATTATGGTTTTCAGAGCTTTTTGGAAAGCTTTCTACCCTGAAGCTACCACCTTTCCCAAATCAAGATTCATATTTGTTATTCTGGAAAGGAATTTTATCTGTGTAATTTTTTTTTTTTGCCTTTGAAAAGTGAGATTTTTTAAAAATTTCCACTCAACTATTGTAACAAAAGTGTCAAACTTGCCCTCACCTGCTCAATGCTCTGCAGTGAAGCCACCTCCTGAAGGCAGGAGTGTTTCTGTGTTTGTCAGCAGCTCTGTAGCTCTCGGGCGGCTGGCGCTGCTGCAGTCGCGATGCCTGAAGCTGCCTGTGATGTTGAACAGGGCTGTGTGCTGATGGAGCAATTCTTTACAAGGCACATTGTTACCTCTAGCTCTTTTGTTTCAGGTATATATTCTGTTCCTTTAAAATACACTTTTTGCATTTGGTATTACCTCGCAATCTAAGGAATTTAACATGTCTTAAATGAATATTAAAAGCTTCTGTCTTAGAATGACTTATTGCTATTAGATCAGTTTAATTTTAGAGAGGAAGATATGAAAGGCAGAATAGAAATAATAAGTAACGCACTTTGCTGCCTCGTGAGCTTTTATCCTGTCTTCTTGTTGGATATGTTCAGTCTTTTTTAATGGATGGTGAGACTGAGTGTGGGTAGGCTTCTAAAATCCCCATTTGTAGCAGCTATGCATTGTATTGCAGAATGTTACAAGTGGTGTGGCACATGGTGAGAATTGTTATTCGAAAGTATCTTAAGATCTTCAACCTTAAGCACCTACTAGTCCCAGTTCCATTTCATACCTGTAAAAAACTTAGATTTAAAAATGTCAAAATGCAGGAAGAAGGACTTTTTAAAGCATACAGCATACTGTCTGGTACTGTTTTCAAATGTAACAAAATATGTATTTGTCAAAGTTGTTTATGTAAGTTAAAAGATATGTTATTTAAAACCAACTCTTAATCATCAATTCTTTTCTTCTTTTTTTTAGCTTGGTCTTTAGTATGAGTGGCCTCTTGGGCTGCTTAAATTCTGTTCATAGCAGTGCAGTAAATGTGGTGTACACCTCATTTAAATGTCACAAGGCAAAGTTTAAGTTTTGGAGAGAGATCCGTGAAAGCTGTTGCAGAACCGGGCTTTTGTGCCAGACTCCATGTGGTTTTGTGTAATTGAAGGAATATGGTAGCTCCATATATTATTATCTTGTCTGAGATCATGTATGCCTAGAATTAAGTTGGAACACTTGATTGGATTGGAGAAGTTTAGGTGGAAATATCACAGGGTCCTCAAGTTGTAGATAAAATCAGAGGTCTGTAATATGATGCCTTAAGCTAAAGCTGATAAATTGCAGCTTCTGTAAGTTTTCTGGCATTATTTAGTAGGACTTGAATAGCTTAAAGCAGGGAGATAAAATTGAAGTATAATTGAGCGAACTCATAGTCAAACATTTCAGATACTCGAAAATGAAGTTTTTAATGTCTGTAGCAATGGTCCAAGCACTTCATTTTTTTTTCTGTGATGCATAACATAAACTCAGTAATAGTGAAGTGAAACAGCTACTGTATGATTGTGTTTTTAATAGACATTCAGAAGTCATGTTCAGTTAAAATGCAGATCAGCTACTCAGCTCATTTGCTTCTTTAAAGAAAAATTGAAACAGAGGAAGTTAAGTGCGTTTATTCCTGTTTAGAAATGTTCCCAGAATACTGAAACTGACTGAACAAATTAAGATTGAGATGGGTATGAACTACATCAGATACCTGTTAGTCCTTTTGTGGTGACTGCACTGAGCTGTTGGTATCTGAAGAAATAGGGATGTCTGGGAAGATGGTATACAATTAATTTAAAGAAATGTAAGATACACAGGTGGAAAATGTGGTTCTGCTGCCTCCTTCCTGAGAAGGACTGAGTGTGACTAAATGTGACTGACTGAATGTCACTGTGCAGCACTGATCAGTGTCATTAGTATCAGTTCAGGAAACCTTAAGTTCTTTGATGCAACTAATGCTCTCTTATCTGTTACTCTTGCAGGAATTCCTTATAAGCAGCTGACTGTAGGTGTCCCAAAGGAGATATTTCAGAATGAGAAGAGGGTGGCTTTGTCACCGGCTGGAGTGCAAGCTTTGGTTAAGCAAGGCTTCAATGTTGTGGTGGAATCTGGCGCTGGAGAAGCTTCCAAATTTTCTGATGACCATTACAGGGAAGTAGGAGCAAAGATCCAGGGGACCAAGGAAGTACTGGCTTCAGATTTAGTTGTCAAAGTAATTGCTTTATTAATATATTTTCTATTGCCTTTTTTCTTCTAAAGTTAACTTTATATTGTTATTTGATCTGTGAGCTGTAGCTGAAAAGTTACTGAGTTTAGTTGTACAAACAGCCTTCATATTTTCTCATATACTTTGTGATAGTGAATGCAAGTTGTGAAAAAGAAAGTGGGGCATGTCCTGATTTATTACTACTGATTTGGAAACTTCTCTCTTTCTGCAGGTGAGGGCTCCGATACATAACCCTGAACTAGGTGTACATGAAGCAGACCTTTTCAAGACAGCTGCTACCCTGATTAGCTTCATCTATCCAGCTCAAAATCCAGACCTCCTGAATAAACTTGCAGAAAAAAAAGCTACTGTCCTGGCCATGGATCAGGTTCCACGAGTCACCATTGCTCAGGGATATGATGCACTTAGCTCCATGGCTAACATTGCTGGGTATGATTTTATTTTTTTAATCATATTTTGGTATTAGGTGTATTTAAGACTGTTCTCTGTCTTTTATTTTCACACATCATTTTGAAGCAGGATGAACTTGTTGGAGGTGCCCGACAATGTGGGCTTTCTCAAATCAGAACTGTTTTTTTTTTTTTCCCAAAAAAATAGTAAATACTTGGATTCTTTTAGTTCCTGGACTGGTTTGTCTAGTACCTCTTTACTCTGGACTAGATCAGAGCTGTTTTAAGGCAGCTTGAACACAGACTGTTTCTAGCGTCTAATCTTGTTGGGACTGATTTGATGATTAAATTACTAGTTTTGTTTTGTTTTTGAACTTGCTATATAGGTGACATATGCTCATAGGGTATATTAAGACTTGCCCTAGCACAAGACTGAACTATTTTGTGTATTTTGTGGACGCACCACAAATATGTAGTGATTTGGTTGCTCCTCTGAGTTTTCATTCTGTATTTTATTAAAATAGCATGGAAACTTATAATGTGTTTAGAGGTATGAAGTCTGCAAGTCATATTCGAAATGAGAACTAGTTTTAGGATTCCAGACGTAGATGTATCCGCTAGAGATCAGAAAAGAGTAGAACAGAACTGTTGAACAATGTCAGTGTTGATAAGAGTGCACATTTTCTTTTGTCTTTAAGGAAAGATGCAAGTCCACAATAATCAGCATTTTCAGATATTTGTGCTGATGTTAACTCGGTGTCCAGGCATCCATTCTCGGATGGCTACAAAAGCAGATAAAACAGAGGGAGAAAGGTTAAGCAGCTTGTTCTCTGCCATACAGTTCTGCACAGCTGGGATAAGATTTTCTTATTTGAAGTTGTTTGCCTACCTAAATGCTTGCTGCAAAATTACTGGGGGGTTTGTAGTTGCTTCCATATGATTCCTTCTCTAACAAGCCTGGGGGCTGTAGCCTTTGAAGGCAGCTTCAAAGATGACAAACTTTTTTGTTAGGTTGAATAACCTAATGTACTATGGACATCCAGCACATTGTTGTCTACTCAGTCTCTCTGAAAAGTCTCTTCTTTTTTTTTTTTTTTTTTTTTAAATGTAGCGATGAACAGAGGCAGAGTATTGAATTTGTGCCCCAGAGTAAAGCATTAAAGTTGTTTCATCATATACATTCTTTGGTCCAGATGGTGTTCTTTTGCTTGCTGTCAATGGATGGCATTAGGTTGTCCCTCTTGGGGAAAATACTGAAATGTGTTCTCATCTTCCTTGCGTGGCAGCTACAAGGCTGTTGTGTTGGCAGCAAATCATTTCGGTCGTTTTTTCACGGGTCAGATCACAGCTGCTGGTAAAGTTCCTCCAGCCAAGGTATGTACAATAAAACAAGTCTTCGAGTAGAAGAATAGGCCGTTTCCTGACTGCACCTAACAACTGCTTGTGCTAGAAGCTTTTCCACATTTCAGATTAGTGATTTTTACTCACTGCTTTTAGCCTTTTTTAGGGGTAGAGTAATTTGAGTTTTATTTGTTTGCTTATTTTTAAGGTTCGGACTAACTGCATGAATGGGTGAGGAAAGATGAAGTAAGTAGCAGTAAAAAGGCAGGAAAGAAAGGTTAGAGGTGCTAAGGGCTCTGCTGTTTAAGGACTATGATGGAAGGGGATTGCCTGACTAAATTTGTAAATGGATTGGGAGGAAGAGAAATGAAAGTGAGAACTCTAATTTAAAAAAAAAAAAAATAAAAAGAAAAAAAAATTTAAAAAAAGGTAGAAAACTAAAATAAACCAGACGGGAATCCTGCATTTCCTCTCTTAAATTAGCCATAGAGAGGTGAAGTTAAAAGTACCTGTTTAAAGGTTATGACTATTATGGGACCAGTTTACCGAAGTCACGTTAGGTTTTGTTTCCTAAAGTAACTTGCTCAAATGTCTCTGTCTCCACTGTGTGTGAATGTATTTCAGCCTGGCTGCTTTCTGGCCACCTCTATTTGTGATATATGGTCCAAGTATGATAATGTTATCGTTCTAGGTCTTGATCATTGGAGGAGGAGTAGCTGGCCTGGCTTCTGCAGGAGCAGCCAAGTCAATGGGTGCAGTGGTCCGTGGGTTTGACACCAGGTGGGTGAGTGAAGAGAGTCATGACTTTACAGGTTGGATTCATGTTTGTTCACCATGTAGCTGTCTGTGCTGCTGCAAAAGCTGCATTGAGTTGCAACTCCTGCCTGCTGCTTTTGTTTCTGCATTATTCTGTTTTTTTCCTGTCATCAAGTAAACCTTCCAAAGAGTACATGTTATTAAATCATAGGTATATGAATAAAAAAAGTCTTCCTTTATCAAAATGAGAAAGATAGGGCTTTTGTTCAGAATTCTGTTTGTCCTCTTCTGAGGACAAAAGGCAAAACATTGAGAGGGGGTGAGTTGGAGGGGGTAAATCTGTGTTCTCATTTACAGTTTTTGATCCGCGTTCATAGCTTCATAAAACAACCTGGAAGGAATCATTTGGCTTAAAAGCATGACCAAAATTTGTCCAGAACTTTTCAGATATAATGTACTTTAATATACTTCATCTCAATGTAAGAGAATGTTTGTAGTAAACGCCTGCATGTAGTGAATATTCACCTCACCCTGGGAATTTAGTTTGTCACTTTATTCTGTGGCATAACCTGAAGTGAAACTAGTTTTTCAAAGGATTTTGTCATCCTTTTGAAGTCCTCATGATTCTGATCTCTATAGTATCCAGAGGCCTTAAAAGCTCTGTTGCATCCTCTATGGAAAGGCACTTACTGGTGTCACAGATCAACGATGGGGACACAGGCTATGGAGTGTGTATTTTTCCCACTTCAGGCATCTAAGTTAAGGCTTTAGCCATCTAGTGAAGGCAAAAGAAATGAGTTGGCAGTCTTAATAGTTAAGGTTCCAGCTTTGGCTTCCAAACAGAGTAACGTCATTTGATTCTACAGGAAACTGTAGGCTGCCCTAATTCCTAAACAAAATGTGCTTGTAAAGAACCTAAAATTAGTGATGCAAATGCTCCTGTTCCACTTAGCAAATAAAAACTTTTATCCTGGTCTCCTTAGTCCTAGAATGAGCTTTGTGTCACTTGTTTGAAGACAACTACTACTAAAGTGGCCTCAAAACTCAAAGTATACTGAATTGCTGCTATAAAACTGAGCAGTTTTTGTTTTGTTTTCTTTTCTTCCTTTTCTTGGTAGTTCTACCTGTCTATCTTTTTGTAATCTAGCTTTCTTTTCCTAGAGCTGCAGCTCTGGAACAGTTCAAGTCTCTTGGTGCAGAGCCTTTGGAAGTAGACTTAAAGGAATCAGGAGAGGGACAAGGTGGTTATGCTAAAGAAATGTCTAAAGAATTTATTGAAGCTGAAATGAAGCTGTTTGCTAAACAATGCCAGGATGTTGATATCATCATCACTACAGCACTTATTCCAGGTATGCTTTACATATAACATTCTAGTTTTTATGAAATGAAACTCTTTGCTAAACAGTGCCAGGATGCTGATCTCCTCATCACTACAGCACTTAGTCCAGGTATGTTTTACATGCAAATATGGTAGTTTTCTGAAATGAAACTCCTTGCTAAACAGCACCAAGATGTTGATATCCTCATCGCAACACCACTTATTGCAGGTATGTTTTACATGCTAGTTTTTATTTTATGTAAACGTGTATATTTTGGCATTCTTGCAGTGAAAACAAAAGAATACCTTCAAAATTAGCCCTTTGTAAGCATGTACTTTCCCCGTCTTTGATAAATGCCTGTTTTTAAGGAGATTTTTTTTTCCTTTGGCAACAATGATTTAAATAGAAAAGGAGGAAAAAAGTTTTAGTCTGTCAGGAGATGATGATTAGTTCACTCTGTGGTGTTCTGTACTTAAAGGTTGTCTTGCTGGAAAGGATCTTCCGGAATGTCTGATTTGTCTGAGCTTTCTGTGAGTGCTTATGTAATTTACTCTGTTCCTTCCTCATCTGTGATTCTTCGCAAAACATGGAGCTATTTGAGCAGGAAGTTCATCTGACTTGTTGGTTTTAATATTGGTTCACTGGAGTCTACAGTTGAAAAAATATCTAAAATGCTAGTTTAGGTCTCTATATTAAAACCCTTGTATTGTTTTAAGAACATAGTAAATATTTACTCACGCTGTTAGGTTGCTACAAACTAACATCTTTGACAGTAGACAGCAAAGCAAGAATGTATATGTATTGGCATATTCATTGTATCACTGTTGTTCCTGACATCCAGTATCTGCACTGGAGCATGTCTGCTTGCAATAGGACTGTATCTTGTTAAGTGAAACATAGTGGGATAAACTTAGGGCTCAGTGCTTGGTATTGCACGACAGTGTTAACCTATAACATTGCATCTTTGTTGCTTGCCTCTGACTTGAATTGTAAGTTTGGAAGTTGTCTGTTTACTAATGATGGAATTGAACTTTCTGGGATCTTTGGTAGACTGCTCATGAATGCCTTGCATATGTGCATGGGTGCAAGATGTTCCAGCTTCTCGTTTCTCTGCTTCTCATTTCTCTGTTTAAGCAAGTCTTCTGTGACATTTCATCTTTAACAAAAAAATTACCTATAGATATAAGTGCAAGATTTATGGAGTTATGAGGAGAAAACTTGTCCCTTGGGCTTTACAGATTAGAGGTCTATTTTGTGTTTAATTTACTATATCTTGTCTTGTCAGGTAAAAAGGCTCCCGTCTTGTTTAGAAAAGATATGATTGAATCAATGAAGGAGGGTTCAGTTGTTGTGGATTTAGCCGCAGAAGCAGGAGGAAACATTGAAACTACAAAGCCTGGAGAATTGTATGTTCATAAGGTGAGCGTTTTGCACTGCAGATGGTTTCCAGTTTGTGACTTCAATTTCATACTTGAAGATTGTATTTTGTAAAGTGAATGCTGAAAATGAGTAGCTGCTTCTGCCATTTGGGTTTAAATCCTTTTGATTTTAATTTTGTGGAAGTTGCATTTATATATAATTTGAAGAATGTTAAACGAATTCCTTTGTATAGAGTTAGGTTGGTAAGGTAAGGAAGCATGATGCCCTAGACTTTGAAGCTGGTAAATGTGTGTCTGTTGAGCTGAGTCTGGTCTCATATGTGGCCAATGTAAAGAGGAAGGAGCAGCAGCACCTTAGTGTGCTGTCCCCTCCCACAGCTGTGTCCACAGCCTCTGTAACAGACACACTGAGCAAGTGCAGACTGTGTCACTGTTTGGTTCGGGGCAGAGTCTTTGGCTCTGGGTCAACGTGACTTCAGCTTCAAGAAGGTGCTGCCCATCTTCAACTTCTTCAGCTGTTTTCAATGTTAATATATCTGGCCTAGAGGAGCAAACCCACTTATTGTGCAAACTACAAGTAGCATAAATTAGTTCATGACATCAAGCAAGCTTGCCCTTGACAGAAGGCACTATGTGTGGGGGAAAAAAAACACATTTTTTCCTCCTGATGTTCATAAGCTCAACTGAGAGCTGCTCTTTTCAGTGGCAAGGGGTGGGGGTACACAAGAGAAACCAGTTACCAGTTACAATGATCTGGTTGATGGGGTCAGACGAGTAGATTTCCAAGATCCTTAAAGGGTGTGCAGCCATACTGCTGTTTTTATCCTGCTCTAGGGCAGTCTGTAGCATGTGCTGTTTAACATCACATTACCTTTGGTATTGTTAGTATAAACAGGCAGTGCATATGTATTGTGTGTCAAGCATTGTGTTTAGCTTTGTGGTTTTCTAGGGTTTTGATGTCACTAATTAAAAGCTGAACAAGGCAGAATATGCAGAGCAGAAATAACCAGATACTTCTGGTGAGAACTGACATGGAGTACTCCTGGATATAGTGTAGGATTGATGCCAAGCACTGGGCCAGATGATCTGTTATCTGACTCTCAAGAGGCTGATTTTTGAGAAATGTAATACTTGGAGAGGGTAAACTCTTAGGCCAGGATCACCTCCTCTCTTTTCAGCCTTGTTGCCTTTAAGGTGTTTGGTTAGGCCCTGCCCTCAGCTACTAAGGGTGAAATTGCAGTAACAGGTCTAACCAAATCTAGAAACAAATTCAGAAGAATAAACTGAACTGTTTGCGTATAGCATCTCTTTCCAGTACATCCTGCAAATGCATTTTAAGAGATTCAATGAATGTTCAATACTTGGATTCTTTATTTTTTAGGGTGTTACACACATTGGCTACACAGACCTGCCTAGCAGAATGGCTACCCAGGCCAGTACTCTGTATTCCAATAACATTATCAAACTCCTCAAGGCGATTAGTCCTGACAAAGAGAATTTCTACTTTGATCCAAAAGATGATTTTGATTATGGCACTCTGGATCATGTTATAAGGGGAACTGTAGTAATGAAGGTAAGTCAGCAAGTGGTATCCTCCTAATTTGGGTGCAACTTGATGTTTCTCAGTGCTGTATTCAAAGAGGTTGCATGCTTTACAGCAAGCTTGTGGGGTAGGCAGCATATGTAATGACATATGTATTGATTTGATTGGTGCTCTATTCCCTTTTTGTAAAGGGCAATCTTTCTGCCTCTCTGAGTTTTTTGTACCTATCATGATTAAACAAATGCTTAATATGTGTGTTACTTAAAAAGGAAGTATTTTACTTCAATCTGCAGATTTTATTCATGTG
>JAUBOD010000667.1:4063760-4078266 GCA_032353885.1 Nothura maculosa
TGGACATTCTCACAAAAGAAGTGAGTGCCTCCCACCCTTATCTTTTAGGAAACAAAGAAATAAACAAAAAAAAGAAAATCCAGGTAAAATAACTCTTTAAAAAATAAAAATAATTGAAAGCTTGCCTCTTTCAAATTTATAAGCATTTGATTTGAGAGTAACAATTTTTGAAGTTTGGATCCAATCCAAAAGCAGCAGCTATGAACAATTTTGTTTCTATGTCTCATCTGCCTGAAGCATAAGCACTTTAGTGTTACTGTCTTTGCAGGCTACAGTAATGTATTTTAATAATTTTATATATATAAAGTTTGGTAAGGTTCACCTATCTCTGGTAAATTGGCATCTTAAAGATTTATTTAGTGCCCTGAAAAACCTTTTAGTTTTATTTTGAAGTAATATGTGGTTAATGTACTATTTCAAATTGAAATAGGCTTTTCCTTCTAATTTGTGCTTTCATTGTCTGATACCATCTGCCATTAAACTCAAGCAGGAGTCGCTTCATGGTAGGATTTCAGGTGGCTAGTGATTACCAACTCTTCAGGCTTTCACTAAATAATGATCCATTTTCAAGGATCTTCCAGTAAATCAAAGTATTTCATGTCTACTTTTTGATCGCATCTTTTATAAATGCTTTGTCTTTTTAGCTCTGTTAAAGCTCTAACTCTAAAATTTTTGGTCCAAATTTTGCCTTGCTGCTTATAGTGTTAATTCCCCAACAGCAAAGCTTGCCTCTGTCTGGTTATTATAAAACCATATTAGATATCAGCAGGGACAACTGAGTTTATTTACTCTTAATTGCATACAGTTCAAGCACTGTATAATACAAACTTTTGCTAATTTTGTTTTAATAGTTAAACATATTGGTCAAATTTGGTAAATGATGCCCTAAAGGACTGTGTTACAGATTACAAGAACTGAAGCAGTTTGTCTTGTGAACTGTAACTGCTTTCTGGCACTGAATATTTTAATTAAAAATACACATGGAGCTTTTGTAATCACATACATATGATGTGATAAATTTTAACAATACAAAGAAATAAAAAAAATCATGTTTAATATATAGTTGTGTGCATCTTCAGCAAATTTTTTTTCTTCTAACAGATCTACCCTGAAACTTTAAACGGTCCCTATGGAATCTGGAGGACAGGAGGCTGTTTCCACTAAGGGTCATTCAGTATAGTTAGCTTTTATGTGCTGAATGTCCATATCTGTTTTCAGAAGAAGTCATATTCAAAGCTCATTTTCTTTTATGACTCTACTCATACTCCATAGGTTTTCTGTTATGCATTTGAGGAGGAGGGCAGAGGACTGCTGTGGGTAGACGATGATGGGTATCGTGTCTTCACATCTTATTTCCCCATTTGCCTTTTGCCCTCTGTGAGCAGGATGACTCTTCTTGTACACTCCTCTTGTGTTCTTTTTTCTTTTTTTTTTCCTTGGTTTTGTGGAGCCACTTTCTACTTACCAGAATTCTTCCAAAAGAAGAATTCCAAGAAGAATAGCAAGGAGAAGGTGCTAAAGTTGGTGTGCTTTGGCATTCCCACTTCTCCTTTGCTCTACCTGATAGACTAGTGGAGACCTCACTTAAGTATTTTTATGCATTGCCTAGGTCTCTCAGGGTCTCTTCAGGTGGGGCTTATCTAGCTCCAAATTTCAGAAAAACAGATACGAACAAATTAATTTTAGTTTACTTTCTTAGCTAGAACTGTAGCCTCTAAAAGAGTCCTTAAACAAATTGAATAGAGTGTCTCTCACTACCTGATAGCTAGTATTAAAGACACAGTTTAAGGAAACATTTTCAGCTTTAAATTCATGATATGTGAATTCACAAAGACTAGTGTCCAGCAGAAACCTATGCGTCTATAAGAAGAGCAGATCCTTAGGACAGTAAAATATTAATCATATAAGAGCCCACTGCTATAAATTTTACTGCAGTTCAGTTGCAGGCTCTGTAAGCGGTGAAATGAAACAGTACCTGATAGAGTTCCTCTTCACTCAGAAATTTCAAACAAGCTCAGGCAAAATGAATAATGCATGCATTAGTGTTCTTTGGTGTGATACACATTTTTTTTTTTTAAGTATATGATGGACCTTCTTGCAAATCATGAAAGGACTGCATACTTCCAACCTGCTGAGTGTTAAAATACATGGAAAAATTGTTGGTAGAAAAACTTGTTTTGTTCATTCTTTTGAAAACTTGTTTGCTTGTATATTACAAGCTTCTCATGCTAAAAATGCAAATATTTTCTTTTTCTCTACTGACATCTCTATTGAACTATCATGATTTCTTTAATTATCACACAGAAAATTAAAAAAGGTTTGTGGCAATTTTTCTTTAAAAACAAAAAAAAACAGTCCTGTCACTGACAATTCACAAATAAACTGCAGAGGAAAAAATGCAGGTGAAATAGTATAGATAAGTTTTTTTTATACAAAAAAATAGTAAGATCTGACTTATTTTTTTGCTAAGTTCTTACAAACAGCAAAATGAGTGGTTACTTTTATTTAACACGTTAAACCTAAGAGACCCCTGGGTTCCATGTACTGATAGACTCACCATTAAATTGGAAAAAAAAGCCTGGATATGGAATCTCAGCCCTAAAATGATCCAGGTTGATAAGTTAATCCTAATGTAATGTAAAGAGGTATCTTTACACCTGGCTTTACCCGAGCTCTCCTCCTCCTCCATATGTTTTGTAATGAGGCTTTCTGAACGTCCCTTTGAATTGCTTCATACAGATCATCCACAGCCCAACAGCTTGGGCTCGATTTGGATGCTGTGTCTCCAAGAGCACAGACCTCCCATGGTTTGAGCTTAAGAGGAATTTCTGCCAGGATAGCTGCGCTCATGGGGAAAGGCTTCGCTTGTGCCCTGCTCAGCCCATGGGGCGCGAGCGCCACACAGGATTTGTGAAGGGCAGGCATTCCATCTAGCAAAGCTGCGTTAATAGGCACTCGAACGAATGCATTGCAGTAGGCAAAGTCATGTGTACTGTTTTCTGTAATTAAAAAATGTTTATATGACTAATCTCTTAGGAAACTGAGGGGGGGAACTATCTATTTTCCCACACTTCGAGCTCTAGAATGTGACCTCAGTAGAAGAGTTACCTTTGCCAACAGATTTCTTTTCATGAGCAATACTTTTTGGTTTGACATTTGAAACTTCTGCTGATCAGTAAACCAAACAAAACCACCGAGGTCAAAAGGTAGAATTAAAAATCTGCCTTTTCTTTTAAAGGGACAGGTAAGTGGATCATATGGAAGGTGTAGAGATGAAGTGGGTTTGCCTTTCAAAAAGTTACTTATTCATTTTAAGTTTTACAGAAAAAAGTTATTTACACACTGGGCAAATCTGTTCTGCTTATCTGCCAAGACAATTCTTGCACCATAATAATTCCTTCTGAAGAAACAAATGTCCCCTTTCACATTACAGCTATGCACAGTTTACATGAATTTTTCCAGGATTCCACTTTAGAAAAACTGCAGTAACACTTGCATGTTTTCTTTTTCCCTCATGTGCAAGCTGTGACCTTTTTATCATAGCCTCATGCTTATACAAGCCAAAGCACTAATAGGTGATAACCTGTAGGTGTAATGAAAAGTACTCTGCTAAACAGGAGCACTGCAAGTTTCTGTAGAGAAAATAAAATTTCACCATGTCAGCATTTGAAGTGCAAAGCAGAACAGGAACCAGAAACTTGGGCCTGATGTGAAGAGGGAACTGTCTGATCTGTGGAATGTATCCAGCCTCGACTATATGTTTCCTGTCTTTCGACTCCTCATTTTACAAAATTGAGAGCATGTTAGGCATAAAAAAACCAAGTTACTAGCATTGTACGACTGATAATTCTATTACTGCATACCAAGAAAAACAACTCTTCAAATAAAATGTTGCCCCACTCCTTCCAGAGACTATCTCTTAGTTTCATGACATAGCCATGAAACCAGGTCAGCAGGAAAATGTGAAGGCAGGGGTGCATTCAGAGTGAAGTAGCATCCTCTTCCCTAACAGCTGAAGATGTTGCCAAATCTCTCATGAGCCTTGATCTAGAATTGTCCGTTGTTCATGATTTAGAGGTGTGGAAATAGCAACAAACAACTTTACATATAAATATATATATATTTTATATATAAAAGTTGTTTGTTTTATATATAATTTAGAGCAAGTCTACACCTATCTTCTTATTGAGGGTCTTGAGCCTGGCCTGTGGGATGGCTCACTCCTCTTGGATCTCAGTCCACAGGGAATTCTATCAAGATGCTTAAAACTTTTCACCAAATGAGAGCATTGGACTAGTCAGGATATACTCTTACAGATACTTCATACTTTATTTTAAAACAGGGTCAACAGACAACGTGGGTAAACAAAATGCTACTGCTCTGAAAGCAAAGGCTGTAAGCTCTAAGGAGGGGCCTGTCAGAGTTAAAAAGCATCTCCAGCAAGTTCTCTAGACCATGAACTTTTGTGACTTTTTCCAAGTTACACTTTTTTTTTTTCCTATTTCTGATTAATCTTGACTACTGAACAGTAAAAATGTTGTAGAAGTAGGGATATGGAACAATTTTGGGTTGGGTGAGATAACTGGATCCTTTCCTTGGGTGAGTGTTACTTCTCTTTGTATTTGGTGCTTCTGCTGGCTGTGTCTGGAGATACCCCAAATAGCTGCTGAAAGATGAGCCTGTGCAAACAGCTACGTGTAAAACAAACCTTAAGCACAGGACGGCACTTCTCAAGGGACCTGGATAGAGAAACATTCATCTGGAAGTGGGCCTCTAATTTCCTATGTACTTTCTAGTCCAACAGGTGCCTGTATGTGTAAATGCACCAAAGAGTGGGCTGAGAAGAGATACTTTAGTGCCACGAAGATCCTTCTTGGAGACCTAAACTTGCTTCTTGGAGACCACATTTGCTTGAGGTAACTCAATGTGTGGTATAGCAGAGAAAACTGCTTATAGATCTGCAAATCCCTTCGTTGTTCATGAGTGCCTTGCACTTGAGCCTAGCTCTGCCACCACTCTGCTTTCAGACCTTGCTGTGTAGCGCACCTGGCAGGAGGTTTGTTTATTGCTGCTAGTTGCCTAAAGGATCAATGTTCATTTCCTGTTAAAGGAACAGAGCACTTCATGCCAGCTTGGATAGTTGCAGGAGGTGCCAGAGGCAGTTTCTAAAGCTATGGCGCATGACTATGAAGTGCCCTAGGCCTCCTACCATCCTCTTGTTCCAGGAGGCAGGAGCTCCCTGGCCTGGGACAGGGTAGCGCGAAATGCTGTTATTGCTGGATACACATCAGACAGGTGCACTGCTCCACAAAGAATTCTCAATAAAACCCAAGCAGCATTTTTTAAAACTCATAACTGCTCAGGTATTTCCAATTGTAAATCTTTAAAATGTTCTACATATCACTAGGATTAAGCATTATCTGCTTTGAGTCACCCATGCCTTGGAGGTTATCAGTTACAGATTTGCTTTGGTTCTTGACATTACCTCATTTTATTAAAAATCTTTTTTTTTTTTTTTTTTTTTTTTTTTTTTTTCCTACTAGCAAGTTCCTCCTCGGTTGGAATTGATGTAAGGTGTCATTCACAAAAGACTTGTGATGTATGAAATGTCATTCACAGAAGACATTTACAGGTGCTACCTGTGATGAGAAAAACATTGTCTTGACAAGCAGTGTTTTCTAAATGTCTTGTAATATTTGCAACTTGCTGCATTATGTTTCAAGAGTGAGATAAAAATAGATGGAAATCAAATATTTAACCCAGGCTTTATATCAAATTGAGATATTTCCTGTAACAAACAGGAGTTATTTTGTAAACATATTTCTTTTTCTTGACCAGATAAGAATTTTGTCAGTATCTCTTATGTTTCGATACTCCTTGCATATTTGTTACAATTAGTCATAGGAAAGACTAAGTGGACTATGTAAGATATACTAGTGTATTCTTAAGTTAGGAAAATGTTAGGAAATAGTATCTATTTTCCTTTATAGGGATATTTGTTGCCAGCTAGTAAGTGCCAACTCAAAAAATACTTCTATCTGGTGTGTAATTAATATGAAGAGAAGATAAAAATTCCAACAATTTTTTTTGATGTTGTTTATTGCAGGTCTCTGTTTAGGTAATAAAGTAGGATAGTATACTGTACTTTATCTATCCAGTTCTACATTTTAGTCTTTTAGAATGAGACATTTCCTTGAAATGCTGCAATGCTAAGGGCCTCAACACATTAACTGCTGCTTTCAGTGAGATAGCTTAAAGATCATATTAAATTTTATATTAACTTAAAATTTAGTTTAAAACAAGTTTTTATTAAATCCAAAATGGAAGCCTAAGCTATCCTGACACTGTTCCTTTAAGAAGATTTCAGTATATACTCAGTGCTCCAGATATGCTTTAAATTTTATTATTGCAGAGGGGTTTTTGGAGGGAAGGAGGAGGTAGGGGGGATGTTGAACAACTCAGAGTAAAGAGGGGAAAAAAACCCTAACAAATTCTTGGGTACTATCCAATTCCTGAGCTAAGCCATGAACTCCATATTTGGCTTGAAATAAGGAATTTTCTCCTCAACAGCTGTCCCTGGAGTCAATATAAACTGTTCTAGAATATTTAGTAACCAGCAGAGAGATACTACAGCAGAGACTAAAACAAACTGCTGTGAAGCATTGACCATTGTAAGGAAGCCGTGATTCATAGACTGCGTGTTACATAATGATGCAGCTCTTCCCCTACATATTTTCTGTGCTATGGTATGTTACATAATAAGAGGATTCTCAATTCATGTAAGTAGTTCTTTCAGGAGTAATGACACAGAGATCAATAAAAGTATTTGTATGGAATAAGTGCAGATACAGGCATGATGATAGATGCTGAGTTGCCTTTCATTTATTCCTTGGAAGATTTTAAAATGAAAATTATGTTTGCTTCTTTTCTGTCTATACATTCTAAAGAGTTACAGCTCTAATAAAGGATGATTTTGGAAAGAATACTTCCTGATAAGGGAAGAAAGCCAAAGCCCTTAAAAACTAACTGTAACATTAGAAATAAAAGTATCTTCTGCATAAAATTTTACAATTTTGAATGAACTACATAGCCATCAAATTCTCCAAACAATTCTTAAAATTAACCTTCAAAACGAGATATTCCTTTTGTACTTTGTTGATGAATCATAAGAACACTATAAAAAGGGAGCTGGAAATCCTATGCTAATCTAGCATAGGTAACTGAATAATGGACTGGACTGAGATTATCTACAATAGTGTTGTATATTTATACAGTTACAAAAGCAGCAACCTTGCTGTATATTTAAACAATATATTAAGGAGAGCGTGTTCAAATACAGAATGTCAGGTAGACAGAAACCAGAACCAAACAGAGTAAGAGGTCTGTGGGGCTGTATTTTCTCTTATGGAATATTTTTCAGCCTGCAAAGAACCCTATGCATTTTATTATCATCATGGATGATTATATTGTTGAAAACTGAAGTATTCACAGAGAAGGTTTGGATGTGATCTCTGGAAAGTTCATATTGCAGTGCAGAGTAGTCTTTTGGGGATTCAATCCTTCAAGGGAAATTCTGAAGAATGCTCTAAAAATCAGTTTATTTTGTACTGAAATGGAACAGTTTGCAAGAATCATCCTAAGAATGTCATCATTTGCAAGAATCATCATCAGGGAAAATATTATATCCATATTAGGATTGAACGTGGTACAACAGGAGATAGAAACTTTAGCTCATAGGTATTTAGCTCAAGTCTTTAGCTCATAGGTATTAAATTAAGAGGGCAGACAGTAAACACATTCATGTTTTGAATGTTAGCTGTTTCAGATACAGTTAGCCTCACAGTATTTTTAAGAATATTTCACTAAATCTCTCTGAATGCCATGTAATTTTTTCTTCAGGTAAAGTGTCAGAAGATGGTGGGCCCAAGTCATACAAGGTGCTGGAGTGGAAGGCCACACATCAGCATGGCTACTTGAAGCAAAGGTAGGCAGAGACAGTGCTGGTCACATCACTCCTCCATGAGCTCTGGGCTATGGATTGCCTCAGCTGTCTGAGCCTGCCAAGCCTGCCAAGCCTAGGATGGATGTGGGACTGACGAAAATCCTGCTGGAATTCAGACAGGTCAAGTTAGAAAGTTTTAAATTCATACTGTTGTCTCCTTGTGGTTATAACTCTTAACTGACGTCTATTCTCGGGAGGTAGATCTGCATTTGACATATGCATTCTTTCAGTAAAACCCAAATGCTGGCTGCTTTCAGCTTCTGCTGGCATGATCTAGTTCCCCCAATGAGTCTGTGTAGCATGAGAATATTCAGCATCTTCATTAAAGTCTCCTCAGGGAATGGATTGTCTTCAAGTTCTTATTTTGCAGAGTGCAAAGTGGGTTGTTGATGCATGACATATAATAACATGGTAATTTAAATATTCTGTTAACTTTATTTAAAAAAAAGATCAATGGAAGTCTGTTCTGAGACATTGTGAAGTCAATGTTCTAAATTAAATATATCACTTGTCCTATCTATCTTAGTCCTTAACTTTCAGTACTGTGTTTAAAATTAATAACGTCTGGTTTTGAATTTTCAGACAATTGTAATTTAGTTTATTTATGGAACTTCTGAAATGAAAACAGTTGTTTAAAACGTTCAATTTACAGTCTGCAGTAAATCTTACTTCTATGAATTTTACTGAGCATACACTTATAAAAAATTAACTCATTGCTCTCAAATGCTCATAGTTCATATCTGCTAAAATCACTGATTTGTCAAAAATATTAAAAACTATACTTGACAATGGAGCACAATCTGTGCTGCATAGATATGAGAATGGTTTTATATGTGTTAATGATGTAAAATTCCTGATACACTTCTGTGGATGTAAAAGTTAGATTTAAAAATATATGAAAAATATTTTAAAATATATATATAAGAATATATTTCCCTTACTGTTAAAAATAGACTGATGTGGGAGGAATCTGTAGAGTTAAAAAAGGGATTTTAGAGCCAGTCTGTTTCTGTGGTCCTGCATCATAGGCATAGGGGGACAATATCTCTTTCATAAGCATGAACGTCTTAAATAGGTCTTAAATACGCCTGATTTACCTTTGCTTGGTTCAAGTTTGCACTAAGTGGCTGTAACTAGTGCGTAAAGAGAGCCAGGACACTGTAAAACTGTGTAGGCCCTGGCCATGGCCCAGGGCCTACGGCCTGCCTGTGAAAGCAACTGGTGCTTTCACAGACAAGGCCTGGCCCGGTTCAGATACCAGCACAAGCTTGGGGACATTCCCAGTAGGTGGTTTGGGTGCTGCCACCCTCTTTATGAGCGGATGGGGAAGGAGGAATGTAGCATCCTCTATGCTTGGCTGCTTGACCTTAAGGCCGTACAACAGTCTTGGGCCTGTGTTATTCCCTAGTTGTGAATATGGCCAAAGCATCTAGAAGGATGAGTTTTCTGTTGGCAAAGGCAGCTTATTAATACTCACTGGAAAAGCTTGTTAAAAAAAGTTCTGTTATGCCCCAGAAAATGTATACACATTGCTATAGCAGAGTTCAGGGGACATCTGCTCTTAAGCAGTCTGTCTTTCCCCTTCTCTGAGCTAATTCTTCTCTTGGAGAAACTATGATAGATCTTTTCCTTGCTCTTCTGGGCTTTATTTCACCACTGGTGTGAATTGGAGCAGTTTCTTGGCAGATGTTGGAGTCTTAGGGTACCCCAATACATTAGCCTGCAAAGCCTTCCCTTAAACATTTGTCTTTCCAGCAGACGCGCTGTGTCTCCAATATCTCATCCTAGGGAAAAATGTGTGTTTTTTTTCACCTTTCAGTGGAGAGAGGCACCCAGACATTTCTCAAATGCTCTGACAGCAACAACATAGTCAAAATAATAACATATAACCATGAAAGTAGCCCATAAATATATTTAAGGTAAATTCTAAGGTTCTTTCCCCTAGGCTTGAATTCATATTAATGTATGCCAAAGTCAGTGCGTTCTATTGATGAATTCAGTCTCCCAGAGAGGTGAGTCCCCAGGGCACCTGTTATTTGAGTTAACAGAACTTGCATCCAGCACATCCATCTGAAATTCATAATCCCCAGGACTAAGAGGTCAAAAAACATTTGGAAACAACTTACAAAGGCATTTTCCTGTTGTTATTGTTTCTGGGATTAACATGGAGACATTCGCCTTGTTGTAAGTGTTCTACGATTACATTTTTGGTCAAAATCTCCCTTTTTAGTCAAGAAATTAATATTGCTTGACCAGAATTTTAAATGGAGAGTATTTATGGCCATGTCACCTTCTCTGGGGATCTTGCCAGATCTCACAAGCTTAGCATGACAAGGCATGCGAGGAGACTTATGAGGAGAGGTTGTGGTCAAACCAGTAGGGTACTTGTAAGCCAAGTATGGTTGATGTCATAGCTTTCCTGACATTGCAGTCAATTTTCCAGGCAGTTTCTTGTTTCCCAGTTTGAGCAAGGTAATATGACCACATGCCTAAGTTAGGTGTGTGAGATTTTGTGGGTCATTCAGTGGCTGGGGGGATGCTCGTGCTTGTGCCATCCTTGTAGCAACTCAGCAACATATGGTAGACGTCATGCAAGCTGCTTATGAGACTTGCAGTATGTGGGTCCCAAAAATATGAAGCAAAAATGTGTGTGTGGAGTCCGAAACTCTTCTGAGTTGATGTCCAACAGTGTCCAACAGTGTGTCTCAGAGCTACATATATTCTGCTTCCAGTAACCTATGTGTGGAGCTCAGACAGGGAACACGTGTGTTTATCGCCTTCTTGCGCTCCTATAGGCTGTAAATGTAGCTTTATGTTCAACAGTGACTCTGGCATAGAAGTTAATGGTCATCAGGTGTGCCCATTGCATAAGCAGGGTATCTTTCAGGATCTCTTGCTTTGTGCCTCAATCTCCTATTGATTAAAAATATCATGTCCTTGTCTCAGGAAAAAAAAAAAAAACTTTGAATGAGTGTGTGAACGAGTGTGATGTTTTAGGATTCCACTGCAGTAGATGGCAGTATATTTTCTTTTATTATGTGGCAAGCGTAAGATTTCAGATGTCCTTTATTCATTTCCTGGCTTTTAAATGTTTCAGTTTGTAAATGATGTGACAAGCAAATACACTTTCATTTAGCAATATTCACTGTTTTACATAAAATTTGTTCTTTTATCCTGTCAAAAACATCAAAACATAAATTTGGATGTAGAATGGTATGGAAGGCCTAGTGCTTTCTTGTATTTATTGCATTGTTTCCAAATAAAACTGATGTCTTATTATATGACATGTTTTTAAATGATAATATTTTTTCACCAACAATATTGCCTAAATTTTCTTAAATAAAGATTTTGAGTCTGTCTGTGTTTGTATTTTCCCAGGCTCTTTTAATGCCCAAGGGAATAATTTATAGGGCTATAATTTTGTGGGTTACTATGTTATGACCACTTATAAATGGCTCCTTAGGGCACTAAAAGGGCCAAGAAAATGTAAATACAAACACAAAACAGAAACAAATACCTGCAGCATGAAGAAAACTGCATGAAGAAAGAACATATGGCCTAACAATTCAAGTCTACTTAATGGCTCTATTCAGACCCTACTGAAGTAAAAGCATGTTTTACTACTGACTGTAGTGAAAGAAAAATAGAATTTTAAAGCCTCACCTGTAACATGGCAATCACTTAACTCTGTGTGTAATAATATCCATACTCAATTTTTTCTTCTATTGGCCTGCAATCCTTTATTACCAAATGTTCTATTCCCTCTTGCCCTAATGTTTAATAATGAACATTTTGAAAAACTCCTGTAGCTTTAGATTTGGCCTATTAATAAGCTCTTTATGACATTTTATATTAAAGGAAACTATTGACTGGGACACCTGATGGGAGCCAGGTAGTTGGGTTTCTGGTCAGTCTTTTTTACTGAAGACAGATAGAACCTGTCCCATGGAGGAGTCAGAGCTTTGTTGGCCTGAGTCACCTTGAGGAAGCACCAAATGGACAAGAAAGCCCAATCATTTGTCGCAGGCAACACATCTCTACTCGGGATTTTTATGTAGTTTATTTCCAGCTAACACTAACTTCTGATCACAGATTCAGATACTGAGGGAAAAAAAGTGAGTAGGAACAAGCAGAAGCTCCAGCCAAATACGCTAGTTCAACCCCCTTGCTCCAGCAGGGACACCCAGAGCAAGTGCACAGGGCTGCATCCAGGAGGGTTTGGAAGATCTCCAGAGAAGGAGGCTCCACAACCTCCCTGGGCAGCCTGTTCCAGGGCTCTGTCACCCTCACGGGAAAGAAGTTCTTTCTCATATGTAGGTAGATCTTCCAGTGTTTTAATTTGTATGCATTACCCCTTGTCTTTGCAGGGAAGAAGTCTGTCCTTTACTGTGTGATAGATTTTGTGGATACCTACCTACAGTGTCATTATGGGCCAAATGATGGAAAGTATTTTTTCAGGGGAATAGCTTACTGCTTTCATAGGGACCAATGCTGCACAAGGTGCAAGCAGTGTGGTACTGTGGACTCTTATGGAATATGCTTTTCAGTCAGGATTCTGTGAAGGGCAGTCAAGGAAACTGAGGCTCTGCTAAGCTTGTATTTGCAATACAGAGGACTTGCCTGTCCTGTGGAGATGTTAAAAATCTACAAATAGAAAAGAAAATGAAAATCAGTGTTCTAGGCCCATTCTCAATCACATTAAATATGTTATGAATTTTGTCCAGAAAATGCTGGAATTAGGACAGGAAGCTGTGCGAGAATATTTAGCTTGATTGAGACAAACACTGAAATCTTTTTCTCACCTCGAGGAAGCTTTTACTAATTGGGAAGAAAATGAAAAGGGGTGATGTAATCAGGCAGCTTTTTCAGCAACACTGATGGTTTGCAGAAGGGTAGGTGCCATATGAACAACACTGCATGAGCCTCTAAACCTCCTGGCAGGGGAGTCAGTTCTGAATGAAAAATCTTTGCCAAATGCACCCTGTCATGTTTTCCATCAGTAGAGCTGGATATTTGTGTATAATTCCTGTGGGATTGGAGGATGGTAATGTATATACACAGAAAAAGTTCAATTTCAAGTAGCTGCTAACATCCAGTAAACAATATGTTCCAAATTCCTTTCAAGGCTCCTAGCATGCTGAATTCTTTTCTAAACACTGCAGTTCTCTGATGTTCAAAACTACTGGTGAGAAGCCTTCATAACTATAAAAAGAGAAGAACTGGATAGAAAATACTTTGTATTGAAGCTGCAGCAGTTCTCTATTTTCATTGTGGCCACCATCATGGCATTTAGCAAAAAAAACCCAGATTTGTTTTGCTAAAATCCCTTAGCTGCTTCAGAGCTGTGTATCTCTACACAGTTTCCCTGTGAAGAACACGTGGCCTTGGCACTGTTCACTTTTATCATCATAAATGCGGAGATTCTAGACCCTCACAGTGTGGGAGTATGTGACCAAGACAGCACAGGCAAAGTTGATCTTGGTACTAAAAAGCCTGAGACTCCTGGAAGAATTTGGGATGTACCTGTGAGTTCACTGATATTTCCCCAAGAAGATAAAATCCCTGTTCAGAATTCTTCCAAAGCGTCACATGCATATATTTGTGTATATGTACCCTCATAATAAGCAGAACGTTTGCTCAGCCACATGCCAGCATTGTGGTCTCTATCATTGACAGTCAAAGTTTCAACAGAAAATTCTTCAGTTTTTAACCCACAGTTTGTTTCTTCACACAGCCCAAGCTGTTGATATCGAGTGCCACAACCTGTCCAAACGCAGTGAGCTGCCCTGCAGCTTAGAGGACTGATGTGCACATGCATACAGCTGGTACAGACCTCAGAGGCCTCTCAGATGGTGTCTTACAGACTTGCCATTAATGCTGTCCAGGGAAGGAGGATGCTTGGGCTTCACTTAAAAAGAGAGGGTACGCTATAATTGAGAGACTGAATATTTGTGCAAGACCTCCTGCAGTGGTTCCACATATTTAATCAACAGACTTCAAAAGTCATGAGGATGGCTTCTGAGTCAGGCCTAAGCAAGGCATAAAATGTGCCATGCTTTGCCTTTTGTTTTTGTACTTTTATACCTGGCACATGTGCATCTCAAGACTTCAGTGTAGAGAAGAAGACTTCTCTTGGTACCAAGGCCACGGAACTTCAGGACAATGATCTGGGATCCATTTTTTGTCCAAAGAGAGAAGAAAATGCCCTTGGAGGCCTGTAGAGGGAGATCTTATCTGAAGTTTTGCAAAAAAAAGGAGGGATGCTTTGATTGGGTGCTCTAGGGTGTTGATACAAGATAAGTACTTAAGGTAAGCACAGAATCCTCCTGTTTAAAAACAGAAAATGGAAAAATATAGTGTACTGGAATATTCATGATAAGATCCCTGGAGCTAAAAACAGCATCTATGAGCAGAGGAGAACAGTTTTGTTTGGATTACTCAGAGCCAGTAAAGGGCAACAACTGCAGATCTTGGGGTTTCCTTTCCTTCTCAGCAATTCCAGTC
>JAUBOD010000667.1:4078366-4100368 GCA_032353885.1 Nothura maculosa
GTTTGGATTACTCAGAGCCAGTAAAGGGCAACAACTGCAGATCTTGGGGTTTCCTTTCCTTCTCAGCAATTCCAGTCATGTATGAGAAAGTAGAAATGATGCAAGGTGCCATTCTTTGGTTTCCCACTGCTTTGTGGCATCACAAAAGGGTTTTGGGTGGTGCCACAAACTGTCTTTGCCAGCATAGGCTTGTACGTTATGGCTCTACAGGCACCTGCCAGGTACAAAAAGTCTTCACTTCTGTTTAATGTATAACGTATAAATGTACGTTTAATGTATAATGTATAATGTTTAATGTATAATGTAGTGCCCAGTTTTATTTATCACCAACTACATATAATTTAAAAATTTTTACTCTTCCTCCCAGCTTGGTGTCATCTGCAAATTTGCTGAGAGTACACCCAATCCCCTCATCAATAAAGAGGACTGAGAACACTGACTCACGGGGAACATCGCTCGTTACTGGTCACCAGCTGAATTTAAATTAATTTCCCACCACTTTTTGGGCCCAGCCATCCAGCTAGTTCTTCACCCAGTGAAGAGTCTACCTATCCAAGCCATGAGGTACCAGCTTCTCCAGGAGAAGGCAGTGGGAGACTGTGTCAGAGGCCTTACTAAAGTCTAAGTAGACCACATCCACATCCACTAGGCCATACACCTGGTCATAGAAGGAGATCAGGTTGGCAGGCAGGACCTGCCTTTCATGAACCCATATTGCCTGATCCTGATCCCCTGGTTGTCGCATACATGCTGTGTGATTACCCTCAAAATGATCTGCTCCCTAACTTTCCCTGATACTGAGGACTCAGGCTGACAGGCTTGTGGTTCCCTGGAGCCATCTGATCCTTTTTTGTATATGAGTGTCAAATTGACAAGTCTTCAGTCATCTGGAACCTCCCCCTGCTGACCAAAACTGTTGATATAATAAAATCTAGTAAAATAAAAATAATAATTAAAGTGTCTAAATTTGTTCCCAGCAGTGGTGATTAGCAAAAGCCGTAAATGGTGATTTTTGCATCAAACAGAAGCAGCATTAACAGATGTGATAATATTCTATATTTCAACAGGGCCTATCATTCAAGCCAGGATGCTTACATCTGTAAATTAAGTTTCATAAAATTCTTATAAGTATTGTAAGTATAATGATATTTGGAAGACATAGCCTGACATGTTAAGCAACTTGTCAAAAGTCATATAGAAGCCCAATGTCTGACCTGTTAATACAACTCTCCAGTTAATGCTCTAAGCCATTAGGCTGCACTAGATTACAGTTGACTGGAACTGTAAATTAACACAGAACAGTCTGAGGGCATACAGAAATGTTGCCTTAATATCTTTTGTCAGCAGATTACAAGACAGCAAGTCACCCGCACTGAGACCTACCAGAGAATTTGACGCTGGAGCAGTTGGATTCAATAATGCAACTAATTATGCTTGATGTGGTATTATATGAGAGGGTTCTCCAGCATAGACGTGAATGACATGTTTGTTTTGAGAGCAGGAGAATCCCATGTTGGGAAAGTCATCTGAGTACTCCGGCTTGACTTTGAAGCCTTTGATGAGAGAAACATGCCAGTTCTAATCTTTGAGTGACAGGTTCATAAACATACACACTGTAGTTGATACACTAATGGTCATATTATGCTCTGATGGTTTTCTTTGACCTGCTTATTTATTTATTTATTTATTTATTAGGGAACAGACAGAAATGAAAGCAAAGTGCACAGAGTATGTTGTAAAGTTCAGGAACAGTTTTTGCTTGCAAACTTTCCTGTTATCAATCAAAGCATTGGAACTGTACAGGAGCCTGGGTAAATTACAGAGGCAATGTAGTATAAAAGAACACCAATCTTTTAGGTGGAAACCTGTCAGTGCCACATAAATTAGTAAAGAAACAATGTCACTGAGAACAGCGGCCTTCTGTTTTTGCTCACACTACTGGTTACATCTGTGGGAATCATTTGCTCTCAATTATGAGTCCCTCTCCTGTTCTCTGTCATAAAGCAACTTGAAAGCAGAACAACTGGATTCACTTCCTACTAAGGAATTATTTCAGAATAGAATGAATCAACAAGTCCTCAGCAAGTGCAAGCTGATGGTGAAAAGAAGAGATGCTGTGATGCTGTATCTGTTCCTGGTAGCTGCCACAGCTGCACTGAGGCTTTGGGCAGCTGGGACAAGAATCAGAGTAGTCTGAGAGCCGTGTGCTCTTAAAGCACTGCCTTTGATTAGGTCTCTTTGAGTGAAGTTTATACCATTGATTTTCTATACCTCCAACAGTGTGAAAAACTGTCTCTCTAAACTTTAAAACAGCTGATGCCGAACAACACTACGTTATTCAGTCATATAAAATATCTATTACCTTTGTTCTTCTTGAAGATCAAGTTGTTTAGTAAAGATAGTTCCATGTATTACTCTATGAGAAAGTCATCTATCTTTCCTTTAAGATCCCTGACTTTAATTTTTGTATATTTTTTCTCTCACAAAAAGATGAACTTAGAGGTCTCTTAGAAAATCTTAGTATTTTAATTCATAAGCAACACATTCTTTCCAGTTTAATAGTCATAAGATTGTTGATCTTTCCTTTAATTTCTCTAACAAATCTTAACTGGACCCCGGCCCTGGGAAACTTACATAGCCTGTTTAACTGTATTTTCTCCTTTTCAAATGTCTTCTCTTTTGTCAAAAGTTTAAATGCATTCATTTGGGATATGTCATGGTGTGGGAGGTAGGCATTATCCTGGGAAGCTGGGGTTTGTCTCCAGCAATGCCATTTTTGCTTTTGTGAGAGTGGCCTGCTCTCCCTGCCTACTCCTGTTCACTATCTCCCCTAGGGAGAGAGAGTTCCCTTGTAAAAGGGAGAACTCTATGAGCAGCAGCTCAGCTGTGCCCTGTAACCTTGGTAGGAACCAAAAATCTGACAATATGGCTCATGGCTAAATGATGGATTTTGAAGCCGAGTCCAGATTTCTTTTACTGAAAACGGTTCTCCGCAGTCCATCCTCCAGCTTGGATGTATCTATTAACTTCCCAAAGAAGCTGCATTGTTCTTTGATTTGAATGTCTGGAAAATCTTCACCTACTGTACTACTGTGTGAGTCTGAGATTTGCAGTCTATTCTTTCTTGCATCCCATTTTGCCCATAAATGCTCATCAAATATTTGCTCTTTGTTCTTGTCTATTGTAAAAGTGCTGTCTGGCAAATAACATGGGCTGTAAATCAAAAGGATTATAATTGTGCTATAAAATTGACTTCAGCTGACTGAATCGTCATAATTGTGATGATTTCTATGTATATTTTCTATTGTAGAACTGCAGTCTTTGGATTCTTGCTGCATGTAAAGTAATCCATCTAGGAAAATGTATATGGATTAGGTAATATTTCTGTGGTCCTTTTGTGCTGTTTCACCCACTGCCTGCATGGTGTGACCCTACTGATATGTAAGGTACTGCATTCTTTAGTGCAGACAATCCTTATATGCCCTCTATGTGTCTCAATGTTTTGCTTGGAGATATCTTTCTAGCAGAACATTTGGTCCATTTCTTTGGCGTGCGTTGCTTGATGCTCCTACCCACTCAGTGAACTTGACACCTCAGCCAAGTGACATTTTATTTCCAGTCAGCATGGACAAGAGCTGACCATGGGGCCCTGCACAGTTTTGCTCTTGTTGTTAGTCTCCGACTAGTTCCTAGGTCAGTGGATACTGGGATTATAGTAGGAAATACGTGCAGGGCCTCAGAGATTTTCCAGGCAAGCTATGGAGTGGATCTTCCTCATGGACAGGCAAAAATGGAAGTTTTCTCAGAACTCTGATTATCCCAAGCACTTCTTCAGGCTGTTATAACTGAAAGTGGTTAGTAGTTTGGCTTAATTTGCATAATATTCATAAATTAATCTAGTAAGCTATGAAGCGGAGTAAGACTGCTGCCTGAAACTACTTTTCTTCAGGCAGATACTTTATTGGTGGAGCTCAGTTCATAAACTCTTCCTACATTGTAATTTAAAATAACAGAACACATTGCAAAGGAAAAGCCAGCACTCATGCACAGACAGATAAGCATCTTTACAAACTGAAAGTAACAGAGATGTATGTAACTTGGAAAGAAGGAGATCAAGAAATATCATTCAGAAGGATTTTTTTTGGTAATGTGTACTTGCTAGAGAACACAAGGACAGAAATCCTAAATCCTGCAATTTAACTGTCTCTAAGTCAATGAACTTCCAAGCCTAATTACAAGGCCTACAGCAGCCTACATTTTGTTACCAGAGCTGTGTACTAGCAACTTAGAAAATAAGGGAATAAAGATGTTTCAGAGAGAAACATGTCCAATACTGCCATTTAGAAACCTTAATAAGAATCCTTTGTTTTTAAAAAATTTAATTAGACTTATAATTAAGCTAGCATGGGGACAACAAATAAGAAATTGAAGACTATTGAACTGTGCCAGAGGAAAGTTTAATACTGCATGGGAAAAGATGACAAAAGAGGATAAAAAATTGAAAGGGGTAAATAGAAGAAATAGAATGATGAAATAATTGGTATAAAGAGCATAACCAGCTATAAATGCTGTCTATCATATTCTGAGCAGAACAATGACCTGTTATGAAGCAGATCTGTCACTCATATCAATGCAAATGGAGGCTAAGCTCCATGCAAAGCTTGAAGGAAGCTTACTCTGGAAAACTTAAACTAGAAGGCCCCATGAAATCAAGAATCAGGAAAAATAATGCAGAACAAGGAGGAGATATAGTCATAGAATTAAACATAAAATGAAGAGGAGAAATGGAATGATTACAGAGTAAAGGTGAGAGTGCAAAAGATAAGAAAAGCAATACTGGCAAATGAATACTCTAAGATTAAGATAACAGCATTTCCAGGAGAGTGGGTAGTGAACTGCAGATGAGAAGTTCCTAAAGGAAGGAGAACGGCCTTTCAAAGCAGGCTGAATTAATTTACTGACAGAAAAGGTAGAAGTTGCTAAAACCTCTTCTAACTGTGCCCCTGCAAAATGGAATTCAGCACAGATAAAGAAACTGAAAATAATGGCGAACTATAGATGACTTGAAATGTAAAAAGGTAAAATTTGAATTATAAAATGTAAATTTGTTAAAAAAAGCTCCTGAATTGTAAGTAGGATATCATAAAGGTTAGCCTACATGTTCCTCTTGAATGAAGACCTATCCTGAACACAGAATGCTCTAGTGAAGCCCTTTCCTTCTTGTAGGTTAACATTTCTTAGAGTGGAATCAGTTTGAACTTCTAGTTCCTAGGCCTGAGGGCCTGTGTCTCAGGAATCTGAGGCAATACTACATTTCTTGAGGCAATACTACATTTCTTGGGCAGTCATGTCCCACCTAGAGTACCCTCAAGCTACACAGAGAGGTTGGATCTTTCAGAATTCAGCTGACTATAGGTGTTCCCAGCACTACACTGCTCAAATATGTTTCCGGAGGGCCTACCTGGTGGTGGAGCTCTTGTTTCTACTCTTTAGGGATAAAGTAGCGGAGGGCAAGGAACTCAGGCTTAGCCAAGCCACAATCACTTTTACTCTGGAAAACACTAGACAGTTGCAAAACAACATCCTGTATGTACCCTCCTCCTCCGCTTAGTGTGATCTCATCCCTCCTGGGAGTCCTGGTTTGGATAGCATCTTTCCTGCCTTTTCATCAGGCATGTGGTAGTGGTTTGGCCTTTTTACTCACACAATCAACTTTTATCATAGTCTGTGTCGTTCTTTTGTTCACGTACTTCAACTGAGAGCAGTCTAGTTTGCATATTCCCCACCCTCCACTGGCTTCTCTACAGAATTTGTCAAAGCCACTGACCTTACTGGTAGGAAACTCTTTTTCCAGTAAAGAAGGCTTGTCAGATACCAATGTATCTCAATGGCTCTCTCATAGTTAATGCTCTCCAAATTCTCCAAAAGCCATCAGAACTGTTGTCAATGTTCAGCTGAGTCTGATTGTGTTAACGTGGAACTGACTTTCCAAACAGGTTCAGCTGTTCAACTGGGATATTGCAAACCTAAGGTCAGAGTAAAAGTTACAAGAAAATGTCACTTCACTACGGTAGAGTCATTCCTGAAGTATTCTAGATGTATTCTAGTGCAGAAGTCCAGTTTATGTTGTCCTCTATGTTAAAGGAAGAGGAACAAGAACGTGTCACTTGAAGTATAATACACTGTTGTAGCATAAGTTTTGCCTATACCATTCACCTCTTTTACCTTTTCCACACTGCAAAAAATCACAGTCATACAATAACAACTTCCAAATGTATTTGCAAACTGTGCAAGTTAACTGCTAACCCACTTCACACCATCATGGTGCTTTCCTCGTCGCTGATGGGGCTGATGAGCTCTCATGTTCTCCAGAGCCCATGCTCTTAATTGCAGGGACTGCACCATAATTCTTTCCTTTGTTGACTTTTTTCATCTCATTGTTTGACTTCTTTTCCTTCAAAATGTTCATTTTGTAGTTAACTGAAAATCTCTCTTAAGATTGTCTTGATCTAGATCACGGAGAAGATGAATTCACATTACAGAAAAATGCTGCTACTATGTTTGGCTTTAGCTAAGAGTCTTGTTGGCTGTCTGAGCAAAGAGACCAAGGATTTAGTTTGTCCATTTTCTTTTTCTGTTATCTCTCCCATGTTTTGGTCTGTATTCAACAAAGTACTACATCCAATGCTAATTCTGGCATCATGTTCAAAATGTTTTTTTTAGTTTTGACTTATAACTCTGCCCCCCAATGAGAATAAATGACTGTGATGATCCAAGCATGCTATTTTGCAGAGGAATTTTAAACCAGTACTGCTATATTTAAACCACTACCACAATTTTGGAATGAATCTCTCCTAAACTGAGATGAAGGGAATAAGGCTGAAAATTTAGAAGGGGTCAATGCAGATGATGGAAAGGGTGACAGGTTAGCATGTTTGCCTGGTGGTTTGGTTTACATGTTATTTACTGCTGTGCTTTCATACATTTGGGAAAACTATGTGACTCCAGTGAGGAAAAATTCATACAACATTTTGCCATATTTTATTTTCTGGCTTTATGGAGAGTGCTATCTGTTAGAAGAAACATAGAAATTGCTTGAGTACTGCAGTGCATCAGTACACAGAAAACACTGCATTTTTTTCTACTCAGTTGATGACAGAAAGGCTCTAGTCATGTTGGTAATGTCTGCTAGAAAAAATAAGTGCATAATTATTTCATATTTGAGGAGCTATGCATATTTTTGTATCCTGGCCATTGAGGATTTTTTTTCTCTCCATATTTCCAAACAAGCTGTGTAGTCTTCTTTTAGCTGCATGCCTCATTACGGATATTTTAGATTAAACTGACTGCAGTGGAAAGAACAGCCGATACTGGGCAAAGAGCATCATAAATCATTCTTGTCTCTAAATCAGTTTTGTCTCAGACTTATTTTTGTCTCTATTAAATTGATTCTAGTGTCATTCATGACTAGCCCCCGACTTTGGTAATTTTCCATGGTGAAAGCTAAGATGGATAACTTTTTAATAGCTGTAAGAAAACAAAAATGATTGCATTGCACACATCTGGATTAACTGAAATCCAGCTTTCCAGGCAATCCATTCTCTGTACTGCTATTTTGAGAAATAATCAGACTGTCTTATTTAGGATTATTTTAAATACTTTGGGCTTATTTACAAGAAATATTATTTCATGATTTATAACTTCTGCAACCCTATTGACTTATATGGAAAGCCAGACAGTGTCAGACTTGTTACCGTTCTCAAAGATATGTTAATAGCAGCTGTCAGTATAAACCACACTCAGAGGACCTTCTTGGTGCATGGGGCCCTTGGTGGCTCTGCAGCCACCGGAGGCGCTGCCTGAAGTCTCGCCATTTACTTATTGTTAGAAGACAAGTGGCTAATGTGTTCTTTCCAGGCACTGGGCCAAAGCCACCGTGCCACGGCAAGGCATCTCTTTGTCAGAGCATCTGGGGGGTTTTGGGCCAGCACTGCATTTTGCTGTTTTTATAAACACATGCCTAAAGAAAGCTCACTGAAAGCAGAGCTATCTAGGGAAGTCAAGTTGTTTTTGCTGTATGTACAGTCTGTATTGTGTGGGGTATGTGGATAGCAGAGAGCTGGAAACTGGAGGATCACAGGCTGCTTGTGTGGTAACTGCAGAAGACACATTTCTATGATGTACGGTATTGGACCCACTTTTTGACTAGAAAGCACAACTGCATTACTTCATTAGAAAGCATGGCCAGTTGGCTCAGCATTTGATCTTATAGAATCTCTTGTAAGATTATTCTTGGAGTCTGAGCTGAAGGGCATACTTCCTAATTAACCAGAGAGGAGATGGGAGCATTGAGTAAGCGATAGTCTCAAACCATGGCAGAGCTGTATAGGGAAAGGAGATGATACTGGTATCCTATTTGAGAAGGCATCTGTGAAATGGATCTGATGGAGTCAGACAGCATGGAAGATGCTTTAGTAGGTAATGAAAGCTGTTTTTTATACACAGCTCCTTTGGCAGAAATGGGAGAGAAAGCAGAAAGTTGAAGCTCTTCTCTCTTTCCTTAGAGAGCTTGTTCACTGACAGAAAAAAAATGTTTGAACTTGACCAGATATTCTGGGGAGAGATGAAACATAGGAAAGAAAAAAGCTTATTTATTTAAATGGCATATGGTTTTAGTTACCCATTTGATAGACACAGTTGTCAAAAATCACCATAAAAATAATGGTAGCCCTCGTTTGTAATATAGGGTGTAGCGCATATTACTGGTAGGAGGCATGTTTATGTCTTGGTCCCAGCTATACACAGGGCTGAAGGCAGCTGCATATTGGCAGGGGAAGAAAGGTGGGGGACAGCAGAGCGTTGCAAAAAGTCATAGCCCGATACCTGCATAAACAGGAATCACTGTTGCAAACAGCGTTGTTCCTCCTGCAATGTACCCAACAAACCTGCATGTAAGACTTCAAAGATACAGTGCTTTGTGTCAGCTTCTTTTTCATATGTTGCCAGGATTTGCTTTCCTGTTCCAAAGCACTCCCCTTGGCAAACCTGCCGTCCTGATTTCAGCAGGACTTTTTATCGTAATGGCTTCTACCAATACCAGTGCAATGCACTGTTTGCTACAATTCCTACTGTTGTACATAGAATTTACAGCTAGATTAAAGGCAAAGGGTAAGGGAAGAGGAAAATCCTGTATGTAGTTTATATCTAAAGGCATTTGTACAACAAGCTAGATACAATCTGGAACACAGATTCAAATATCTGTGCCAACATGCTCCTGATAAGCCAAAGGTTGCCTAGAATAATCTCTCCTTTACATCTCTGCTGTTACTAGTCCTCAAAAAGCTCTGCAATGCTTTAGAACCAACAGGGTCTCAAATAAATATGTGTGGAGAGAAAAAGAAGCATGTTTTTTTTCTGATTTCTTCCATCTTGAAATCTATCTCAAAATAAATTGTTGCCAATTTTTACACATTTATTTTCTGCCATTTACACAACCTAGTCTTAGTTATTTTTAATTTATCTGTAGGTGGAAGGAAGTCAATAAATTTGCCCATTCTTGCAAGTCCTCTGACTCTAAGGACTCCTCATAGGAAATGTTTGTTCCTCTTCACTATATAAGAATGTTTTGCTTTATGATTTGCTGGAAGGGTGGTTCTCTGCAGTAGTCACAGAGGTGCATATTGCTTTGCTTTCTTTTCCATTTAGAATTTGACTAAAATATCTAACTTATTTTATTTCTTGCCCTGCAAATTTCTTTAAGTACTTTTCCTTTATTGCCTTGATTGCTTTCCTTATTCTATATCAAAAGATCTGTATGTTGTGCATTCTAGATATAATATGACTTTTAAAAAGTCTCCAGAGGTCCTTCTGCATCATCTAGCAACTTCTCAAAAAATTTCGGTGTGCTTTGGAAAACACCATTCTGAGGAAGGAAAAAAATGCAAGGACTGAAAGAAGAAAAGATTGGGACAGATGAGATTGCATAGATGAGAAGGAGGAAAACAATTAAAAAGTACAGATCATAAAGAAATGAATTTGAAAAGAGAAGTAAATTAAAATATTCCTTTAAATCTATAGACTCAAAACTGAGCACAAAGCTTTCTGAGGTGGTAAGGGTTTATTCAGTGAAAGAGTGGCAAAAGCTTCCAATGTCATTCTTAGCTACACTTGAAGGACTATAATTCAGATGGCATAGTTGTGATTTGCAGAGTATATTCTTACCTGCTTTTCATTCTAAACTGTTATTGACCTGAGTTATTCTTACCAAATTTAATCACCTTATTGACTTCATCTGGGTTTCACTTCATGAATAAGGGCTTTGCTAGATCAGACATATGTCAGTAGAAATGGAAGAAATGTTTCCTCATTAAACTTCGATTGAGGAACTGTTCTGGTTGTTGTGTAATCTAATGAAGTCTGGAGCTGTCTGTTAGATTTCAGAACTGACCTTGGAATAGAGTAAGGCTGTGGTGCTAGAGCACTAAGGTAGGGCTAGAGCTTTAATTAGTTTTCAGTAGTTTCTGCTGTAGCTTTGTTACATTTGACATTTCTGTTCTTTTGCATTCTCTAACATTCCTTCTGCTGGATATCATCTGGGAACCTGCCTTAGAGTATAGTGGAGGCAAAAGATGAGGCCAGCTCAAATTCACTAAGTTAGTCAGTATGTCCTTTCTGATCTGCTTTGTAATATGAATCTTCATAATCCAAGGAAAAGCACTGAGGTCATGGAGCGCTAGCCTTTACATGATCTCATATCAACCAAACTGCATTTTGCTGTATTTTACTGATGTAGGGGAAGAATTATGACACTTGTAGTTGACAGTTCTTTGAGTTGCTACTCCTACTGGCTTCAGGAGAAGCAATGGGGTAAGGGCAATTTTTGAAAATTTTTAGCCAAAGGCAAACTATTCATAGGTATTTGTAGAGTCCCTAAAGGAGGGAAGGAAGTTCAACAATATTCATAAAGAAGGAATAGCAGAAAAGCAGAAATAAATGGTTTCTGCAGTAATTGCGAGACTCTCAGAAAAAATTCAGACCAAGTTGCTGAAATCTGTAATTGTTGCAATGAATGTGAAAGTGGATAAAGTGGAGTCACACATTGGAGTCCCACCTGGGACACAACTTCTCTTGGTAACCCAGTGAATAGCGCATTTGTGGTGCTGTTGTTCTGTATCTGCTCAGAAAAAAATCCTTTTGTTAAGTCAAGGATTTCAATGAATATTAGATATCTACGTTTCAAAATAGTTTTATAACATGGAGAGAGCCTTGACAGTTTAGTGTTTACTGGACTTAGATGAATGAACTACTGCAGGATAACTGGCTGGAAAAAAATGCCTGATCCGAAATATAGTTTAAAAGCAGAGTTAACACCAACAGTAGTGATTCTGTCATTATGCAAAAACAATGATGTAGATGGTGACCTTGGTTTTGTTGTCTATTTTGAGTGTTGATGGCAACAGAGGGCAGTGCCACTAAACTTGAGATTTAAATAGATAGTACAGAGCTGAGGACTTTTGCAAGTCAACAGTGATGGTAAAGCTGGTTCAGATTTCTCCATCTACTTCCTATAATGTGCCAACTTTTTTCAGGTTATACTAAATTTTTGGACCAGATCAGGACCTGTGTTCAAACCTTTCCCATCACAAATTTTGCATATATTATAAGTGAGTGTTCTCACCACAACCTACCTGACATAATTTACCTTACAAAATTTGAATTTGAATATATAAAACACAAACTAGTCAAGGTACAAATGTAATCCTTCGGTCCTTCAGGGATAGTTATCCTCCATGTTCCATTCAGTTTACCTCTCCAAAAAGAAGTAAGCAACCAAGATGAAATTTAGAATCATTACCTCAATACAAACCAAACCAAAAATCCTAGCATGCTGTATGTGCAACCTGTAAATATCAGTCAGCTAGATGTTCACCATCTGTTCTGTTGCCCTCACAGTAAATATGCACTGTTGCAGCATTTAAATCAAAAGCATGCTGAGAAATGTCTGTGCTCGTTATCAGGCCGAGTGTGCAGTTCAGCTCATCGCACTATTTCAGAGTAGGTCTTCATCATTAACCATCTGTGAATATTACAAGCAAGTAATCTAGCAGATGTGTACACGCTTGGAGCATCTGCAAACACTTTTAAACAGTATTTCTGCTTATGCTAGTTAGTCTCTCTGTAATATTTTATACAACAGGTAGTGATGAACTGTTTGGCTGTCGTGCCAATGCCAGGAAGAAAAGCAGCAGCCTTGCTGTGGCTTGCAGATAGGCTCAGCCTTCTCAGCCCCATGCTGTTCCCAATGGGTGCACTTACTATAGGTATCGGCATAGTTGCTGCCCTCCCAGTATTATTTCATTGCCTTGTTTGTATAGTCCTACCAGCAACTGGAGTTCTAAACTTTTACTGTCAATGATAAAAATTATTTCCTCAAAGTCACTTCCAGTTTTCCAGGAATTTTCATTTTTGGCCACTTCGAAATGTTAGGAATTTGTAACTGGAAGTGAGTGGCTGAGATTACAGCATGATGCGCTCTCAGAGCTACAGTCTTCTTAGTGAATTAGCTTCAGTGTTTACAAGAGACTTTCAGAGTTAAACCTACAAAGCTTTAAAGTGAATTGCACCATTTGTATAATTCTCTGAGGAGAAAAATGTTTTTGCAAGGTTTTTGGCATGACTTTCTTTGAAATTGTTAGAGCCTTTTGTTTACTAAACAGTGTACATTGTTAAAAGTAAAACTTCCCCTGTGCTCTAAGTTTTGGCCCAGTTAATCTTTCAGGAGTGCTGAAAACAGGGCTTTAATTAGCAATTTTATCAGCTAACCCAGTCACTCATCTCTGTGCTTATCTGATACCAAGTCCGTGCAGACACTTAGGAACATCAGAAAAAGCCGACTTGTCAGTAGGACAGTGGAGAGGACTTCTGTGGCAGGGAGGAAAAAAGAGGCCACAGAAATGGATGGTATTAAATGGAATTTGATACAAATCCAAAAGGAATTATTTCACCAAAGTAACCTAGAATAGGAGTGGATTTCTCTTGTATTTCTCCCTGATCTTCTGTGGTATGTCACCCACAGGAATAAAGAGGAAGTCAATGGTCCCTTACAGCATGAAAGTAGGGCCTGGAGTGATTGAAGTCCTTCGCTAGCTAGGTGCTGACTGAGCTGAAAATAAAAGTGCACTGATGCTCTCTTCACAAGAAGCGCCAGCACAAGCCAGCATGGGGCTCTCAGCCAAAGTGCTCATTAAGCTCCCCTGCTGTCTTCAACAAAGATTTAGTGTGCAATCTTCTCTCCCTGCTTGCCTCTAATGTTTTGTTTCTCATTTAAGGGAAGAAGGGTGTGGGCATATGGGAATGTAGCTGGGGGGTGGGTGTTGGTGTTAGGGAAAGCAGACAGAAATTCATTCACTGCTCTGTAAAGGGAGCTGGGAAGATTAATGGAGGAAGACGTTCTGGTGGATGGATGCAGCAGAGGGAATCCATGCTGATTTGTCTCCGGATGAAAACGGAAGACATCTTGTTTCCATAGGGTGAACCTGCCATAACAGACATTTTCAAGCAGGAAGTGGCTCGTGCTCCAAATCACACAGCACTTGATCATTAATGGTAATCTCCATGAATAAATATTTTGGCCAATGCCTCGTGGACTGTCACCAGTTGGGCAGTGTTGATCTTCTGGCTTTAGAAACTCTGGTGGTCTTCTAAAAAAATAACAGTATCCAAGAATTTATTTGGAAATTAAAAAAGTAGTCAAAAAAGAGGACTCAAAGGACCTGTTTCAGGTACTCCTGCTCAGTAATAAAGGAAAATAAGCATGGAAATACAGACCAAACTGCAAAGAATGAAGGCTATTTAAAAACATTTTGGAGAGAAATGGACTTTTATTCTATTCTTCACCTTGCTTCATTTGCATTTGCATTACTGAAGTAGTCTGTAATGCTTTCTGGGTTCAATTTAGTTTTCCACATGGTATCATTTGTGGTTCGGAATTCTTGCTCACCTCATTTTTTTCCCTAAACAAACACGTACCATTCTCGAAGTACTAAAACTGTCTTGTCAGCAAAATATCTGTAGCTCTCACCAATGTGAGGAAGTCTGATATTAAAAACATGCATTGCTTTGCTATCTTAAGATGAACCCATTAGCATGTGGCTGAAGAGTAAGTTCGAGAGAGAAATCGCGTTAAGAGGATGGAGTGACTACCTGGTGCCAAAAAGATATTTTATGCTTGCTCAAGCTGTTCTGATGAGTTGATAGCTGAAATGTTTATGCTTTTATTCACATAGATAGCATACTAAAGACGTCTATTTTAAACAACAGATAATCCAAGTGGTGCATTTAGTTTGTGATGTAACTGTGGCTGGTGTTCTAGGGCTTGTAGGGTCTGCCCCTGCTCTTATTGACTTCTAGCTCTGCTCTGCAAAGCTAGGCCCTTGTCTTTCCAACTTGGAAACAAAGGCAGACACAGAAAAAGGAAAGACATGCAATGGCTGTAGATTTTGTGTTCCTGCTTCCAATGAAGAATCCAAAGCAGAATCAAAGCAAAACATTGTAACTGTTTTCAAACCACTGCAAAAATGGGTAAAGACATGAAGAGTTCTGTTTTACACGTAAGACATCTATGTCTCAAGAGTATTGCAGTGTGTAGCACTGAGATATACAGGATTTCATGAAGCCCTGTTCCAACTGGCCATTTGATTTGATGCAAGAATTTTAGTGTCATCAATCAGCAGCTTCCCTCTTGGAGATCCTTCATTGTGGATTCTCATTTCTCATTTCTTTATTTTTTCTTAATGTTCTGTCAGCTCTTTCAAGTAGCCCATACTCATTAGCCTTGATTGCTTATTTTCCCCAATGTGTGTCTTGTCTTTTTCATAATAGATAATGTTATCACTACATTATCCCTTTCAAAAAACAAAACAAAAAACTCCACATTTTTATTTCTGCCTGAATCATTTCAGGTCTTTGACAGTAGACGTTTGTTGCCTGTTGAGACCAGAGGTTTATTTGTTCCACACTTCTAGTCTTTTGTTTCATCTTATTGTAATCATAGTTGGTATAAGGGACTTTTAAACATAGAGCATTTATAAGAAGAGCCTAGACCTTTCTGGCAGCCTCTGAGCATTTTCAGGACTCTATGAAGGTGTATTTGTTTTGATACAGCTTCTTACGTGCTCTGAAGGTGCATTAAAATAGAGTAGTCAAAATAAAACAAGCAGAAAAGGAACAATAAAATATTTATTTGACATCTGTTTATCCTGTACTTAACTACCTTCTTCCTTTCCTACAAATCTGCCTCCCTTGGAAATAGGAGACTACTAGGTCATTATAACAATTTCTGGAAGCGTCTTGCTGTACTGGCTATTACAAAAACTCAAGAGGCTGTTCCACAAGAGGCAAGACCAGCTACCTGTTTTTACAAGGTAACTCAAATCTCTGCTTAGCTGTGGAGCGGAATAGTCACCTCTGGTTGATGTGTTTCACCCTGCAAACAAATTTTGAGTGTCGTTGTAGAAAAGCTAATTGAAAAAATAAACTTTGCAACCTTTTCAATCTTTCTACCCAAAGTGACTATTAGTTTCTGCATAGGTTAGAAGCAATAATAAGAGATACGACCAATGTTACAACAGCTCCTCAGTTTATGTCTTATAACCTCTATTGGTTGGTGTTAGTTATCTGGACTACAGAACAGTGACTGCTGTCTGCCATGTCCATCTGAGATTGCTCATGACATCTTTTTTGATATTGCTGTCATCAGTTCTTGCTCTGAGTCTTCCCTGGTTTGATCTCTCCTGTGACAAACCTATGGCAATTTTTTTATTTCATTCAGAGACCCAGTGTCAAAATTCCAAGGAAAGGTAATAAATCTTCATTAGAACATTTTATTTCTCTCTTGGTTCCTTTCCTTTTCCATTATTCTTCCCAGAATATTGTGGTCCGGATTTCGTCAGGGAAGCTTTTCCAAGCTGGAACCCTCAAATCAGCTAAATAAACAAACAATTTATGTATAAGTTAGCCTTTACTCAGTCACTATTCCTGATCTTTCTTTATGCTTAGAGAAAATAAAGCAGTAAAGCAATTTGGCCTATTAGTGAATTATGGTTCAGCTAACAATGGGTCTAATTGCTACAAACATCTCAAGCTGCATGATTCTGAAGAAAAAGTAATTTGCACACTGCTGGAGGGAAATAAGTCATCTAAATTTATCAAATAAAAATATAGATAGAAATGCAAAAAAAAATTTCTTTATTCCTTTTTTAATCTGACTATTCAATTCTTTTTTACTGTTGATGTTCTGATAAATCGCTTATTGTTTGGGTTAATATTTTACAAAGCCAAGTTTATATTTTGTAACAGTTGTGTTTTATAATATATTTGTTTGTAATCAGGTCTTAAAAACCCATATGTTTGGAAATGTGCTTCAGCATTTTCTTCTTTTTCTTTAGAATTCTATATTGTGAGTTTCTCTGTTCCAGATATTCGCATGGGCTATCAGAATCTTTTAAAATTTAGAAAATGTTATAATTGAGATCTTTAACTAGTATCAACTGCCATCACTGGTGTATTTGGTATGGATTGAACTACTATTTGGTACAATTTAAAGACCTTTGTTGTAACATTCTCATGACAGTGTCACTCCTAGCTGTTTCTGTAGCATTGTTTCTGTAGCATTGTGCCACAATGACACCTTAATTCAAATTCCATCTCCTTGTATACATGAAGACTGCCAACAGATGTGTTCTTTAGGCAAGTGTTTTTTGTGTTGTGGACATCGGTTTACTATAGACTAGGCGGAGATGTAAAGGATACACCAAGTGAAAGTTGAGGCAGTACATCACATGTTAGGCTACTGGGCTATCTTGTGCTCCCTAAAGTGTAGACATTAAGGACTTTTCTTATCCAAAGGGCATAGAGGAGAAAATACAAGCACAGTCGGTAGGATACATTACAAAATCCAAACCTGGATAGTAGCACTTTGGTGGGCTTGTTGCAAAGGGAAGAGATTAAAAGTGATAGAAGTATTAGCATGAGGTGATGAGATTGGTGATATTAGAAGGATATTGAACACTGGTAGGAAGGATAGGAGAAGAAATTATTCAATCCATTCCCTTCTTATGTCTTTCACGAAAGACCTTTGTCTAAACTATTCTTAAGTGCTTCAGCAATGCTCTACTACGACTTCCCAAAGTAACTAATTGACAGTGATTAGTAGTAGATGGTTCATCCTAATGCCTACTCAAGTACCTTTGTGGCATTCCTTCTCCTACTGATCTTAGCATAGGCTAGATACCAGATGACTGTTATTCTGCTTTCCCTGAATTTTCTCTTATCAAAGCTAATTTTCCAGGGTCTTTCAACCACTCCTTCCAAGTCATATATTTTTTAACTTCTCTTTATCATTGCAGATCTTCTTTGAATTTTCCTTCAGCTAGTTCATGTATTTTTGGATTATGCGTATTGGACTTTTATATACCATTTCTCCAGATTCACCAGATGATAGTGAATTCTATCTTATCCCTCAAGCTTGATCTTAACTGTGGATTTGAAAAACAGTTTCTTTCCTCCTCAGGTCAACAATGAAGCCAGAAATTATAGTATTAGCCCTATGGTAAGCTCCTTCATAGGGCTCAGAAGAGCCTTCTGTGTTGATTCTTAACTTTTTAATTTCAGTTGCCTGTGTACGTTTTTCTTATTAGTTGTCTTATTTTTAGTCTTTTTTTTTTCCAGATTAGGACTGACCACATGGTGACCTATGACCAGGTCAGGCCTATTACGATTTATGTGATGGGGCATAACATTTTGAAAACTGGACTATGTTGGTCCAGTGCAATATCTGACCATCCCAGAATAAGATCAGAAGCAGTGTCAATGAACTTACTCATTCAAGATAAACAATTTCTCTGCTTTTTCTCTATCTAAAAAATCTTTGCAGAAGAAAATTAGATGACTTGTCTTGACTAGTCTTGGCTTTTGCTTATCTCTTCTTTTATTTCCGGATACTTATAAACCATTTCCTTCATGATGTATGCAATGTTTTTTTTCTGGGGAGTAGTAAAACTGTCAAATCTATCATTCTGTACTTCCTTTTTTCCCCCTATTTTAAGCATAGACATCATATTTCCCATTTCAGGAACTTCATCCATCCCTGCAAGTATCATTGTAAAGGGCAATGACAGTATTTCAGGCAAGTAGTGTGACTACCTTTTCACAGAACCCTGAAGTCAAATAAGGATTACATGCTATGGTGCATGGCATTTTTGGTATCTTCTGTCTTTGTCATTGCATAATAAACCAATGTGTGCCATAGTGGCTTGTACATATGTTCATGCTCCTTTATATTTCTGATAAATAATTATCACTTTCTGTAGGCTTCTTCTGGTGTGCACATTTCTTTTGTTTTAAGTCATTTTGAAAATTCCTTCTGCTTTAGTTAAACTGATCTGTTTTTGACATTACCATGAAGTCTATTGCTCATATTTTGCTGTTTTCAATGAAGTATTGAATTCAATGAAACATTGAATTTCCTCTTTTCTTCAGCAGGACCAAGATTTGACCTGAAAGACTGTTCACACTATCTTTCCATGCTGTGCTTACTAACTGAAAACGATCCCAGCTGTCTTTATTTCGGCAATAATGATCACTTTTATTTCCTTTAGAAGACACTTTTTCCATTGTTATGTTGATGAATAATTCATGTTACTCCACACTGAAGGAAATGTTTTATAAAAGCCACAAGTATGAAACAGCTATATTCACTTTGTGGTAAAATATGTGCCCTTCCATTTTCAGTTCAGTAGTTTAGAATAAATTTAAATATGTAGGAGTGCTGAAGAGTGAGAAGCAGCGTATCAGAAAATACAGAAGGAAGAGAAACAAAGCCAGATAGAAAGATTTTGGTATCAGATCAGATTATCACAAAAAATTGCCCTTTCTGTCACAAAAACGCTTAAGTATGTTTCTGGGAAAGGGGAAATTGCAGTGGACTCAAGTGGCTCGCCAAGCCAACAAGTCTTCATCTTGTCAGTTTTGAGCTCTTAAGATCTTGGGTGAACGTGGAGTGTTGTGGTTCTATCTGCTCTGATGTAACAATTACTTGTGTTTCTCTCCTAGACATCCTGCAACTGCAAGTGGAATTAGTTAAGGTTTCATCAAATGTGATTAATTCTTCTGGACATTCCTGTCTAACCACATGGAAGGTTTTACTCACGTACTCCTTTTTAAAAAAATCCATATAAAATCTTTTTATGGGAAAGGAACAAAAGGCAACATAACCTCATCATGCTATTTCTTTTCTTCTTAGAAATAGGAGATATTTGACAATTTATTTCTAAGTATATTATATTTTTATGTGCTGGTCCTGAGTTCCAGAATCTTGTGCCATGCTTTGCTTGTAGACTGTGTTTCCACAGGATGCAGAGAAGTAAAGTGACATGGCAAAAGGTCTGTCATTGTAGTGTAATTCTTGGTGTAATTTGAGAAGATATCTAGGGGAACAAAGAAAGACAAGTTATGGCTCATGATTCAACATCTTCATTTTCTTTCCAGTAGCAGAAACTTTTGACATCTCTGCTCTCTTTCTGACCTTGTACCATCCAAGTTTTGAACAAGTTCTTGCAGAAGGGAATGGACAAAACATGACTGTAAACATGCAGAAGTAAAAGTAGAAGAGAAATGCCATTATTATTATATTTTAACAAGTAAACTAGCAGGAGTGACATAGAAACTTGAGGTTATGTGCAGGGAAAATGTGTGGCAGATGCCACAAAACCATGGCATGGACATTGGCACCTCACAAAATTTGGTAGTGGAAACTGCACAGAAGTAACTATAATGTGGCTTGAGAACTTCCACAGAGCAAATATAACTGGAAAAATTGAAGTCGTTTTGAAAGATTTGACTCCTGGTTAACCAGTCAGAAAAAAACACAGATGATCATTAGACTGAAATAAATACTTCAGACAGTTCAGTTATTTCTATATATAATCCTGACCACTAGGCTTCCTGGGACATTTAAGGGAAGTGTGTAGATTCTCTAGCTACAGAGATCCCTAATAGTTATTGTGTTTTCCTGCTGAATCCTGAGTTTTGACTGGGGCTGTTCTTGCTTCTCGTTGTGGAGAACTCCATGCTGCAGAAAGCCAGTGTCCTCTTCCAAAGTATTTCTTACTTCTGTGAAAGCATTTGTCCTATCAGGTATGCCAGAGGCCTTTTCAGAGGCTTTCCTTGTTTTTCAATCTTTTCTTGCAATTTTGTTTTTCTTTTTTTTTTTCCCTTTCTCTTTTCCACATTCACTGAAGTGCATTCGCTGGGTCAGGCACATGACTATAACACCATGTCTTCAGCACTCACCTGATTGTTGCTTTTATCATCAACTGTAGGAGAAAAGACAAAAAGCCCTACGCATTCTCTGTGTCTGGCTGATACTGGAAATAATTAAAAATGTCTAATTCATTTCTTACACAAGTTATATCAGATTCGAGGAGTAGAACTCCATTTTTCCCCTCTTATCTTCAGGATTCCATGCAAAACAAAGCAAATGAATTGCTGTGTGGAGGATATTTAGGGTGTTGAAGAGATACTGAACTACTGTCTCTTGGCAGCTTCTTTCTGTTTGATAAATACAAAACTCCACTGTCTGTTGTTTGATTCAGTTTGCTCTCTTCCCATCTGGGCATGAGGTTAAGATTCTTTTTCTTCCTACACTAAACTACCTGAAACTGTGTTGTAAATCATGTATCTTAATAGTTAAAACAGACCTCCGATTGATTGTGATTAATAATGGGGTACTAACATGAAGAATTTTCCAGGCAATTGATCTGAATCTGTACATGTTTGAAAAATGAGATTTTATAGGGAAAATTCTTTAAAGGTATATGTGAAAAATATGTGATTAAAATTCTTGAGTTTCTTACCAAGTAGGAAATAGATTAGGGAACAAGACCCACATATTTTTGTGGAAGAATTAGCTGTATTTCCAAGCACGTTATATGCTTTGTCACTCTTCCAATTGATTGCAACTCAAGTCTCAGGGGAAAAAAAAACGCACTCAAATCTCAGATATGCCGAAGCATATGATGAGCTGTACTAGTAGCTCAGTTCAGTGAATGTCTTCTAAGTCCACTTCCAACCACAGAGAACATTGGTTTTGGTAAAGACAAATGAATTGTACATATGCCATTATTATGTCTATCTCCCTTTTTCCATTATGATTTAATGTAAGGTGCAGAGAATTTCTATACAGGTATATAGGGTAGAATCGAGTTGATTCAATGACCATTCTGTTAGAATAGAATAAAATCCTATCTGGACACACTAAAACTTAGAAGTTCCCTCCTTATTTGTTGTAAAGGCAGTGACACTTGAAGACATTTTCTTAGGTGCAATGAGGTTAAATGAAAAGGCAAAGGAGGCTTGAACCAGACCCGTGTGCCCTGCGCTTTAAAATAAATCCTAAAGATTGCCATAAAGGTAAAGTCTATGTTTGAAGTTCTGAAGTTTTGGAACAATCCAGAGGTTAGACTGTAAGACTAAATTACTTGACTGTTAATATTATTTGCCAGTACAAGCAAGCTGAAGATGTAGAATTTGCCTATGCAAATGAATTCAAAAAATCTACCGAAAAGTCAAGTAAATAAGAGAAACCCTTTTCAAAAATGAACAGTATAGTGCAAACTTGCATTGTAGTATTCAGAATCATTTAAGACCTGTTTCTGAGTCCTTTGAATTGCTTTGTTTCTGATTCCATAGTGTTAGATAATGAGAAGTACTGAAGCTGAGGGGCCAGTTTTTGTTAGCAAAAGCCTGTGTTGCCCCGTGCTATTTCACAAGCAGCTACTGGAGATGTATTAGTTCTTTTCTGTGTGACAAGCTTCCTACTTGAGTGGCAAGCAGGAAAATGCTTTGAAAGAGCAAACACAGAATCACGCAGAATCACAGAATCTACAAGGTTGGAAGGGACCTCTAGAGATCATCTGGTCCAACCTTCCCGCTCCAGCAGGCACC
>JAUBOD010000667.1:4108640-4124968 GCA_032353885.1 Nothura maculosa
TAAATTTAATTAGACCTTTTCAGTGAAGTTTTGTCATTCCTTTAGCTGCTTAAATGTCAAAAAACTTTTGAAGGAGCTACTGAGCTGAGTCTCAAATAATTGTTTACAGGCATGAAGAGCTACTTACCTACGGCTGCTGTACTGAGGTTTAGAGCAGCATCGAACAAATAAAACATAATGAACTCTATTTCCACATTCAAGTATTGTCTGATTAGTTTCTAGTTTCTAGACAAGAAACTATCAGTTTCTAGATATTATACAAAAAACATGCATCACAGGTAGCTAATGTAATGCAGCTGTGCACAAATCCTGTCTAAAAGCAAGGTAATGATCCTGACAGAGGTCCAAATGGTACTGGCAAGCAGCAGGATTTCAGCGTTAAGGAACTCCATTGTGTAAATGGAGCCCATAAACTCCTGTTGAGGAGTGAACATTTTAAATATGACTGAATTCTTGAAGGAGAAAAAATTATGACAACCTTGTGCATAAATGTGTATAGAGAAGGATGCTTTAGTGATATGTAGAAATTATTGATGATAGCATAGCAATGGGAGACTTGGGTAGGAACAATAGGAGGGAATTTGGAAAAAGAAGCTTCCTGGCCATGCCAGATATTAGCAACAGAATAATTCCCTCGAGGAGGAGCAGAAACCCTGTCCCATGGAGCATGAAAAGCCAGACTGGATAAAATGGTAATAGAAATTCAAAAGGGGTTGTGCTTCTGCACTAAAAGGTGATTAGAACAGAGGAGCCTGTAGGTGATTATTTGTAGATCCTATGATTACTGAAAGATTGCTTCCCGCTTTCCAGTCTATTCTCCAAAAACTAGCTGGGTTATGGATTTTAAAGTTTTCCAGCCTGGCACTACTATTCAGATCCTTGATGTTTTGACTATCTTTGTCGTACTTTCAGAGAAATGCTGACTCTCAGACAGCTTTCTGAAGTAATTCAATGGATTCTGGGTCTAACTGTGCCATTATGAGAACTGAGTGGTTGTAAATCAGGGCAAAACTTGCCGGAATGTTTTGGGACTTAGCAGGGAAAAGAAGATACTACAATAAACAGAGCATCTCGTTTGATCTGAAACACTGAGAATTAACACTCTCCAATTTTGTGGAACTTGCTAGCAAATATATAGACTATATTAAGAGTTGCTGGAGGAGAAATTCTTTACAGATTTGTCTTTTTTTTTTTCATTTTTAATTCCTAATATATGGACCATGTTCTTTAGAGAACTGTAAGTCTATGAAAATGGAACTAACACTTCCTTGTACTCAATAGACAAATGTATAAATCATCATTTGTGGATTTTTTTTTAATGACTCAAATTTGGGAAACTGTAAGAGACATTGAATGTAGGAATGTAGGTCAGGTATAAAGGGATGCTTGCATCTTCATAGCTGAAAAATTCCATCTCAAAGTGATTTATCACATGGGTTTTCTGGAGCAAAGATTCCCTAAAAGATTCTGTAGGCTCTGACTATTTCTAAACAGAGAGTTGCAAATCTTAAAAGCGTTTTTTTAAATGCTTTAAGTCGTGGAAATAAAACTGCTGCCTGCCATATGAAAGATGCTTACAAGCCAACCAAGGTTTTCCTGGTGATGAAGAAGTTTTGTTTATAATAAACAGTTCAGCAAAATCCTTTGCGCTTTCAGAATTAAACTTCCTTTGTTCATTTGTTCCTTCCTTCTTTGAATTGAAGTTAAAATTTAAATGAAACCAATACAATTTACATTTATGACAAGAACTTTATCCTGGATTAGAACATTGTCTAGGCTAGACTGGAATCTTATTTTTGCCTAAAAACATCTACTTATCCTAAGAATTCCCAAGGGGAAAGCAATAGATAAACTAGGCGTCATGTTTGTGTATTTCTTCATTACCAAATGCTGGCACATTTTGTTTAGGAATAGGCAGAAGTCAAGATTATAGGAGTGTAATTCACAGTCTGCAGAACTGAAAAATGTTGCTACTCATACATATTTGTAAATGAGCTCACTTCAGAAGCACTTTACTAATCGCTTTGGATTTCATGCTCATCTCTGCCCGATTGCAGAGGACACTGACAACTTGTTGGCTCCAACTAGTCAGTTATATTTTCAGCTGTGGAGACATCTGAAGACATTTGAAGACTAGGTGAGAACTGTATGCAGGCTAGTCTTGCCTCTTACATATCTGCTTTACGTTATGTGTGGACTGAGACATTTAAGAGTTAAGAAGTTATATCAGTGTGTTTGAAGCAACATTCCTGCTACTCATCCTGCTGCCCCTCCTGCTGTGATCGTATGTTGCTATGGGGTAAGTCTGTCCCCAAAGAAATACATTTCCCCACTGATCCAACAGGCAAGTAAATATTGTACTGCTAATCTGTAGTAATACTCAGAGCAAAATGCAGCTTAATCTATATTATTTGCTTCTGTTAGTTATCCCTGTTAATACCAAAAAGATTTTTCCCCTTGTGAACATAATAGTCTTGAAAGATAATATCAGCAGAGTAAGACAAGAATAGCAGTGAAGTTTACAGAGATATAGATTCTGAATCCTTGCTTATGTTCCCCATTTAAAAACGTTAAATACAGGCACTGAATAAAAACAAAAAAAGCTTAAAATGTGAGCTCTCATTTTAATGTATAACAGTTGTCACTTCCATAAATATTTCCATTTCAAAAATTAAATTCATTTACACATTCCTTTTCAATGACCATCAAAACTGCTATGAAATGTACATTTCACCTTTCAATTTCCTGTTTTTCTTACCTGCTCCTTGTAACTCTCATTTTGAAATATCTTTCTCTACTTTTTTTCTAAGATCTAATAGTCTTTCTATCTATGAATATAGTTGTATGAGCACATATTATCACCCGCAGCCAGACGGGGAGTTAATTGAATCCTGTGTCTGATTGATTTCTCTGAGGTAGGGAAAATATTGAAGAAAGAAATTCTGGGGTAAGAGTAATATGAACTTTTACAGAAGGGAGGAATTTGGAACAACTATGCCTTAAAGGACAGGTTGTATGGGGCTTAGCTGCTTTACCATTTCTGTTAACAGACTTGATAGAGGTCTCCTGTAGTATATTGCTTCTCCCTGGAGCCTAAGTTGATTTTGTAGGAAATGATGAATTTCCTCCAAAATGATTCAAAGAGCTCTTTCTTTAGATTTGGAATTCAGCCTCATCTCCACCTTTACTTCTAATGCAGGTTTTTTTAACTACTTCCCTATATTATTAGTAGAATAGAACAATAGTAGTATAGCTCTACCACTGTTAGAACAGAAAATCCACTATTGGTCTGACATAATATGTCACCCTCAACCTGTTTCCTTTCAAATACCACATATATTCAAATACAAGAAAAATAGAATAAATAAAGATGCATTCAGTATGGATCTGCACTTGATTCTCCTTTTTCCTCATTATTATTTTACCATTTGCATCTAGTAAAGAGCTAAACTATTATTATATTTTTGAACCATAATATTAAATAATATCCCACCAATATTCTTATTTATCCATATTATTCTAGAAATGCTGTAATATTTCTTATCAATCTATATGAGCTACTGTATACTAATTGTTGGCTCTTTATCCTCTCTTCTATTTCTTATATGAATATTTTACTTTCACCTTAGCATTAAGCTGAGTTCTTAAACAAGTATGTCTTTTTCCTTCTTTGTAAAGAATGGTCTGTCTTTCTTCATGGTAAGTTATTATTTAAAACATTATGACTGTACTCATATTTTTCTATTTAAATATCTTCTTGTCAATGTTTTTCCTAATTTACCTAAGTAGTAAAATAAGCTTCTTGTGGCAGAATATCTATAACAGATACTAACTATATATGGTCATTATAATTCTTGAATTCAAGTCTTCTCAATAAAATCCTTTCTTTTCCTTTCTATGGTCTCTGCCTGGATTCTCATCTGAAATGGAGAGTAATGCCGTTTCTGACACAAGCCTTTTGTGATACAGAATAAAGAATGGATAAGGCATTTACTGTCCCTGTCACATCTGAATTTGGATTCAGCTACAGATACTCAGGTGTTCCTGACCAAGGTCTTAAAAAGTTAAAGTCTGTCACTCTTCTGTCTTCTGTTCCGTTAGGCTTGAACAGATTTGTTGCAAACCAAAGTAAAAACACCCAGAGGTTGATGACCATCCTGCAAAGCAGTTGCATATGATGAAATTCACTGTAATTAGGTCAATATATATCAAAAAAAAAAAAAAAAAAGTGGCACCTCAGGATAGAATTGAAAGTGTATTTGAATGTTTGAATGTAAGAAGCATTTTTAATGCTTGTATTATACAAAACAAATAACTGTGTAGTTATGTTACTTCTTTTCTTATATGGCGTGTTACATAACTGAAAATTTGTTTCTTGTTTGGATATATCACTAATTTAATTTGTGCTTTAGTTTTCTAAACTGAAATTGAGTATATAAGAAGAGGCTTGGAGACCTAAGGATGAGCAGTGAGCAACTGCTAACCTTGTTCTACTCTCCTTTGCACTTGAATAAAGCCCTCCACTGTTTGCATTACTATCTGCAGAACAAGCACTTCTCTTTATGAATTTAATTTCCTCCACTCACACTAGTTTGTTTCTCTTTTACAGGACTCAAATAAAGAATGTAGGAAATTATCTGACTGCAGAATCAATTGGAGTACACAAAGTGTACTGCCATTAAAAATTCTGAATAGAAAACCTGAAGGACTTGCCAGTGAAATGGATGAAAGTTCAGGAGACATTATTACTCAACCCTTGGACAGTTCTGCAGAGAAGTTGCAGGCTTCTTAGTAGAGGTAACTCTCATCATGTCTGGAAATGGAAGAATCCAGCATTTTCTCTCACCCACTCTTTCTTGCTCTATTTTTTTCCCCCCATACTTCCAAGACAACTATAATTGTAGCTAATTGATTGTACAAAATGTGCTATCTGGGGACATGATTTTTTCCATTTTGGGCAGTGTACACTGCTAACTCTTAATTTATTTGCTGTTAATCCCCAAATGCTCTCACTCCATATCAAGCCCATATTTTGATGAAGTAATGGCTGCTCCGATGGCCTCAGTGGACAAAATAAATCTGTGAAGCAGAAATCCACAAAAATAACTCCTCTTTTTCTACAGAAAAGTCTGAAAAGACAATGAGAAGAAGGGACTAAGTGCTGCTGTGCAGAAGGAGGATAAGAGAAGTAGGAAGGAGATGGTTATCACTTCTGCAGGATCCAGAGCTTTATTCCTCTTTCTGGCTACTGTGCTATAGTGCTGTTGAATGGGCCCCTCTTCCTGCAAATGAGTGAGTTCCTTTGCTGTCATGCAGTTCCTCTGCTCCATTCCTGACATGAATAAAAATGTTCCTTTAGTACTTCCATGTATAAAAGAATTTTGTTTGTGGAAATCGTTGAACACTTCTTGAAGTTTAAGTGCGGATTTAAAAAGAAAACATGGAGTCTGCATCTGGAAGAGAAAAAGTCTCTATGTAATTTGAAACTAATATCTTGTCATCTGAAGCTTTTAATGCTTTTTATTCTTTTGAGCTTAGCACAAATTGCTACGTGAATTTTCCTTTGGTGACTAGGAGCACTTCCAAGACACAGCCAGCCCATAGCAGGTGTTTGCCACATGCTTCTGTGATGGCTGGGATTAGTTGGGTAACAGTGAGTGAACATCTGTCTCGTATTATTTATACAGACTTTGTTTCAATTCATATCAATGTTCCTATCAGTATGTGACGGTTGATTTGGTTCTGCAAAGTTCAGTACGAGAGCTTGTGTCCATGTATCCAGGAAAAGTGCCCTTCTAGGTAGGGATGAAGCTTCTTTGCTGTGGTGATGACAGGACGACTCAGGTCACCTGAGCACAAAGGAAGAGAAACTTTTTCAATCAGCATGTGTGAAGTTTTTTTCCTAATAAATTTTTATTCTGGCTATACAAAGCAAATAAATCTTCCAAATATATTTTACCCAAAAGCAAAGTTTACCATAGGAAACTCCAATGGGAAATTAAAATATCAGGAAACAACATTTATTTTCTAATGTTTTGCCAGCTGCAGAACAGAGTCCAATAAGCAGAACAAACCTGGCATGTTCAGTTGTTTCCTCTCCTATGGCCAAATTTTTCTTGCTATTCCTCTTTCAGTTGTCTCATAGGATATGCCTTGTCCTCTTATTGGCAAACAGAGATCCAGGCAGGAGAATATGTAGGAGACATTTCCTAATGTTTCACTGGCCATTAGCAAAAGAAAAAACAGCTGAAAATACAAAGAGTGTAAACCTGGTATTAAGCAGCAGTGGGATGCAGAAAAGGTAATTAAGCCCAAGGAAAAGTTTCCATATGGGTGAAAAATGAGGCTGCTGTTAACATGTAACTTCATTTTCACAGACTTTCTTCTCTGGCTCCCTCCATGACTTATTTCAGTTTTCTTCAGGGAACTGTTTTGGAGTCTGTTCTTCAAGACATATTGAGAAAACAAAGGAGAGTGGTGTTGGGCTTTTGATAAATGTTTTTTCTTTTCTCCTAGGAAATTACTCAAGATTTTAAAATAAACTTGTTGACCTGAGTTGGGATAAAAAGTTGAAATCTGAAAAGCATACAAAGAAGTCAGAAAAGGTACTGCAATTGGTCAAAATATTTCAGTAATTTTAAAGTATTCCACAGGATTTGGACTTGCTACCTTGAACAGGGTAAGGACGTAGACTTCTTTAAAGACTTGGAAAAAATCTCACATGCTCTGGTTTTTGTTTGTTTGTTTTTATAGGAGATTTTAACATTCCTCACATCTTTGGGATGGGCAAAGTGGTGGGGTGTAAGGAGTCAAAAAGATTTCTGTAAAATATCAGGGAGAACTTGATGTGAAGAGATTGGCCAACCAAGAGTGATGCACAGAGAGATGTGGCAAGAAAGCCAGGACTGGCGACAGGGCAATCAGAGACAATTTGGCTGCAGCAGCCTGATCCTGAAGGGTTCTCCTGAAGAGACAGCTTATTCAGCTTATTCAGAAAACTGGTAAGCTTTGAGACATAAAAAATGGTCTTCCCTCGCCTGCCAGGAGGGTTTCAGTGCGCTCCACAGCAGCACAAGGTGAGAGGACAGTAGAGGACAGGCGTAAGTTGAAATGAGTGAGGTTCAAACTGAATATAAAGGGGATCTTTTTCCCATGGAGACAGTCCAGAGGTGGAACAGGCTGCTCAGAGGTAGTGTCCATGTCTCCACACTTGGAAATTTGAAAGAACAGATTGAATAAAGCCCTGAGCAACTTGATTTGAGCTCTGAGCTGATGTTGCCTTGAGCAGGAAGCTGACACAGAGGTGTCCAGAGTCCTTTCCAATCTGGATATAATCTTAGGCCTTTTCTGCCTGTAGTTGCCAGAAATTTGTGAAACAAATTTTGAGCTAAGTGATTTTTTTTTTTGATGAAAACTATATTAAAAATATTTTCAGCACTTCTTAAGTTTTCCCTACAATTCTTTTATTTTTTTTTGGATGAGAAACATTGTTTGTGACAGTCTGGTTTTGGACAATCAGATTTTTATCAGAATAGTCCAGGATAATACTGTGTCAGTTCCGAAAGAGAGGCTTTTCGCTAATGTAAAGAGATCTTTGTGAGATATGCTCTGTTAGCAAACATCTTTCTCTTACTGTTGCTTTGCTGAAGCTTATACTTATTGGCCATAATGTCATGCTAAGTTTTGTCTCCCTTTTGCTGTGCTACGGAAGATGAAAGTGAAAACTAAAGTGAGTTCTGTTCATGGGGAGTCACATGGTTCTATCCTTTTTTTTATTAAATGAGATCATGACTTAAATTGTCTATACACTTAAACAGATAAATCAAATGAAAATAATTGTTGAACACAGACTGAGAAAAAACTTCTGCTGTCAGTTTTGTAGACATCTTCTAATATAGACATGTCTTAATTATTTAAGCATTTAACGAATTGCCTTTTCTGAAGCTAATAAAATTAAATCATATATCATTTTGGTAAATATTCTGAGCTAATGGTGGAGTAGGCCCTGTCAGATATTTTCAATATTTTGTACAGAACTAGATAAGAACAAGTTGGAAATGTTCATAAAAACAAGTAGTTGTAGTGACTGATGATGTTTGCAGCCATCTGCTTTTCTTCTATGTCCAGAATTGTGCAAGAAAAACTCTTAACAAAGGAATCAAACTACAGTAGATGGCATAACACACATTGCAAATTATTTTTTTTGACATAATCAAAGTGTTTGGAAATGATCTAGCCTTATGAGCTGTTGAAGATACATCTCATATGGCTTGAAATCCCTTTGCTCACATCAGCTACTGAGCTATAAGGGTTAAATCTTTGATAACAGAATAGCCAACACAAAAAGTGCATGATAGACTTTCATACCAGGCCTGTGTGCCTTTATTCAGTCAGTTGCTTTGCTTTGATTTTTTTTTTTTTCAGTAAAGGTTTGTAATGGTTGAGTTAGTTATCTGGGGACCTGACAGTGACAGTGATAAATGATTTGGTAAGAAACAGCAGTAGCTTTGATGCGTAAATATTTTCAAGGTCTTGTCAAAATTGTAAACTCTCTTCAAGAAAATATTTGGCCAAAGAATTCAAATCATCTTGTTACATAAAGCTTACAGCACATAGGCAATGTGGTGATGGGCAATTATAAGTGCGAGCAGATTGATCAGACAAATCTATAATCAGATGTGGAGATTTAATAATTGCCTAGGATGTAAATAGGCTAATAAAAACATAATTCTGTATTGAAATTTTGACTTAATTCAGGGATGAAATCTAATGATTGAAAAATAAAGCCCATTGTTGACTCATAAAGGCCTGATCAAAGTCTTTGAAATCAGTATTAAAACTTCTCATACTATCAGCATGACTCACATTACATGTATACAATTGTATTACATTCATACAATCATCTTTCTGGGAAATTATATTACTTATCATTCATTCTTTGGTGTAAGGTGTTTGATGTGCACAATGCGAAGGTGGATAATTCACGAATTCCAGCTGCTGCCTTATTTTTTTCTTTTATTTTCCTTGTAAGTTCTGTACATTCTTATCATCAAAGTTTACTCTGTTATGATATCAAGAAAAGGAAAAGAAACTGGACAAGAGATGAAACTTATATGTCTTGATGATAGGTAGACTACTGATATGGTGTTCCATCTTGCTATTCATATTGTCTTTATCTTTCTCCTTTCCTTTCCTCCTCTTGTCTCATACTGCAGAGTGCAGTCTCCCTGCTGATTTTCTCCCTGTTAAAAGTCCAAACAGACCCTAGCAAAAGTGGCCTCACTCCATGACTGGAGCCCCTAAGTAATATTGTAATAAAATTATAATAACTCTTTGTAATCAGAGAAGCTGCATGGTGATTTTAAAATAAATTTATTTGGATCTCATGTTGAATTTCATATCTTTCTTCCAAATAAGTGCTACGTATAAATAAATAGTCATTCCACTAAAGTAGGCTGTATATATAAAGTATATATAAAATTGCTTTTCAAATCCTTGAAGTTATAGAAGTGTAAAACATTCTATGCTGATGCTTTTTATTTAATATACACCTAAAATACTGGACACAATCTATCATTTCTTCTCATGGGGATGAGCCTGAAAAAAAAATCACCCAAATTTTAAACTGTATCAAAAGCTCATAAATCAGCCCACCTTGGTAGAATTAGCAAACTGTTCAACTAACTTGTATTGTTTGGAGCAATCAGTCCCTATAATCTCAGTTGTCTGCCATAGAAACATGCTAACTATCATGTTTTATTATAGTCTCATGGTAAAATAGTTGTGCTGAGCCATGTCACCTCAGAAAACATGTGGACAATGAATTTGTGTTGATTAGTGATGATTGCTTGTTACAGTTGACTTCATAGGTTGGTGATTTTTGGCTTAATCTCAGAACAGACAGCAGTTTGGGAGAAAGTATTTTAATTCCTTACCTTTATCACAACCATCTGATTCGCCTAGGCATCCAATTCTGGAGGCTTGCAATTTTGGGTGAGGAAAGAAAAGGTCAGTAAATCTTGGATATATATAGCCAAGGGAATTCTTCAGTTAAACCAATTTGATGCAACTATTTCAAGATTGAGCTAAGCCTCTACTTTTTATTGAGAAAGAAAAAAAAGAAGGAAATACATATTTTTAAAATACTTAAGATCTCAAAGGAAGGGCAGCTGACAAAATCAAAACTTTTTTTTTTTTCCCGTGGAATATTTTGCCATCATGACTTGCATTGGAGGTAGATGTGGTCAAAAGCATTTAATTGCATTTGAGCCTTACAGTTTCTTTAACTTTCTTATCTGAGAATGTATTAAAAGATCCTAAAAACTCTTCTATCCTTGGAGACTTCTGTATTAACAATATAACATAGTAAATACCTCAGAAATCCACAAAACAGCAATCACACTGATGCGAAGATGCGAAGTCAGCAAATGCACACAGTAATCAGTTTGATGACTGGATGCACAATATTTATTATTTAATAAACCAGCACCATTCTCAGTGTCTTTCCTGTCTTAAACAATGTCTTTTAAGCAATAGTTATCTTGGGTTGCATGAGGTCCTGCACACTGTGGACAGCATTTCATAACTTCTGCCACTTCACACAGACTGCTACTTACCTCCTTAAACAGCAAATCTTTGATAACCCTGATGTCAAGACACAGAATCCTGGTTACTGAAATCTGAGTCATCATATGACAGCTCTTGATTTTGGCTTTTCTATTTAAAAGCTCTGAAAGCAAGGAGACACTAATAAATCACTTGGTGAATGTGCTGATCTTCCAGTGCCTGGGTGCTTGTGCAAACTGTCAACCTCTTCATGTGATTTTGAAGGGTGTTTCACTGGTTCAGGGAATCAGATAAGAAAATCATTGAAGAACATCTTTCCTTTCCTAAATGAAAGGTCAATTGCACTTTAGGACTGTATTTTAGGATTCATGCCATACATTAGAAAAATACATTATTATGGAGGTTATTTTAGATGACTCTTACTTGTTACATTCATAAGGAAAAGTTCGTAGAATTTTTGCTACTAGCAGTAACTTTAGCTTCCCTAAGTCAACAGCTATTATTTCATTCTCAAAGGAGGAAATGGGGATGTTTATTATTATCTAATAGACCAAAAAAATTTCTATCACTTTTTCATAAAAGGTGTTTCCTTCCTGCCAGACAGATTTGGTAAATAATCATTCAAAGTTCTTACAGTTGTTATATATGGTGCTAATAGAGGGTATAGATCTTTGCTGTTGGGCGTGCGTCAGAATGAGAAATAAAGCTACAGAAATGTCTGGTTGACATGAATTTTGCCATGTGAGTGTCTTTTCACTCTCATAGAGGCTGGATTTGAAATATTATTAGGATTTGGCTGTGTATGACCTAATGTCTATCTAAGGGGAAAAAAAGGAGGAAACAATTTTTATTGCTTCATTTTATTGTATGAAACATTTTAAAAATGGTCCTTTATTTTTTTCCTGTCTTTTACCACAAACTGAAGGCCATGTCTCAAATGTGAAGTAGATGAACTGCTCACAGGCTAGACAGCATGCTGTGTTTTCCCTTTTCCCAACATATCCCTCTTTTTATTTTTTGTTGGGAATCATTCAATAAGAGGGAATTGGCATGTCTGGGAAAGCATTGAAAATCCACCTGAACTGGGAGCTGGACGTGATCTGGCTCAGACTAAGTCACACTAGCATTGTATGTGAAAACCTCGCATATGTATGGGCTTTACAGGCATTTTCTAGGTTTTATTTTCTGCAAATGTTTTCCACTGATGTTTCAGACCTTTTTTTGTTCTCCCCTTTCCAGTTCAATTCTTGATTTATTTTACCCACTGATGCTGTTTGCCAGAAGCCACTTGGAAAGCCAAATATTAGAGGGACAGCAGCATAGCCAGTCCAGCAGACCTCAGTGAACTGGAAAAGAAGTAGCTAATAAATTGAATTAAGAAATTATTTTATCCAATAATAGCAACAGAGTGTTCTCAGGACTAGATATCTTGCCATTCAGCAAGGTTTGTAGTTCAACACAGCTTCGGTTCCACACTTGACCAACTTTTAAAGTTGTTTATTGCTTTTCACATCATTGTTATGCCACATGAATTCTCTTTCATCTCCAGGTTCAGGTTTTGGATACACTTTCTCCTGGACATATTTCAGAGTTAGTAAGCCAAGGGCTTATAGTGCTGAAGAAGTTAGTCATAGCTTGGTCCAACTTCTGAACAATGATTAAGTTTATGATTTCTGAAATGTTTATGTGTGCTGTGTCTTGTATTGTTTATTGCTGTTGTTGACACTAACACGTATGGTCCAGATGACAGAATAAGATCTGCATGTGAGATTATGTGGTGTATTGTAAACTCAACTTTGCAGATGTACTTCCAACTAATCAAAGACAGAGGAATTGCTTTGAGTCACATGCTGGAAAGCTAATAGGGGTATTTAATGCAACTCTTCCATTCCCATCTCAGAGAAGCTGAAAGAAACAAATAACTGTTGACTTAGGGAGGTACCTCTGGAGCTACTAATAGGCTCCTTTCCTAGGAATACCTTAAGTGCAGCTGAGAGAGAACTCTAGAAATTATTTACAGAATAAAATAATAATTAATGCCTGCTGGTAGGAGCAGGCTTAATATTGAGCACTCTAAAAAGTGATCTAAACTAAGTCTCTCACAAGATTTCTATGAAACACAATAAATACGTGACTACTCCCATGTTGCATCTGCAGAAAAAGACACAGAGTTTTATCATGAGGACATAGTTCAGGCTGGAGCCTCATTACCAGAGTTTCCCTCTAAAAAACAAAACCTTCCAGAGGGTTAGTCAGTCCTTCGGGGGCTGAGTCATGCACCCCTCCAGAAGGGAAAACCCTTCACTTCCTGTGAATTCTGAGAGAACTTGATCTGAACAAAAAATCTTGGATTTATATTAAAGAAACCCAAGAGAGAAGGGATTTTATCATTTCTTCAAATGCTTAAGCTTGTGCTTAGGAATTGGCATAAAACAACCAAACTTTTTTAGTAAAAAGCCATCAGAAGGCACTGGCAGATGCTAGATGTAGTGTTCCCACATTGCTCTCAATTCATCCAGGAAGGCCTCAGGGCAGGAATGAAAATTGAATCTGTTCTTGAAATGCCACTAATTCTCTTATGTCCAGTTTGTTCACACTTTCTGTAGGAATTGTGTTTGGCATTAGCTTTTACTTGCAATTTGATTTTTATTTCCTTTTGAATTTTTCTTACATGATGACAGTGCTCCTGTTGTGCCAGCTGCTAACTGTACTGGATCAAAGCATGGTCTCATTAATGGTGATGAAGTACCATTTCATCTCAATATATAATTTAAGCAATGTCAGTGTTGCACTTTATCTTGTATTCCAGACTTGGAATTTTTCAAGACTATCTAAATCTATAGATGACTAGCCCATGAGGTTTTATTTGATTTACTTGACTACTCAACCCATAGCTACGTGAACTCTGGGAAACAAGTCATTTTAAAAATGAGTGAGATAGATGGGGATCCTTCTCTGAGAAGAAGCAGTGAAAAGGTAGACTGGATTTCTATAGGAGGTCAGAATTAGCAGTGTGTTGCAGTCCTTGTGCCACACGGGATTTCTATGCTGTTCATCTCCATTCTTATCCCTGTCTTGTGGCTTGCTGCTGAATGTCCTCTGCACAGGCAGGACACCTGTGCCCATCCCTCCCATTTTGGCTGTTTCCATAGATAGGGAGCTATTTAGCCTTCCTGCTACGCTAAGCTGGATTTTCTGTGCTCTACAACTTCATTAGGCTCCTCTGTCCTTTTATTATCCTCTTGGGCAGGGTTTATTTATGATAACATCTGATGTGATTTAGCACAAGGAACATTGTATTTTCATTACGTAAAATGTTTAATCCCCTTAGCCGTGCTAAACACTTTGCACAGGAGAATGTTTTCATGTTTTTTGCTCATCTTTCATCTCTCTCTAGAAATTATATACTTTCAATGTCAACACTTTTTTTAATAAGCAAGCTGATCTGCCCACCTTTGTTCTGCTGCTATAATAGATAGTCTTTTTTGATGGCCTACAATGTGAGTAATTTTTGTTTATAATCCACATTGCTTTTCAATAAATTGCAAATGTGGTTTACGCAGGAATAAGCCACATCCTAATTACCTACAAATGTTGTGCAGCTTTGTTTCTTATGGTTTTCGTTATTACTGCAATATTGATAAACCATTAGGAAACAAAAAAGAACACTGTTTTTTCTTAATAGTTAACACAAGTCTTACATGTGTTTATGTGAAAAGAAGTAGGTGTTACGAATGATCAAACAAAACAAATTTCAGTAGCCAAAGCCCTGAAAAGCCAAATGTATACTTTTTGTCCGCACCCAAACGTTTTGATTTATGAGTGTTTTAACATTTATTCAGAAATTACCAGATATGTCCAGGTGCCAATATATTTATTAAATTTAGTTTAACCACAGTAAACATAGCAAGTAGAACTTCATTTGGATTTCATTTGTATTGTTTGAAATATGACCTTGTAAAACTGGATCATGTTTCACCATTTGTATTTACATATCTTCCCTCAAATATAAAATTGAATTATACAATCAGGCTACGTGAAACACATTGTTTAAGTACCAAAGCATTTCTCTAATCTCTTTTGCTGTTTAGGATGATTTCTTTTGTAAATATTTACAAGTTTGTTTCTCAAAGCAAGAATTTTAAATGAGGTAGGAAAGACAAACACAACAAAACTAACAAATCAGGAAAGTATTTTTTATTGGCTACAGAATGATTGGCTTCAGAGACCAATGAATATTGCAACATAGTAGTTAGGGCTTCCCTTAATCTTTCCCCCACAATAATTAACACCTTACTTACTAGACTTTTGCATCTTTGTCAGCTCATCTTTACATTTAGCCATATTTTAAAGCAGCAATTTGTAGCTGCACTAGGACAGGATAGCTTAGAAGTTGCCCTGAACTTCTCCTTATGTAAATTAAAATATGCTGACCTTTTAAAGCATGATTGCCTCTCCTGCTACAAAAGCAGTCATATGTAGTGTGTTTTAATCAAGTTATCTAGAAAATGGTATTATTTATTCATATGTTTACATTTAATTTCTATCACTTACCATTAATGTTGCAATGTGACAGGTTTAACAAGATTAAGTTTCAAGCAGAAGCCATTTCTTGTGTTGAAAATGTTGTCCAGAAATATTTACATTTGGTTTTCAGAAAGAGAACAGATGAATCTTTGCTTTCTATAATACTCTCCTCTAAGCATATAAACAAGCTCTAGGGATTGAGACTGGACAAGAGGATAAAACTGTGCAGGCTTCAATTGACCTAACTGAGACAGAAACTGAGTGAGAAACTAACAGCAGAATCATTTGAGGTATGGAGGAAGGCCTGGCTGGCACCAGAGAACGTGGAAGCGTTTCACAGAAAGGGGAATATGGTTTGACAGAATAAATGCATGTTGCTTATAAATATCTATTTGATTGGAAGTTGCAAATTTTACTCTGATTCATCCTCTTTTCTTGCAAACATTTTATGAGTGAAACTTTACTTGCAGTTCTTTGTCTCCTACAAGAAAAATAATATCTCCTAAACTGCGCTGCACCTGTTTTCTGTGCCTAAGAGCTTTATAGGAGTTTCTAGTGCAGCCTTCACAGAAGCCATCCCAGTCTTCCCCTGCTGCCATATGTTTGCTAGCAGCTTTTCTCCCTTTAGAGGCCTACGGGGTACGAAGCCACCACGTAGTAACAAGTAAGCATACGTAATCTTTGTTCAGACTGATCCCTTGGGGATACTTGAATGCATTTTTCTATAAATAGAAGCAGATAAGAATACAGAATAAGAATCACAAAAGCAAATAAGAATCACATGATAATTTACATGCTTTCCCACATACAACATGCTCCTAGGAGCCTTGGAAGAGGCAGGTGGGTCTTGGACTCTGTTTTGGGCTGCCTTGAAAGTATTTGAGTGGGAAATCCAGCAAATGGTCTGCTAAGGTGAAGTTGTTGTAAACTAAGAGTGGAGCACATTATGGATGATAAATCTGGACAAGCTTGAACATGAGCCTTTTCCGATACATGACGTAAAACAAGGAGATCGAGTATCTCTCGGACTGGAGCATCTCTCGTACGAGGAGAGACTGCGTGAGCTGGGCCTGTTCAGCTTAGAGAAGAGAAGACTGAGGGGGACCTTATTAACATGTATAATAAATACATGAAAGGGGACTGTAGGGAGGAGGGGGCCAAGCTTTTCTTGGTGGTGGCCAGTGATAGGACAAGGGGTAATGGGTGCAAGCTGAAGCACAGGAGGTTCCACCTGC
>JAUBOD010000667.1:4130436-4163175 GCA_032353885.1 Nothura maculosa
TTGTTTTGTTTTGTTTTTTTAAAGCATCATGTCCCTTATTTTAAAACTGGACAAAAAATGACATGAGCATTTGGAAAAGATTATCATAAAGAGGCAACTGGTCAGTTTTAAAAGTATTAATCATGGTTATATGTTGTGAAAACAAACAAACACTATCATTCTTGCTCTCAGCAGAAAGCATGAAGAAAGTGCTAAGACATGTGGTGTCAGGGATTTCATAAAACCCCAAATTAAATTTTAAAAATGAGAAGCACAAGGGAACAAGAGAAAAAGTAAGTGTATAATGAGCAAGAGGACACAGAAGTGGTGTTAACTGGCACTGCAGTCACTGAGAAAAGTGTGCCAAGAAAAACTTTGGAGGAAGAAAAGAAGGATGTTTGGCAAATGTGAATTCTGATGGGAGAAAAGCGAGGACATGTGGCATGAAGCAGTTGTCAGAGTCTGAAGTCATATGAGTAGGAAGATACGTGAGAGAACAGAAAAAGTCAAATGAAAGATGTTGAGTGGTATGTCTCTGAAAGAGAGTTTCATGATGGTGGCCTGAGCTAGGAAGAAGACAGGGCTTATAATATGGTGTGACCTTGGAGTAAGAAGAATAATTAGATTCTCAGTTAACAGTCCTCATCGTTATTCTTCACTATTTCTTTTAGACCTGATTTCTCCATTTAATAATATAACTTTTATTTAAGGAAGGAAATAGATGCTTTCTAAAGAAAAAAAGTAGGAGTTATGCTGGCCCTCAGAATTTTATTGAAGTAGACTTTATACATTATTTTTTCATTTGTCACTTTGTCCCTCTGCATTTGTCAGTCCCACTGTGAGAATCCAGAAAAGTTTAGAGAAACACTTAGTTTTCTCTCTTTTCTTCCAGAAATTGTAGTGAAAGGAAGACAGAGCAGTTTCTTTTCTAAGGCGTAAATTTCTAAAATAAGATCAAAGACTAAATAAGGAAAATATCTATTAAATGGAGAAATAATGTCATTGTGTGACCACCACTATTTGAGAAAGCTCTGTTTCTGAGAAACATATGTGTGCACTTGTCTCTGATCTGGCCGTCATCTTTCTCCTTTTAGTAAAAGTCTGCAAAGAAAAATTGTGAGGAGTAACTAGTGAATTATGCCATTTCCAAATTCAGATACTACAGAGGTAGCTTTCTGAAGCCATATCTATTCTTTGCTCAGTGACTACCACTCTGATGTGGTCGCTGACTACATAGTAGCATTGCTGCAAAATGATGAAGAAGAAACAGCTTCCTAAATCTGTATGAAAAGCACTTGTGAAGAAGGTGGCTCCATGAAGAGAGTGGGCATTGATTTCTGTAGTTACTATTCTTTACTCAGTGATCTTGAGGATTTCATACTTCTAGCTCACAAACACACAAATTGGCAGAATGATTTCAAGAGAGTTGTCTGAAAATTCCTGTAATTCCAATACCCCGAAGAGGTAAACATTCAGAAAGATTGGATTAAACTGGTTGCATTGGTAAACTGGGTTACTACCATAATCAGAAATGGTTATAGTGAAACTCATTTCACTTTAGAGAATTAGAGAGTGGTCATTTCCTGAGGAAATCCCCAAAAAAGCAGGGTGACTAACCTCAGCTTATATATACCTTTGAAAGTCTTGAATACCATCTATTTCTCTATAACTTGTATGCTCCAGTTATGGCCATCAAAAGGATATTGATGTCAAGTTGAATCCTGAAAACTCCAAATCAAGGAAAGCATTACAATAACAAGCATATGGCTGAGAAGAAATCCCAAGATTTGGACCACAGCAGTATCCTTTTAGTAGCGCAGCAATGAAAAAGTGCAGCAGAGGCAGTAACTTTTTATAGTAAAATGAGAAGGCACCAAAGCTGCCCAGTAGCTAGCAACCAAGGCAGCATCATTAAATGTAACCACAGTAGCTAACAACGGAGGCTTGCCAATTATGAAACCACAGTATCCACAACAGCAAGCAAGCAAGACACCACCAGTAGTGTAGCCTCAGTTGGAGTTGTCCTAGTGTATTTTGATTGCCTGCTGACACGAACTATGAGAAAAAGAGAGATTTGGCATTTCTTAAGTGTCCTGTTACCTTTATCTGCAGTACAGCTGGTTCCTGAGCCACCGAGGAACAATGCCCAGCACTTACATGGCCTGACATAAAATACTGCACATGTGCCAGAAAAATGATGTAGGTGTAACTATTTAAATCCAATTTTATCTATTAAGGAGAAAATGGTTATTTAAGCATTTTTCCCCATCCTAAATTTGGATGACGTTATTGCTTCCATTACAAATAAATATAGTACATTCACTATAGCACATTATAAATTGCTAAAAAAAATCCACTGACTAACCTCAGTACAGATAGCACAATATAAATTGCCTTTACTATGCTTTCAGTGAAATACACCACAATCATATTTTGAGTGGTGTAATATTAGACAAAAAAGGCATAACATGTCTTGTCATATGTCCACATCATTACTATTCATATTTTTAAGATTCAGTGTTCAGCCAACTATTTAACAATTGAAAATAATACTTCAGCAAAACTAGGCCTAGAAGACAGTTTATTTATGTTCAGACATCTTCATGTTCCTGTTTCCTTTTCAGACTGACATACACATACATACAGTTGGTTTATTAAGATTTAAAAAATATTTATTTATGATTTGAAAAATATTGCTACTAGTAATTCTTATTTAGTTGAAATCAAACCTAAATTTTTTGCAGAAATAAGTTTTATAAGTTTTAACATGATGAACTTTAGACAGCATTAATCTCTACTAGCACTTGCTGAGATGTGAAGAATACCTTGCCTAAAAGAGCCGAAGGAAAAAGTGGAAAACTAAAAGATGGGGCTGGGAAAATATGTTTTTTTGATGGGTATTTCATTCACTGAGACATATAAAATCAGTTCCAGTTGGAACTACTGGGAATTCATGCAGCAGTTGGCAAATAATTTTGGATGAAAGGTTGCTACTATTTGTCTGGAAAAGCTACATGTTTCATTTCAACATTTTCCAAATGAAATGTCTTGGTTTCTTTCTGGAAAGACATTTGTTTTAAAATTTCCTTGTAAAATTTGAAAACTAAACACACAAAATTTATTTGGCTTATTTTTTAGGGAGAGAGTTGTCTTAAAGGAAAAGTCTTTTGGGAGGACAAGGAAGGGAGTGGGTCACTTTATATATATATATGTGTGTGCATATATTTAAATTTTTTTTTTATCTAGTTTGTCCAGGGTACTGGAAAGTCAGCTTGCCTCACAGTTTGCCTTATGAGAGGCCTGAAGTAGATATTGTAATTATTAAAGAATGTCTCGATATGGAATAAAATAAGGAAAAAAAAGGCCTTCTCAGAAGCACACTAGATGCTTTTTGACTCATAGAATGTGACATTTCATTAAAGCCACTTCTTTTTTCTAAACATATATTTGTATCCTGCTATATTCTGTGACAGAGGCCCCCTTTTCTTACATAAAAGTGTTATGTCCCATTAAAGGTGCATGCAATAATAAATAGCTTATAAGGAAATCTGCCAAGACTGATTGAAAAAGCAACAGTTCAAAATGAGGTTGAGAAAGTAATTCTGATCAGGATGCCCTATTTTGCTAGTTTGCCTGCTCTGATTGAAACCGTCTGTGAAGAAACAGCCCTTGCGTGATAGGCCCAGACACAAATTAATAAGACGACAGTGTGTTGACCTACTAAGCAAAAAGCACAACAGCCCAATAACTGCAAACAGATGCAGTTATTTTACTGCTTAGTTAAAACTCTCTCCCTGCCACCCCTGAACTGTTATGTAGCGGCTTCTTTTGGCTCTCTGTAAACGCTCCTCTGAACACTTACAACCCCCCAGACAATCCCACCTGTGAATGATTGTAGCCTCCAACCCTGAGGTTACATTTTCTCATAGTAGTTCATGAAAAGGGGCGTATTTTCTGTTTTGTTTTGTTTTTAAGCAGTTCGGTGGTTATATTATATAAACCAAGCTTGATGCAAGGGAACTTGATCCCAAGGGCCAGATCTTTAGACAGTGTACACTAGTTTTCTGCTGCTGGAGATCACTGATTGCTGTTATTTTCCACATCAGATTTATGTAATACAGCAAGTTAGGCTTAACGCACTCGTACTTACTTGAAGAAAGTTATCAAGCTTTTAAGGACCTGTATCCTCAAGGAGTAAGTGAAGTATATTTTTGTGTAATTCAGATTTTTTTTATAGTATCAGACTAGCAGCTAATGCTTGTAGTGTGCCTATGATAGAAAACACTAATATTGTGTTTGACTCTGCATGAGATGTTATAAGGTTGCTGCTGGCTGTATGGACACTCCGGCATGCTGGAGGTCACATGTTTGGCAATTTATTCTAGTGAACTTGAACAATGTTTTTTTCATTATCCTTGTGTTTTACTAAAGTTTTGTATAACATTGCCTAATCTGTCTCCTAACGATATTTACAGCAGACAGGGTATATCTCAAATGCCTTTTTCCAGGATAGCTGAACACCTGGATAGTATCAATCTTTTGGTAGAAATTTGTTTTCTTTTAACTCTTTTGTTTCTAACTTTAATTTAGGAAATCTGATTGTCAGCATCAGGAGAATTAGACCAAACACATAAACAGCCTTGAGAGTTTTCAGGAACTGTTTTCATAAGTTTATATGCAATATTCAGAGAAACAAATCAGATGTTCTCAGGACTTCTAGTTAGTAATCTTATTGTCAAATAGTATACTAAATTTTTGACTTTTTTTTCTGTTTCAAAATTCCAAATTGGACCAATAGCTTCCATATTAAAGGTAGTTTCTCAGAATAAGTAAAGTACTAATTTTTATTTTTTTAATTTCTTTCCCTCTTGTGGAAAGAGCACAGTAAAAATGTCAACAATGTCCATCAGGCATGATGGAAATGGGAAGGTGAAGTCCCTTTCTGAATGCAGGAGCTGTGTAAACAGATACCTGTTTCATACAGGACAGGTTGTGCCAAACATCAGAAGACTCCTAATGTTGGTAATATGAACTTAAAAATTTTGTGCCCACTTGTCTGAGTTCTGTGAGTGAATGGAACATCTTTTCTATTGCTGAGTTAAAACTTCACTTTTTTTTTTTTTTTGAAATACTAAATCAAGATATAATAGGAGACTATGATCCGAGATATCTGCCTCTTGCAAACAAATTTGGAAAGAGTCTGCTGGCTTTAACATGCTCTAAAAGGGTTATTCATCCAGGGTTTCTTTCATAGTCATTCATATTATACACAGGAAAAAAAACCCTATATTTAGAAAAAAAAAGTTAAAAGATGTACTGTGTAATTCAATACTTACCCAGGCTTTGGTGAGTTGTAGTTTATTAGTTTTAACATAAACAAATATTACAGGAGGGTATAAAAAGTACAAATCAAAATAATTCCTTTCAAACATTTTTTTTATCTATTTGTCAATTTTACAGTTTCTGCTTATCCCAGAAGTGATTTAAGCCCAAAGCAAAGATTTCCAATAATGAGTAACATGTACTATATGTTGCAGTGTAGGTTACTGTAAAAACTGAGGCTACTGTAATTGCTGTCACTGCAGCAGCAGCCAAAGGGTCAGAGCTGAGCTAGCTCCTCTCTTACACATCTGTGATATCAGTGATGGGAATTAGGATCTTCTCTGTGACCTAGAAGAGAGATTTCAGTTCTGCATCTATATTTGAAGACATCATCTGTGCTTCTGAATTGGAAAATAACTTTTAGTAAGAGAAAAGACTCTCCTGGTGAAGTTCTTATACTGCTCTGAAGTCTAAGTCTTTCTTGGGCCAGGAGGAGCGTGGTGATGACTGTACTTGTTGTGGTGGTGAAGATACTGGGCTGGCAGATGTGCACTGAAATATCTTTCCAAACCAGGCAGTGGAAAAGTTTGCACTGAAATCTCAGATCCCTTTGTCTCCATCCGAATGAGGAAGTGCCATTTTTTTACAGTAAAACCTGATCTGAATGCAGGTGCCTAACACTGTGAAAAGGTTCATTTCTTCAAATCAATAGGCAAGTACTATGTTAATTTGTGGCCTCTTGAGGAAGATGAAATCAAGAAATGCCTCTCTCCATTTCCTAATTTAGCTCCTTGTCAGGGAGGGCAGTCCAATGCTGAGGGCCTAATGTTCACTGTTCCTGGCTCTTAACTCAATCCTGAAGACTCTTAACTGCCAGACACTGTGATGTAAGTCCTAATTGATAAATGGGTCTCATTGACAGTTTTTGAACCATCTTTCAACAAAAAATTCACAGAAAATCATTGTTGTGTTTTGGTCAGCACTGGCGATAAGCTCAGCAGAACTTTCAGCACAATCTGCCCATTCACATGTGACTGACAACTTTCAAAGTAGAGTAAATGCCAATAGTTTTCATTTTGAACGGATATATCTTATCGTCAGCTTCAGTGGAATTTCAATATAGGCTCATAGTAGCATAGAATAATTCAGGTTAGTAGGCTTAAACCTAACTGCATGCTTAATTTTTTTGTTGACTGTAAGCCTTTACTATACACATGTTGGGGGCTAAATAGACTTTAGTGATACCAAGTGCCTCACAAACTTTTATTAAAAATCTTAGCTTCCTGTATGACCACCATGTTACGGAGTGGAAAGCAAAGTCTAGAGAATTTATGAGAAGAGCTCAGATAACACAGGAAACCATAACTAGAACTTTGCTGTTGACATTTAGTGATGCTTTTGTCAAGGCAATGTCCATATTAGTGGTAGTAAATGAGAACATGGATTTATTGATCACCGAACACTGACATTACTTTTTGACTATGTACTGCTGTTAAGACTATTTATTTTTAGAACAGGTTAAAGAATCACAAATAAAGGAATATTTCTAATGGTTACTTACTTTTAATCTCTTGGGAACATATATGTCTTTTCAATGGGTATATGTGTAAATTTAATGAAAGAAATTCAAATTAAATTCAAGCAAATAAGAGCATTCTTGCCATTGCAAGTATGAGGTGATCTTTTGGCAGGACATAATGTCATTATCTCTGCAGAACATTTGACCAATACAGCAAGGCTAATATATATTACAAATTGGACTTGAGGTGTGACATTTTTCATGGTGTGAATAACCATTATGGTCCTATTCTATCACAGATGAAAATGTTGTTTCTAATGGTCTTACAATTTCTACTTATGGCAATAAGTTGATATTAACTGAGAAGAAACTATATCTTCCTGTAACCGCCATGTTGTCTTACATAAGTTTTAATTTGGCCTGAGTCTACGACTTAGTTTATGACCTCTGATGAGTTCACAGTACAAAGAAGAAAAGACACACAATTCCTGAGTATTTTTGTACTCATTTCTCTTCTATTATATTATTTCTTGCTACTTTTTAAGTTACCATACTTACATTTCCAATAAATTGTGCAGTATTAATATATCATAGTTACTTTTTATCACAGTTAATTGATATTGGAAATCTATCCTCTGGGGACATTCATAAATTGAAATTTTAGTTTTAATAACTAGGAAAAAATAATGTGCAAGTTGAACTCTTTTTATGTGGCATATTTTGTAAGAGGGTTTCCTTTCACATCTCATCAACCGCTGGTCAAAAAATATTTTATAACATTAATAAAATGTAAGTGGAGAATATCTGATGACAGGAGTATTATTTTCCTTAACCATAACCTAAAGTTAGTGTTTTAATATCGTCACCTATGGTGGTTACATTAAGACACCTCAGGCCTTTTTCATTTTCATGCCAAGCATTATTTATTCTATTCCCTTTTATTATTACAAAAGATTCTGTTTTAATTTTATCCAAAGCTGTGTGGTTTTTAGATTACCTGTGAGATCTATTAATCCACAGTAGTAGAGTTACCAGAGTTAGCTGAGAGAACTATTCTAAATCAATATTTTTCACCACTGTGGCGGTGAGTTCTCTGGGGAGAAACTCAAGTCTTGCAATAGAAGTTCAAGCGGGATCTAGGAAAATGAAAAAGAAAATATTTTTCTTTGTTATTAGGTCTTTTTCTTCTGGGACCTACTAAAGACAGAGCTATTTATTAAAGAATATGCTATAAGCATTTTGGTTTCTGAGTCCCAGAGTAGAAAAAGAGTAGGCTAGCTGCTGTGTTTTCCTGGAGTGATCCAAGAGAGGATTTGCTGAGTGAGGTCCCCTTGCAACTCTTGGCTGGACAGATCTCTCCTGCCTGCTGGCAATGTCCTTCATGCACATCCCAACGGGACATGGGGAAGCAAGGGCAGGACTGGGCAAAGCTTGGGGGTGGGCAGGAGTTTGGGGTCTGGCAGTGTGTCAAATACCTGCATTTGGTTCTGTGAATAGCCAGACTGGACAGCCCTTCCTGCACCTCTTTGTCTCCCATTCACTGCAGCTGGACATGGGGCTTGTTTTTCCCTCTGTGGCCTCTCCATCCATAGTGTTATCCATAGATAACAATTGCAAAGCACATCATATAGAGCACATATATCAATGAACGCAGTGTAGTTCCTGCCTGTTTCATCTCTGCCATACAACTCAATGTTCTGCAGAGTTTTTTGACAAAATGTTGTGCAAATAGGAGCTTCTTTGCAGATGGCCAGCCCTCACTGTTTCCATGTCAATTTACTAATTGTATTGACATCTCTTTGGGTGTAAATTCATGCTATTTCTTTCAAAACTGATGCTGGGCAAATGTGTCCTTTAATTTCATGCATATTTGTGCTACAAATATGGTAGGTCCCTCACAGGCTTCTCTAAATAAACAAGGCCTGGTTTTCTGGTGGAAACTTGGATTACTTGTAAGAAACTCTTCTGACTAATAAGGGCTGAGTTATCTTTGATCCACAGGTATGAGGTTTATACCTATGTTGCATGACCCTCTGCATCTTTCACGATATTGTTAACAAACAAACAAAACTCCCTGGTGCATATATTTCCCAGAATCTTTGTTTATATAAATGAGGAAACTTTATGAAGTATGAGAAATTTTTATAGGCCTTTTATCATTTGATACTATTGCCACAAATTTACAGAGAAGGAGTGTGCTGCCCGTGGTAGTGTCCCAAAAATAGACATATTTTATGCTGATTTTTTTAAATAACTTGTGAGTTACTAGATAGATAAGGATACTACCAGGATTCGCATAGAACATTAGATGCTACTTTAGCCTGTGGCCAGGCAGTCAGAATAAAGTTTCTTTCCTTTTGACACTCACAAACTCTAGGCAAACAAGGCCAGAAGTACTCATTTGAGCACGGGTAGTGGCATGTGCAACAATGGAAGGGGAAAATTGAAATCAATGAAATTAAAATAGATTGAACAGACATGGAATGTATTAGTCATGGAAACATCCCAGCTTCCAGCACTTACGGAGACAATTTCTGGAAGGCTATTTTCGTGATATGATTGACTTCAAAATGCCACAAAACTGAGAGAATTTTTGGGTGGTGTGACCAGCAGATTCACCCTGTTATAGATCAGTGTTGGGAGTAATGGTATCTTTTAAAAAGTACTTCTACAATTCTCTTAAGAAAACCACAACTTGGGACCTTCTGAAGTGTCTATCCCTTCTGCAGGCTGCTAAGAAAGACAAGATCTTGCTCTCTTTTGAACCTGGCATGGGTAAAGTGGGGGAGTGCAGAGAGGTTTTGCAAGAAGGAAAGGAAGAAAAGGGACCAGACTTGCCAAAAATTAGTGAGAAGTGAGAAATCCCAAACTGCTGTACAGCTGGCCAAGATGAGCACGAACCTACCCCCAAAGCTAAGAAGACCTCAGCCACAGGCTAGCTTGGGTTAGCTCACCACATGCTTCTGTAGCAGGAAAGGTGATGCCAGCTCAATTGCTGTGCTGCTTCCCCTCTCCTTTTCACACAGTCAGGACAGCATCTGCTTGTACCAGAGCTTGTGAATCAGGTTGATGTTGGAGGCTTCCTTTCCTTCCAAGTCTGCTCTCACAGCATGTGTTTACTTGGGATTTGGGGGAGCAGTGAAAGATTTGATCCTAGTTAATTAAAACTTTTCTGCTGGAAAATATATATTTTTTCCATTATGGCTACAAGTGTATTAAAATAATATTGCCATGTGCATAAAGAACCTGACTTTTCTCTGATTACAGAGTTTCATGCTCATCACAGCTCTGAGGAATTTATAACCTGTTGTATGTGTGGTGTTTTATAAACAGAGTTTGTGTTCAATGATTACATGATGCAAGGAAACAGATGTGTTGTATAAACAGCTTTAACACTTTTGAAGGCAACAAAATACTTTGAACAACACAATGAAAATATCAGACATTACAAGTCTAAGCCAACTGACTAAATTAATATCATATTGTTCTCTGTGTGAAAAATAAAAGGCCTGTTTCTGAAATAGCTTATTTCAGTATTTCACCAGTGGTAGTCTCTTGGTCTTAACACAGTTGCAGGAGATTTATACCTGAGACAAAATATACTCAAAGTTGAATGATATTTTTACTTGCATGACAAGAAAGACTGGGGGAGACAAAACCCTTTCTGAAGCTGATACATTTTTCAGGCATCTTAGGACAAGCAGCAAAATTTAAAAGCAGAGATGTTTATTATAATGTTTCCAATCTTAAGTTGCAGGGTCCTACCAAAAGGCTTTGAAACTGTCAACATGGCCCCTTATAAGTTTATTACTTGCCTATGAACTGGCATGTGGTTTAGATTTGTTAGAGGAAGTTTTCTAATGTACACTTTCAGTGTTTCTCTACTGTAAACAACTCCTAAATACAGAAAGTTGTACTGCGAGCCAAGCTGGACTTTTACTGGTCACCAGGGTCAACTGCAGAACCAAGTCTGACCTACAATCTCTGACTCCAATTAGTCACAAAACTAATTTATTTTTCATTTTCCAGGCCATTTGTCTTCTTGGAAACCACAGTGACTTATATGATTCCAAGAGTTGCACTTGGAAAAAATTATTGTAGTGTGTTCGTCTGTATTTAGTTTTAACACGTGTTCATACCAGTGATTTATATAATACAAAAGGTGATAGTTTATTTGAATTAGAAGACTTGGTGGCTCTGTTAGTGTTTGTGTCTGGAATATGTTCTTTTCAGAATGAATGTAGCTTGATTTTGATCTTTTTATGGCTTCCTAAGCATAGGTACTGTTCTCCAGTATAGACAGTATATGTGAGTTTGTCATGTTTTAGTTATTTGGTCAAATTCTCCATTGCTTTGTTCTGTGAAAAGCACTGCAGTATTTTTTTTTAATGTGTGATTTTATGAATTACAGTGAAGTTAATGTAGCTGTTTGTTCAGTGAAAAAAAAAATTCTTTGAGCATATTGGAATTACAATAGCCATATGATTTCCAGAATTTAGCAGATCATGGATTGTGGTATATGAGTACCATTTTTTCACCACTGAAGACGAATTATATTTCCTTTGTGGTACCGCACTATGTACACACAATTACCATAAACAATAACTAGAATTATGAACATTGTTTATGAAGAAGTAGGGTAAATAATCATGTCTAAATCTCTCACTTTCACTCTTTACATTGCAGGTAACGTAGATAATCTGTATATAAACTCATGAAAGGCATAAAATTGAAGTTAGTAGTGGAGTTTTAAATGACGATAACTAACTAAGAAGAATAAAATCTTCAAAAGGAGATAATTGATAATGTATGCTCAGCAGTGCTTCAAATTTTAGGATGCCCCCATGTATACTTGCATCCATACCGATTCAACCCAGGACCCAAGCAGCTGTATTTCATTCCTGTTCTGGATTGACAGAATGACAGCCAGCTATTAGGGCACCCTACTGCCTTTCTTACAGAAACAAAGGATTTTCCAGGCAGTCCTGTCTCTCTCTGACAGTACTATGCACTCGAGCCAGTCCTATGGCTGATAAGGCATCTTTGCTTTCACGAGGGTCTAATCTGCATGTGCACCATTCCTCCCTTCCTGATTACAAATCCACTGTTCTGCTTGTGAAAGGACATGTGCTAGGACATTGTATTTTTTTTTTTTAGCTATGAACAAACCATGATTTGATAAAATCAAATTCTGGAATGATAGAAAAGTTCTTCTATTTATATCAAGCAATCTTAGAGTCTGTGTTTTTTAGCCACTAATCATGGAACCCAATTTCCAGGGAGACAGACAAAGGAAGAATTTCAAAGTTGATTTCTAAAAGCATCTCAATTTCTCTGTTTGTAGATTTTGTGGGATTTTGTTGGAAGCTGTGTGGAATGTACTTTTTACAGTTTTCCAGTGAAATGTCCAGTACAGGCATTCACAGAGACCTTACATTCTGTCTAGATTAGCAGCCAAACCTTCTTCTACACTGTTATTTTAAGCTCACCAGAGCTTCATCTGGTAGGTGCAAATGACATTTTGTATCACATCACTTATACTGACTTTAGCTATCATTATATGAAAAACACACACAATTGTTTATGTGTTCTTGAGAAAAGAATGTTGTTTGTACGCAGTAGCAAGTTAGTGGCAAGATGAGACTTGGTTGTTTTCAGATGAGTAGTGGAAACAGATTAATTTTGAGTTGTTCGTGGAAAAATAGTGCATGTGATTTAATGCTTTAGATATTTTGTAAAAAGCAGAGTTTCAGAATCTCACTGGTAATCTAGCTTCTCTAAAGAGGCCCTTGAGAGACTCTTTTCCAGAGTGGTGGGCTGCAAAGAAGACTTTGAGGATCCTTTTGCACGTCCTGGTGCAAAAGACCTGCTTGTATGGAGCTGAGAGTGAGGAGCACTGACTCTGAGTGAATCTGTGGCTTACAGAGAAATCAAGGCAGCAGATACACCTGGCCTGAGCTGTGATTAAAAGTTAATTTCTAACATGTCTTGTCTCATTATAGCAGGCATGGGAGGGTTTGCACTTCTTAGTTGACAATGCTTTTTTTTCTGTAATATACTCTTAAAATTAATTAATCCTTTTGCTTTTTCTATCTTTAGATCTGCTTTTGTGGAACAGCAAATCAAATCAGCTAATTTCTAATGACTTTGCCTAGTCCCTTCCACCTGTAAGTGCCTGTATCTGTAAGTAGTGTGTCAGTGCCCAAGGTATAAAGCCTGCTTTCTTGCTTGAATTTCTACTCAGAACTGTTCCTTCTGCCCTTTGCGATTCTTGCTGTCATTATTAGTGCAATTTTGTGAGGTCAGTAGACATAAGATACAGAGAGAAGGAATCTCTGGCTGATTCCTAAAGATGCTGACCACCTGTTCTGCTGCAAATATGAAAGGAAATTTAAAGATTAATCATGTTTCAGATAATGAAGGCTCACTCACTTTATGCTATTTGCCAGATTACTGACTTATTTCCAGTCATTTCCCATACAGTGATGGACATTCAATCATTCAATATAAGAGAAAAATAGTAAAGAGGAAAAAAGAATCAGCAATAAAACGACCAAATAGAGAAGGACAAATCAAAGGGCAGAACAGGGAGAAAAAAGAAACAGAAGAAAAGAGAAACAATTCAGAGAAAAAGAAGAAAAGAATCAAACTCAAGTGTTCTGAGTTTTCAGAACAAGCAATATGTAGAGGCGAGAGAACCATTATATGCAGAATCTGGAAATGCATACTAGGCAAACGTACAGCTTTGGCTAAACAGCAAGAGAGCCTGAGGCCTGACTCAGTGTTGGATTCATATACCTCCCATATTGCTCAAAACTCAGACCCTGAATTTACTAGCTCAATCTGTATTTAATATTTAAGTTATCGAGACTGCAACAATGAATTCTCTTATTCTCAAACCAGACGCAGAGCTGTGGCATAGCTCTGTTCCCACTTAGTAAGGGAGTGCAGTCATGGGCCTAGTTTCAGTTCGCATAGAGATGAGATCAAGTCACTAAGTTTGGAATGATATTTTTGCTCATCTGTTCCCCAGTTCTGGATCATTTATATCCAGGGTCTTAGCTTGTATTCTGTCGTCTTTTTTATGTCCATGCCCCCTCTAATTATTGATAGTAAGACTAGCTCTTGGGCTGAGTTGGGTTTGTGTTGGGCTGCATCCATACTCACTTCCACTGCTGGCAAATCCTTAATAATTCTTTTCCCAGAACAGATGGGAATAGTTGTTTACTACAGTCTTATGATAGGAATGTTACAGAAAATAAATTAATGTTATTTTAGAGAGAGAGCATCACAAAAGCTTGTGCCAGTAGGAAGGGGAGTAGACACCATTAAATGGAAAACTTCACATTACTTCCACATAATGGCATTATATTAAAAAGCCAAAGGGATGTTGACAGCTTGTAATAGGCTTTTTCTACCTTGAATGACATACCTTTTTCCATAGTTTCCATTCATATCTTCAATTTTTTTTTCCACCAAAGTATCCTTTATGGATGACTTTCATTCTTATACACCAAAATGAGACCTCATGTTGAAAGAAGCTTCAAAACTTTCCTTTCTGTAGGGTTGGACAAGATAATCTCCAAAGGTCCCTTCTAATCTTATTCATTCTGTGATTCTTTAAACTCTGTTTTTCAGTAGTACTTGCACTAGTCTTCCTCCATAGGAAAAATACATCAACAGCATTGCTTAACACTGCTGCTCATTCTATGGTGCAGAAAGGGCTGTGGTTAAAGTTGGTAAGTTGCACTTAAAACCGAAGGAAGCTACTTAATCCTTCCCTGTAATGTGTATTAGTCCTCATCATTGTTGGAGCAGCTCTGGAGAGCAGACCTAAGACAGTATCCAGGTAGATTATATTTGAGGCAGAAGAAATTCTGTAGTAGAAAGATTCTTTAAAGACTTGGAAGTTTTGCTTTTTTGTTAAACTGCATTTCTTATTGAGGGTAAGCTATTCTGTTTTCTGTTATTTCACAGAACTGTTCTTTGCACAGCAAAGTCTGATTTCCTTACATTTGCCATCAGCCTCTGAAATAAAGAAATTCCAGTTACTTACTATTTGCTGTTGCTGCTGGCAAGAAAACTACTTTTACAAGCCATACAAGTAAGTATAATAGTAATGTCTTCCCAAGGCCTATTATTCAACACACCTTTACCTTATTTAACACTGGGGAAATGCCAAGTGGGACCACCCATTCTTGCAACTGGAAGGGACCAGCACAAATTGAAAAAAGGTTGGAAGTTGAATCATACTGTGGAATATCCATTTCCAGTTCCTGACGGCTACCCTTACAGCAACAAACATAGGACACTGGGCCACGGAAAGGCTTTCTCAGCCTGTCTATTGCCCTGCTTCAGGAAAACATTTGTATTCAGAAGTGGTGCTTAAACTTAGTCTAATATTTAGCATGTGTTTTAAAGTCTTTTGGCTTTGGTGGTTTTAAATATACTCGTGAGCAAGCAATATCTCTTGCAAGCTCTGGCTTAAGCCAATAGACACCATCTTTCTCTGGAGTATTACGAAGGATATGTGACCCTCAGCCAGCCTTTCTCAGATGCTTAAGTTATTTTGTTGTACTGACACTTCTGCCTTGGTCTTACTGACACTTGCTGACACATAAAAGTTACTACTGTGTATTCAGTTATACAGATATAAAAGTGCTACAGTTGATTTATTCCTTCTAAGAAGGCAAATAAACTTACTGACATAAAAGGATGCCTATTAGCAGGATATCAAGCAACTTTCTGTTAAAATAATCACATTAATCTGACAAACTATCTCAGGACAAAATGTTTGTAGAGGCCCTGCAAGGCCTTGGTTTCAAGCAGAAATTATGAGGTCACTTAATTGGATTCATAGACTTTTCACTCCTGCTGGGAATTTAATAGAAAGCACCCTCCTCTGGTTTAGCTTTCTGGTATTTTTAATAGGTTCCAGCTTGAGAATAATTAGCAACTCTCATATTACTTAATATGTTATCAGGATATGAAGCTACTGACAATTCTGACAATTTATATTAGTGAGTCTAGCATTCAGATTTTTTAATTTGGTCTGTTGGATATAATATAAGGATAAAAAGTACAGGAAGAAATCAGTGGATTAATATTTCAACAGTGCATTTTAAAAACCAGGCTATTGGGGAGGTCTTTATTGTTTACATGAAGAAATCCAAAGAAGATAAGATGGAAGCTCATTCCTGTGCAAAAAGCAAAGCTTCTTTCACAGAATCATTTAGGATTTGTCTTGTTCAAAAAACATGCATGAACTAGTAGAAAAATTATGTTTGCCATTATCTCTTCTGTCTGAAAGCCTAAGTATTTCTTGCTCTAGCCAAATGCAGATTATATAGAGAAGTGCAGCACAGCAATATTTTTGTGTTTTGGAGACATATTTCTGTGTTTAGAGAACCTTCCTAGACTTCAACAATGACAGAAGTTCCATGCAGGTCTTTTCCAGAGAAGTCAATGAGAAGCACTCAGCAAGGTCTGAAAAATCCTGGACATTCGCACAAAGAATGAGAACTTTGGAGTTACACCTGCTAAAGCTAACACATTTTTAAAGGAATTGAGATCGGGTTTTGATGCTTAAGTCACTGTTAAAGATTAGAATTCAAGATGAAAGCCAGCATGACAGATGATTATTCAACACCTGCTCATGGTGAAATTCTTACACCTTTCTCTGAAACATCTAGTATTTACAACAATTACAGATAAGGTATTGACCTCTAGGTCTGAATGTCAGAACAACTGAATGGCAAATGCTGGGATTGCTTAGAGAGAGTTTTCAATGATTATACTTTTGAAAAGTAATTCCCATGCTGTAAAGTGCAAATATACAGGTAAAGAAAAATGTGTGTTACTTGGCCATTATACTATTCAAAAATCTATATAGAGATTTTTGAGGTCTGATCTAATATCCCTCACAATTAGTGGATACTGGATCTTTGTCTTGGATTAATTGAGATAATGCAATAAAGAATATTATTTGGCATGGAATCATTCTCCAAAGACTGGGAAAAATTCATATGTTTTTAAGCTAGTGGAGTTTCTGTTTGCTTTTACTTCTTGGTGTAATTATACATTTTAATGTTTGCATGTGACTGAAATAATGGTATCCTTGACTTTTATATGAAAAATAATTAGAAGTACTGAAAAGACAAGAAAACAAATATGTAAAAAAAACCCAAAAAACTGCCACTGAACTTACTAAATCTTTTTAATTCCTAACTGGGATTTTTTGCAGTCATTTAAACATACAATCATTTTTCTGAAAGGGAAGATGGTCTCCATGTGTCCGATAACACTAGTAGGTTCATTCTGAGAGGAAAGGAACCTTTATAAATATCATTCTGGATTCTCACTGATGTTTTTTATATTTCCCAGACTAAACGGACTGTAATGTGTAATAATCTACCTCGAGACCTGCAAATAATGGTGAGGAAGTGGTAAGACTGTGGCTGTCTAGAACTCTTTGGGACACAGATTACAGCTAGAGTAATTCTGCAGGTCAGAGCTTCTTTATGTCAATGGAAGAGGCCTGAGTGCATATATGTTTTGTGTGTCATGTCTGAAGGACACGATGCAGATTTTGCTTATCTATCGTTGCATCAGCTCTGAAATCTTCTTTTGTCCATGAATAAAAGAGTCTTTTGTCCAAGAATAAAAGACAGCAGGAGACAATGAAGTATTTTATTATTCTCTCAGCACCTTAGGTCTTGCCCTGTATTTCCAAGGGAACAATTCATGTGGAACAAACATGTGCAAAGAACACAAGATCCACATAAAAGGGCACCAAGCATCCTGTTTGTGAATAGTTGTCATGTAGTTGCAGCCAGCTGCCAGCATGTAATGATGATTTATGTTTTGGCTGCCATTTGCTTGGCTTACTTGTGATTGGCTCTTAATCCTGCCTAGATGGAATGATTGGGCTGCTTTCAAAAGACAGGGCACTTGAAATGGAGCAATTGTTAATGCTTTTTATAATCCATGCGGCAGCTGAAGCTGCTGCTAATCACAGCAATTGTAGTGCTGATGAACGAAGCTCACAGACAGCATAGGCCGACAGGAGATACCAACTACAAGGTGCATATTTGGGGTCAGGAAATAGCAGCCACACCAGGCTGCTAATCATCCTAATTTCTCTGTTGTGGCTACTGCAGCTTTGATCAAGAGAGAAATTGCGAAAGATGCTATACCTTGCCAAAGTAGATAATAGAGAGTACAGAGAAGAAGGAAAATTCGGGTGAAGAGGATGTGTCATTGGTAATCTAGGCTGCAGAACAATGAAATTTTGAGTGTTTGCATGAGGCCTTTGCTTAAATGGCCCAAAATAGTTCCATATAATTACCAAGTTTTCAGCTGAACAATTTGGCAAGGCATTGGAACATGTGCAGAGGCTTTCCATCGCCTCATGTGGTCTTTGTGCTTGTGAAGGGTGAGAAACACTTAAACTGAAACAGTCCTCATGTATGGGTTCTCTGCTGGACCAATGTTCTTAACTTAGTTTCTAGAGGTCAATTACTTTTGACTTGGGCAATTTTGCTAATTAATTCCTAGCCAGCATGGCTTCACAGCTTACAGAAAAAAAGCAAACAAAACCAGGACAGCAGAAGCCTTCCCAAGAGATGTGCTACAAATGAAAAATAACCCAGCACTTCGAGATGTCTTGGTAAGTTCAAGTGCCTGTTTCCATGAGTAAAAGGCCTTGGTAGGACACACACTATCCATACAGTAAAGCCGAGCATGTCTACTACTGAACTCTCCGTGACCCATACATTAAGTACCTAGAATACAGTACCAGGCAAACTAAAAATAACATCTACAGTATACATTTTAACTGTGCTTTGGAAATGTATAGAGAAAAAGGACCTATGCTCCTTTTTATTTTTTTTAACATGGATAATATAAGAAGAATTCCTCAGAGCTGAAAATTACGATTTTAAAGGCTTCAAGATGTCTCACTAGGTTTTCCTTCCTGGCAGTGAGCCAAAAATGAGTGGTTCTGTTTTTTAAGTGTATGTGATCCCCAGTTCCTTAAGCTTTTTAATTCCCTCCTTTCCCATCATTTTAAAGTAAAACATTCAAAATCTTCCTTTTTTCTTCTGTCTCAAAAATAGTTATTAAAATGCATAGGTCCAAATATCCTAGCCAAGTTTCCTATTAAATTTAAATAGAAGTTATACAAAAAATTTAAATATAGTATCACTATTTTCAGACTAGTTCCTAGGAGGAATATAGCAAATTTGTGTTTTGTGTACATGTGGGGACCTTTGGTGAACACTTTTAATGGTTAAAAGCATCTGCTTTATGTATAATTTAGATTTTTTCCCATAAAACATCAATAGACCACAACTTCCAAGACACCTTTTCTTGGGGTAGGACTCTGAATCTCATTGTGTTAAACAAAGCATGGAAAGATCCTGTCCAGTTTGGAATTTAAGAAAAAAAAAATCCATAAATAGATTAATTTACATAAGGTTTTATGCATGGGATAAACCCTATGCATAACCATGCACAGACCATTTAAAATGAGCATTTCTTAATGCCCAAGTAAAGTCTTTAATTAATTCCTCACAGAAAACCATTTATGGTTTTCTCTGTTCAGAATATGTAAGAATTCTAATGAATTGGGATGGATTTATTTTTGGTTGCAAGTGAAACTACTTCTTTGAGGAGGTGAACAAATTTGTCTGTTTGCAAGGATTTTGAAGTCAGCCACTTTCACTGGCATCCATATAAGTACAAACATTTTTTAAAAGAAAAAGTTGAAAAAAGTGCAAGAAATGTTGTACTTTCGCAATGGCTTATCTGGAGCTACCAAGATTTGTCACTCAAAATTCTCTGAGTACATTCTTGTTTTGTGCGAGAACAGCATTATCATAAGCTGTGATAGGTATCATAATGCTTATTTACCAAGGTAATTTGGTTCTCACAATTAACTGGAAGTTCAACAATAAACCATAGAAAAATAAGATACCAGGGTTAATAAACTTATAATTGAATACATGAAATGAAAATATTGCTCTCAGCATAGCAGGAATAATAGCAAGTAAGGTAAGTTTGATTTTTCTTTTCCCAAAAATATTTCATAAAAATATAGTTTTAAAAATGTTAAGTATTGTGATGTATATTAGTAATCTCAAAAAATGTCTATATAAAAAAGTGATAATGTTGTTTTTTAGCTCTCATACCCTTTTCCAACTGAAAAAGATAAGGAAATACAGAACAAAGTTGTTTCTACTTTTTCTTTCCTTGGTTTTGTTCTTCTTCCTCATAGAGTTCTTAATAAATATAGGATGAAGTATTCTGGCTCATTTGCTTATAAGTTAAATCAGAAAGTAATATAATTTTAAAATTATTTTCTGTTTAATTCTTAGCCTGTATCAGATAACGAATAATTTGAAAAGTCAGATCAGTTTCTCAAAGTCATATTGATTTCATGCTTTTTCTATTTTATTGGAAATAAAATTTAAAAGTTAGATGAAACAATGATTTAAACTATACTGTAAAAAATCTGAATAATAATGAGCAACATTCTGTACAATATCTTCAACTTGCAAAGCTATGGAAATGAAGGCAGTGGAAACAGAAGGTACTATTGGAAAATACATTTATATATGTTATGGAAGTTACTGTCAATTCACGATGACTTCAGCAGTATTGGAGCTAAAGTAAAAAACAATTTTTCTTTTTTAGACCGCTCAATACTTTGCGCTTCAGATTGTGTTTATTTTTTTAGCAAGCTAGATATACATTTTGAAGCCTTTAAAAAATTGAAAACGTTAGAAATAGAGTTCTCAATGCCTCAATATTTCAGATTACAAAATCAATGTGTAAATTGAAATATTTCATTTATTTTAGCTTATTTATTTACTTATTTGTTTGTTTGTTTATTTATTTATTTATTGGATAACATATATTTCCAGGCTTCTGTTTCCTAGAACTCTATGTCAAACTTGTAGGGGTTTTTTTAATTAATTAATTAATTAATTTTTAGTTGTTACTTTTATTTCTGAACAAAGAGTTGTTTGAGTTTCCTCGTGGCTTGGCAGTAGGATGTTCCAGGGTTTTATAAGGCTGGTTTGTTTTCTTGGGACATAACGAGCCTTTTCAGACTTGCAGTCATGAACAGCATGAATAGCCAAAAGGCAATTAATTACCTCAAGATGAGAAGGTCTTTTTCACTAGTATTTAAAAATTTAGCAAACAGAGCTAATTAACTTTCATCTTGCTGTCAAACCACTTGAACCCAGGCACTAATTTAGGCTGTTAAACTAAGTAATTGTTCTTGTTGATTGCTTTTGACCAGCATATAAGAGGAGTAAATCTGTCCTGGGAGTAATTACTTATATGATCACTAGATTCTGAGTCATTCACTTGCATTCAGTAGATACTTAATCTTGATTTAGTCCTGAGGAAACCAGGAGCTCCAAAAGGCTGGCACTGCTCAAAATGAACAAGTGATCTGTCAATCTGGCAGGATGGTCTGGAGGCGTGAAGCTCATGTGATTCTATTTGAATAAGTTCCTTCCCCATATGCATCTTCACTTTGGATAAAACATCTGTAAAATATTAGCATAGGGGATTAGAAACAAATATCCGTATGTGTGATAGTTACAGCAGATATAAAAGCACAAAATTAATTGCTTTAATATAATAAATGTCATCTTTTATTTTAGGGATGGTTATGCCCTACCAAATCTTACTCATATGAATGAAAGGTAGAAACTAATAAAAGAAAATTGGATTTAATGTAAAAGCAAAATTGAATCAAAATGAGATGAGAATTGAGACTGGCCAGAGTTCATCACTTTTTATGCTATAATAAATATTCTTCATTACCTTGCTGTAGTCAGTGAGGCTCTTCACCTCATTTTCATGTTCTACTCTTATACTACTCTTAGTGTACTGTGCCTAGAATTAGGACCTGATTCTGCAAGCTGGAGGGACTCCTATTGTGAAATAAGTACTGCCATCTAGTGTGTGACTTGATTTTGGGAATCACAGTCACAGAATCACAGAATGTTTGAGGTTGAAAGGGACCTCTAGAGACGATATAGCCCAAACCCCCTGCTCAAGCAGGGACACCCAGAGCACATGCCACTGAGTGAGTGGCATTTAGGCAGGTTTGGAAGATCTGCAGAGAAGCAGCCTCCACAACCTCTTTGGGGAGCCTGTTCCAGTGCTCTGTCACTCCAACAGTAGAGCGCCCTGGATTTCCCATTGAGCTTTGCCTTTGATCTATTTTTTTTCAAGTAAAGTCCTTTAGTCCTTCATGACAGCATTTCTCTTCCCACAATTTAACAATATTTTTGGTCCATTCCTTAGATGCTTAAGCTGCTAATGAGGCAAGGCATATATATAGCATGAAGATTCACCATGCCTAGTAAAATTCAATAACAAATATATGGAACCTTCCAATAATAGCAGAAGTACTAGTGAATGCAATAAGCGCTATTCATTGTATGTAGCAGTGTTTATATGCCAAACTGGGCAAATCCAGTTCTTTGAATAGTTCTGTTACCTCTAGTGACGATATCTATACATGCAAGTTTGAAGGACTGAAATTCAAGTCTGTAGAGCCAATAAGTCTAACTGCAAAATAAAAACTAATGTACAACCAGAAACCATGGTCTGCATTGCCTATACATTAAGTTATTTCAAAGATTTTCAGTAATTTATATTAAAGATGTCTTCTAAAATGAATCTGTTTTTACTGTTTCAGATATCATTTGGAGATGTGCAGATATTTAATTAAAGTTAAGATTTCTCAGTGTCTCATGGAAACACACTTGTCAGACAATCTTTACTATTATTTTAATCTCTATTGTTTCCCAGATTGTTTATGTTAATCGTCTCCTGCCCTTTTTACTGTTCCAGGCTATTTTGTGGCAGAATTGAAAGTGGAGGAGGCTGAGACAGACAGCATGAGGCATGACAGCCACTCAAGCTCTCCTAGCCTGTGTATGGTTTTATGTGCTTCTAATTATCAGTGTGTGGGAGTTTTGTCAAAAGAGTGGCGTGGTTCCTTTTGTTCTTCTGTGTCTGTTGTGGTTTATATTTTAAATGGGACACAAATGTGATTTATAGTGCATAGCATGATGCAGTTAGAGAAAATTGGTCTTTTCCAGGCAACACAAACATGAGCAGGAGAAAGAGTGCACGTGAGCATTAAGTTCCTCTCAGTGGAGAAGGAACAATCCAGTAAAGCTTACAGAGATGGAGGAGGGTAAACAGCATGTGAGAAGTTCCACTCAGAAAAAAAAAAGAGAAAAATGTCAATGGACTTTCACAGGGTCTAAAAATACATGCCATTGAAAGGCAGAGCTGTGACAGATCAAAGATAACAGTCTTTCAGCAGAACCACTCTGAAGTGTGAGAAGCACCATGACAGCATGGAAATTGCTGTACACTCGCCAGCAAAGCATACACCATAACATCAAGGGTTATCTTCTGACCAGCCCAACTGTGGGTAGCACAACTCAAGCAATTCTGTGTGAAGATGCACAAGGAGTTCAATCCTCTCAAATAATGTGCATTTTTTTTTGCAGATTTGGACACCTCTCAGTAGTGAAGTCACTTATCAGCCCTTAATAGGAGAGAACAAAGTGCTATGACAAGGATGAAAATGTCATGGATAAACTGTTTGACCTGAGAAAATCAAAGCATAAAGAGAAATGTGCCTATTTCTTTTAAATACATTACTACATAAATAGACTGAAAGTTGTTATGACATATTCCCCCCATGATAGGTTTCTAGTGAAGAATTGACTTTACTGAAATAAAAGAATGAAGAAATATATTTGAGGGTTTGTTCTTCATATAACTGCTTTTTTATTAATATATATCCTCAGGAAAGAAAACAAAAGAAAATACAAGGAAAATTAATAGAACACAACCGCTGTTTCCTTCTCCAAGTAAATAGATTACTTTTGATTAAGGCGCAGTGTCTGAAAATCAAGGTTCTAGTGAAGAGGTGGCCAGTCCAAGAAAGGTTTAGGAAAGGACCTTCTCTTGTGTCTGAGAATGATATAATGTGCTGTGACTTTAAACTCCCTCAAAAAGACATAACTCTAGCTGCTTATTTTACTCTTGGTAATTACAGTAATAGACAACGTATGAACCTGAAATGAAACACGCAGATGATCTGTGAAAAATACAAATATGTGGATAAGTAATCCAAAGGACAAAGATAGGAAGTAAAGATTTAATTAAAATCAGTCCTTCTGAAGGCAGAACTTTGTGGCAAATGCCATAAATCGGCAAAGCTCAGTCAGTGATGGTAGGTTGTTCATAGAAGCAATTTTTCTTCTTTATATAGTGAAATCTGATCTTGCAAGGGGTTAAAAAATCTGCAAGGTGTTTGGTTTCTCATTGGACTGCCAGGCTGGGAAAGACAAGACATGACCTATGGATAATTCCCAGACATGGAACATGGGAGTTCTCAGTTGCTAAACTCTTTGGGTAGAGAGTTCAGTGAAAAGAGAACAACAATAACAGTGGTTGCAAAGTAAAATGGAACTTCGAGTTTGACAATAAAAAAATCGAAAAGCAATGCTAAGAGTATGCATTGTATAAAGTCTGCACTATGTTTGCATATGGGAAAAGGCAAGAGAATAGTTTAGTGTATCATCCTACATAGAAGATATTATTCAATAGAAACATAGAACAGAGGGGAAAGAGTGAAAATCTATGTGAGAGAAAGCAAAACATTTTCAAGGTACTTCAGCGAATATTTTTGACCATAAACAGAGACCTTTTTAGCACTGGAATATTTGAAAAAAGAAAAAGAAAAGAAAAAGAAAGGAAAGAAGCACTCCTAGGATTTTGCTCAGCTCTTTGTTTTAAATGTCCTCCATCTCACTCCACCAACACACATATACACAACAAAATGCTGTGCTATGACAAAGAAAACTGAAAACACTTCTGCCTCAGGGTATGCATGCTTTACTTTACTGGATTATATTGCTTCATTCCTGACGTTTGGTCTACTCACTTAAATCGTTCACAAAACATTTGATTTGTGTACATTAATGCAAAACACACTCTACTGGAAGTTTCATGCATTCTTACTTTCCCCCTTTCAGGTATTTACTGTTTACAGCTGTGGAAATTCTGTATTTTGGCACCTTCCAATTCTGAGGGCTAATGACACTTGGATTTCAAGCTGACACATATTTTTGGTGGGCAAAACCCAAGGCTGTTATACATACAAGAATTGCTAGAGTCAATTTGTCTTTAAAATATGCAGTCTCCTTTGTTTAAAGTGATAACCAATGCTACTTTTAAGCTGAAAATTTTGAAATCTACAAGGAGAATATATTGTATTAATTTAGCTATTAAAAATCAGTAAAATTATTAAAATTCTTTAATTTGAGTGGAAATAGGAAGATCCTCTGAAGCATGCAAGAATTTGTGCCTTGTCTCTAACTTCTATTTACTTGAAGAATTTGATTTCCCCATTAGGAGAAGGATCTGCAGTTGTATATTAGACAATGTGAAACATTTAACAACATTAAAATCAGATATTTTGTAATATCATAAATTTCACCAACTCTGCTTTTCCTCTATCTTTCTTGAACTTTAAAAGTTGTAATGGAATAAATTTGTCATTGCACAAAATTCAGAGTCTAGTGAATTCACTGGGAGTGAGCATATCCTTTGGTTATTTTGCCTTTTTTGAATGATATGTATTGCATATATAGAGGGAATCTAGAAGCGATATTGCCGGCCACCCAGTTTGTTGCAGTAGTGCTAATGTCTCATCCCAAAACTGTTCTTCCTCGCTCTCCTAATTATCCTTTTGATGAAATCCCAGTCAAGCTGAGCTCTGAGAAGGACCACTTCACACTTTTTCCTTGAAGGGAGCAAACACCAATGGAGTTTTATACTCTAAAGTAGTGTTTTAATCCAATCCAGGCAATTAAAGAACTGCATAACTGTGACATGGTTTCTGCCTCCTTCTGGAAGGTTCTGTGCGCCTGTGGCGCTGATGTAGCCAGGTCAGGGCCCCTGACGCGCTTTCATTTCTCCCCCTGGCCGCGTTCCTGGCTGAACACCCCAACCACAAGTCATCCCTGTCCCTCAGCCTCACTTTGGAGCTCCTGCTTCCAGCTCATCTCAGCCTCCATATCTGCCTGTTCCACCTGCAGTATCAAGACATCTGCCTTGTTTTTATCAGCATTCCTAGAAAAACTGTGCCTGTCAGGCTACTCTGCACTCCTCTGAATGCCTGTCCATCCTTGTAAATTTGGGGCAGCACAGAAAGAGCGCAGGCAAGTCTAGGGAGAAAGGCAGATGTCTCTAGGCTGTGCAGAGCTGCCAAATTCAGTTTGGAGGCAGCAGCACCACAGTTCTCCAGGCACTTGGGGCTGGTCTCAGAGAGCACAAGAAAAGACAGTGGCTGGGCATCATTGTGGGGATCCGCAGGTCTCCTTCTCTCCTCACTGCTGCTCTGACCTCCCTGTTGCTCATATGTCTCTGAGGAGAGGAATAAACAAAGGTAAGCTCACTGGTGATCACAGAGGTGATGTTGGTGGCCATGCTGCCTGTGTCTGCCCTGTTGTAGTCTGGTGTAGGGCCCTGTCCCCAGAACAGCAGGTGCAAGATGGCTGATGCTACTTGCCCTGGAGCGCAAAGGCACCTACAGCCTTTAGCAGAAGCCTATACAGCCCAAGTGAGTTCTGCTGCTATCGTTCATGGGACTGCTTAGTTTAGCATTCAGGGTGCCACACCAAGAGGAGATTAGGAGATTTGTGAGGTCTACAAATGCAGTGGAAGTTAATTTTATCCAGTCATTAACTGTGTGCAACTCAGATCATCAGCTCCATATTTACACAACTGAGAAGCCCTTATCACGTTGATGAAGTGAATGACCAGCCTAGATCTGCAGGAAGGTGCTCCCCAGGATGGACCTGGGGTGGATTTCATGGCTCCCAGGTGTGGAGGAGCTGCTGTGCTGCCTGACCTCCTGCACACCACCAAGCTCTGTGGTGCCCAGTAGCTTGTGGCTGACCTGCAGCATGACTTGCACTGCATGTACCTTGCTGGTGTGTAGTGATAACAATGGCACAAAAGTTCTGACTGAATCCAGCACAGGAAACTACTGCCTTCTAAACCGATAATTGCAGACACACATGACTACTTCTGGGTTTACTATTTTACTTATTTTCTTTTGATACTCTGATTATTTATTTATTTATTTTTGTCGCACCCTGGGAGGGTTTTTTTTGTCCTCAGATGGCCATCTGGTGCCTATCCATTATCACTTGTTCGGCAAGTGACTAATATCCATCCAATCTGTTTTCTTTGTAGCTGAATTCCTGTAGACTGGACGAGCTCGGGAGCAGGGAACTGAGGAACTGTTTTGAGAGCAGTCATATAACGTTGAAGGCAATGCATAGAACTAGGAGAGATCTTGCACTTACATCTGTCTTTGCAACATTTAACCTATACTGTGAAGAATGAATAGTGTTTTTAATGAGTATACAAAATACCATAAGAGAAAAAATAGTGAGGCAAGAATCTGAGGATAGTTGCGTAACAAGTATGAAGGGAAAATTCCTCTTTTGGGAAAAACTCATAATGCTTTGATCAACCATTATGTTTATCTTGAAAACATATTGTTTATGTAACAGATTATACTGTTGCTTTCTGAGGTCACTGTCATATGGTGAAAAGCACAGTTTGCTGTGAGTAGAAACATTAGGAGAAACATTGTAGGTCAGCCAGTATAAAGTGGAGGGTCAAACTATTGCACACTTTCCCTGGAATAAATGACTAGCTACAGGTCAACATATGCTTGACAATTCCTGGCAGTTAGAGAAGGTCACCATCTGTTACAGGAAAAAGAAAGTCCTAAAAATTAAATAAATGAGGTGAATCACCTTTCCTCAATGAAGCTCAGTTTCCCTCAGAGAGAGACTAAGGGACATCCCTCAGTGATTAGACTTGAAGAAGATTGCACAGTAGAGAGAATCTTGCACTTGCTTAAAGTAGCCTGAAAACTAGGTTATAAGAGCTGTAGTCCAAATAAAATTAAGCACAACATGTATAAATAAGTATATAATAGGCTTGTAAGTGTTTTAGTGGGATTTAGGAAAGTGAAATAGGGATTAATTTGTCTAATTTAGGCATCTAACTAATAGACATCCAGTAGCTTTCTTCAGAGTCAGTGGAGTGCAAAGGCTTTTTCTAGGGGAGGTCATTTTTAAACACTCTCTCAGGAGGAAGCGAATTTGTTATGCAAGACATTATGGACATTTTATTCAGTGACTGAAGAAAAAGAATAAAGACTGACTATTTCTGTTTTTACGTATTTTAAAATTAGTCAGCTAATATAGCTGAGATGAATCTGGAGCCTGTGGAAGTACTTCCATATATTTTATGCCTCTAGAGACCCTGGAAAAGAGATCAGTAATTTGCAGAGATGATTGTTGTCTTCTAAGACTTTTGTAAAACTTTTAAAACTATAAAAAATTTTACACAGATGAATTTTCTGCCTCTAGAGTTTTGTGGATTATAGTCCTTAGTGCTGGTTTAAGAGAAAGTGATCCAAGTGAGTTTCTTCCCCCATATATTAAAATCTGCATATAATTTGTACTATTTTTAGTTTTCATAAGTATAATCAATAATTATTATTGTAGAATCACTGCATTACGAATTAAGCAAAATTAAAGGGATTAGTTTAGGAAAATCTCTTCACTGTATCTTACACTAGAAGCTACAAATCAAAACTTAAGTTGATTGTTGACATATGGCATAATGAATTAGTGTCTACCAGTGATTCCCACCCTTTATCTCTATTTTATTTTTCTGTGACTTAGCATTCTGGTATAACAGACAAAACTTTGTGGGAATTATTTAGGGGTTCTGGTTCTGCCATGAATTCCATAATTCCTTAGTGGAAAAAAATAACAGAATAAAGGTTACATCTTTTGTGATTTGGCTTTTCTCAGCCAGCCTGCTGGGCCACAAGCAACGGGAGCTCTTGATGTAGGAAAGAAATAGCAGTTCTTTACAAATATAGAAAAATCTCTGAGAGGGCAGTTGTACTCTATTAATCTCAAATTAGGTTTTTGCAACAATGAGTAAATGTGAAAAGAAACCCCAAAGCTGCAGTAGTTCAAACAGCTGTCTTCCTAGCCTAGTTTTAATGATGAGTACACATTACTCAGGTACTGACAAGCCCTTCACAAACCCTGGATGATGAAGTCTTGTATCCTGTATCCTGACCTCTGTATCCTAGAACCTCCATTCCCATGAAATAAATCTACATCACTTCCAGTGATGTCAGAGAGGTTTCACAGAGTCAGAATTAAGATTTGCCCCAGAAATATGTCCTGAATAAATGTTGAAGCTCATTTTGTCTTTTACCCATGAATGTAAACTAAGATCTGTGCTGAGACTTTATTATTCCCTTACTGCTACTGGGAATATAATTAAGATTTAGTAATTCAAAGCAGTAGAAACAGTTTGAGAATGCAGCTTCTTTACGTTGTCCTTGGTATTAGAGTCACAATATCAGAAATCTTGCAGGGGAAATATATATTTTCACCTCTGTGCAAATAAAAGTCTATCAAGTATTAGAAAATGATACATCCTCATACATCCTCATAAATCATACCAATTACAAAGTCTGAGTTGTGACGCATGTTGCCGGAACATTTTGTCTAGGAGTCACTTCCCTGACTACTCCCAAGAAGTTGAACTGTGGAAATACAGCCTCCCCCTCTTTGAACACCTCCTTCATATTAATGAAGCCCATTGTTCAGGGACTGAAGAACCATGCAAATGGTTTTGAGGCACACCCTGTTCTTTAGGAACCAAGAGATCTGCAAGCCTTGGCATGATTTCAGGTAATTTTGTGTCTCCCCATTGCTTCCTGCACCACCAGATAGAAATGTGGTCAAATGTTTGTTTTTTTTAATTTTCAGCCTCCAGTTCTTTCTCATAGTATTGGAGTCATTTTTATTACAGTGAAGTTAGGCTTCACTCCAGGAAATGATAGCTATTTTGCCCACAAGAAACTTTCAGATGACATGCTTATTTAAAACAGTTTTGTCTGTACTTCAAGAATCATCTCTAGAGCAACTGAACTTAGCGAATGAGAACATGACTTTTTCTTCTTTTTATGTCTGCTTCTTCAATTACTTTGAGATTTTATTCTTAAGAGTATGGAAGTTGCTTAATTTTATACCTTTTTCCTAGAAGTCATTCAGCTGGATTTCATCAGGGAGCTGTGCTATAGGACAGTTCAGCTGTGTTAATCAGGAGGAATTCCACTGGAGCCAATTATTTGACCTTAAGTCTGTTCATTTCTAGAGAAGGAGAAATAGATCAGACTTAATATTGACTAGAGAAGACATTTTAACAAACAGGGAAGACATTCTAACAAACAAATTTAAATTAGATACAGCACTTGCTGTAAACAAGGGAAATGGCAACTCAAAGACATTCATCCTTGTAACGCAGCATCCATTTCTCTGTTAGTGAAGACACAATTACTATCTTATAATTACTGGTTTTGCAATACTAGATCAGCCAATAGTCCGATACTGTTTTATACCCAGAATATTCTTCAGAAAAAGTCACGGTAAACCTCATAAAATATAACAGAAATGCCAGGTGGACTACTTGTAAAGTTGATATGTTATTATCCCTTCCCAGCTTTTTTCCTTGTCATTATTTATTCCCGTCCTAACTGTTACTTGAACAGTACCAAGACTTTTTTCCACAGAGAAGTCTATAACTGCTGCTGTCAGAGGCTGGACTCATGCAGAGGACAGCCTGAAAGATTCATGCAGAGTTACACATTTAATGTAATGTTCAGGATTCATTCATTTAGTCATAGTACCTCTTATAACTAACTAGTTACTGGAAATGTTGTACATCATCATTCAAGAATGTCTAATATTTAGAAAAGTGATTAGAGCTGCAAATGTTTTTTTTTTAAGGCAGATTTTATTTTCCTGGCCACAGATAGGGCGAATATACTAAATTCAGAAAAAAAGTCTAGCAGATTCAATCTCTCGTTCTGATTCAACTGTTCTTTGCAGCAGGAGGTATGTCTGCATGTGATAATGCAGTGCTGTGCATAGATACCTAAGATAGCTTGTGCAGAGAGCTATGCCTTAGTATAGAGATTTAATATAAGCAGTAAACTTTGCTACTATGTCTGGCTTGTTGTGTAAATGTTACTAGGAATATACAAGCATCCCTTTTTTTTTTGTCTTGAATGGAATCCTATTGATGCATCTTCAAGAGAATAAAAGTTGGATCTTCAGACCTTTAATATGGCATTTATCTTGGAGATCGAGACACCTATATTTAGGTGGTTAAATGTTGGTGTTTGCGTGTGAACTGTATGTCTGCACTCCTATCAGAGAGAATGAGGATCTAGCTAACAGAACATACCTTAGAGTTCTAGAGCTTTTCAGCTGACCCTCAGCAATTCAGGGCACCATGTAGTGCATACTCTTAAAATACCTTCTCAATACATTCCTTAGTACCCTTGCAGTTTCAGTTGATGCTCCACAATTGGCTCATCTCGGGCTGTGGAATTGGAGACAGTGTATATGCTATGGAAATAAAGGGAAATATAGAGAGGCTTTGATTTAGTAATGCATAATAGTTATGTCTCAAGCTTTCTTCCTCAGCTCTTGCTCTTTCAAACATTTTTTTGACAGAATGCTAGTTTAAAACATGTAAATTTTAAACAAGTAGAGAAATAACTAAAACCTCAACCATTGTGGAGTGCATCTCATTTTCCATGTACAGTAGCTATGATATGTCACCCAGAGGTTGAATTTTCACTTACATAATGGAAAAGTGCTCTGCAGTATCATTGACAATGATTAGGAGCAACGTGTTAGTAAGCAGCTAGAGCTTTCACAGAGACTGCTTGGGTACCCCTTCTTATTTGATTGAATATAAAGTGAAATGCTTGACTGGAACCTACACGCTTTGCCTATAGTGCTTCAACCACACTGCAAAGGCAGAATTGAAACCATACGTTAATGGAATGCGGATATTGATGACAGGAAGGATGTTCTCATAAACAAAGCATTGGAAGCCGTATCTCCCTCCTCCTTCTGCTTGTTTCCATCTGCAGGCCAAGTATGTCCCATGACTCAGTCTGCATTAGTCACTGAAAATAAGCCTAAGAGCACAGTGGACCGCGAGAAAGGTAGCCACTTTTAAGCACAGCAGCAGCAGTTGTGAAATCATTAGCAGAAAAGCAAATTTGAACAAAATAGATCTTGTGGATTGAATGTAACCCTCTATTGCCAAGGCAAAAACTTACTCATTCCAAGGGACATGTATTTTTTTGTGTGTGTGGCATTTAATTACTGGCAATAAGCACACAAGAAAACATCCAGTGTCAAGCAGTTAATCTGTCTTCCTATTGGTGGAGGAATATTTGTATATTCTATATTTGATAGGTTCAAGACAAATCTCATCTGGAACTAAAAAAACGGTTGTTGTGAAATGAACTTCCAGAAAAAAAAAATATAGTCCTTAAAGTGCAAACAGATGCTTTTGTAAAATTGTAGTTATCTCTTCATAATGCAGACAAGTGAAATTAGCATCTATTTTGCTGCAATTGTTTCATTGTAAGCAATGAGTTTACTTTGCATCAGACCTGTAAGACTTTGCTCTTTAGACCAGAGGCCTAGTAGGAAATACATGAAACATTATATAAGACTCTTCCTCATTATAGAAAACTTCCATGTGGGAGACAGTATAGCTTGAGACAGAACAGTGCCATCCCATGACCTTGAAGGATGAGTGAATCCTGTTCCTCTCTTTGTTGTTCTCATGCAAAACTTTAGAGTTAGATGGATATGGCAGAGGACCAGCTGATTACTGCCATCTGCAAGGCCACGAATCCAAAAGCTAATTTGCTCTAGTAGATTGTG